>CM035165.1:97654748-98109365 GCA_020205615.1 Panax quinquefolius | reverse complement strand
CATTATACAAATTATCACTTAATCCCAATTTCGACCAAGAATCATTATGCCAAACGACGCTTGACTATTACGTTCGCCACTTCATCGCATTGGCATTAATGAGGATGGACTCAAATGATCGGGCTATGGCAAACAAAGAATAGAGGGGTGAAGGTAGATCGCTTACTTTCTACCAAGCCGACCCAAGAAGTGGAAAAGGTGTCGGTGGTGGTGGGTGGCACGCAGAACCTGGATAAAGGAGAGACGACGGGCTAAGATCACATAAGAGGTAAGAATACATACATTTTTCATTAGAATTTTATTCTATCTCTCTCGCACACTAGATAATATTTTTCTCCATTGTTGACCTTGCGGATCGCCTCAGATCACCTCACGGAGTTATCCTCGACTTGGCCAGCCGCAAGCTTTTGGTGTCGATTTGTCGAATCGCAAGGTGATATCGGACGCGGTTTCGTGATCGGGACGGAGAAAGATTCTGCTGCTAACATCAAGCGCCAAGGAGGGTCGAAGTTCTAAAGGTCTCAATATTTTTCAATCACAAACCGTGGTTTCGTTTCTACGCCAATATTCATGCGTGAAGAAGAGAACACCTACATCAAGGGCGTACCGAGGGTCGCCAAATGAATCGACACCTCGAAAGTAATCAATAAGGATCGCTTGGGACCAAGTAATAAGTGTTCGCGCAAAGACGTCATTCAAACGATCCTCAAGATTTTCAACAAGAAGACGGGTAAAGCTAAACGTAGGTTAGTCTACTCCCATCGACAAAAGATTCGCCACTATTTAAACTAGCAGTAAGGCACTTCGCTGTAACTCGATATCGAGAAGACTAAGATGAAAAGGTTTCACGACAGCCAAGACGGTCATGAAGCAGACAGAGCTATGGAAGTACTTCAGAAGCAACGACAGGATATACCGAACAGATGGGTCTGAATGATGAGTCGAGAGATGAAGAACTCGCTATAATCAACCAAGAAAGCAAGGACACCAAGTGGAAAGAACCTGCTCATCTGTGACGAGAGTCTCGAGGTCAAATCGAGAAAGAAGAAGATCCTCAAGCCCTACTCCTCAAAGATCGAGGAGGTACATCACCCCGCCGATTCTAAGGAGCAGGTCTGAGGGAACGAAGAGGTCGATCCAGGATCGCACTCAAACCACAAAGAGAGCCCTTGTCATTGCAGACATTCTCGCTTTAGCGTGCCTTGAGCACAAAGACGAAGCATATCTAGAGATTGTACTCCGAGAGTCTACCGAGGGTACACCACCGTAGACACTCGTCACCAAAAAGCCCTTCAGAGTCAAGGTTCTCATCAGAAGAAACCGGCCTACCTACAGGGAGAAAGGAGTCATCTGAAAAGGAAGCATCGCCTCAACCGTAAGGAGTAGATTATTTGGTTAAAGAGTTAAAAGAACTTCTAAGCAATTTCAATAAGCACGAAAAGATTAAGGACACTTTGAAAGAAGGAACCCTTTTTCCATGGAGATTCTGTAGAGAAAAGTCGACCCTACCAAGAAGTTGCCCCATATACGGAGAGTTATGATGGATCGGGGATCCTTTATGACCACAGCCAAAGCGCTCAATCGATCGATGGATTATTACGACTTTAATGCGATGCCGCTAAGTGTCATACTTTCGCCACAACACTTGTAAAGGATGCCCTAGCAGTGGATGGGGACTTTGCCTCAAATTCAATTTCATCTCAAGCGCATATGTGCAAGAATTTTATGCTCGCTTGGGAGCAACAAAAGAAGGGAAACCAACTAGTTCATCGCTCAGTTCGACGCTTTTGAATAAGTCTGGGCCAATACGTGAAGAGATTCCGAAGCAAGAGGTGTGTGATGATTTGAATGATCTACAAGTCATTGGACTGCTTTCGTAATGGGTTAGATCCGTCAAATCGTAGAAGTTAGTGAAGAAGTTGATGTTTCATCACCAAGAGTCTTGGCCGAGGCCTTTGACAAAGTCAAGGTTATATCGTGGTAGAGGAAGCTATGGATGTTTTTAAACGCCCCGCTTCGCATCTACTACCAAGGAGATGACGGATGAATCGATAAAGATCGTAGAAAGAATGAGGGTAATAAAGACCGCCACGAGGGCGGGTCAAAAAGTTTAATAATTGGAGACAAAGGAGGACGCTCATTCGCTTCCAAAGACAACGAAGAAATAACGACACAACACTTAATACGCATGTGGTCATATCTTCGATCAAATTAAGAATCAACCTATTTTCAACCACCACCGAGATAACATTAAGCCCGAAAAGGGAATTTCGTAAGTATTGCGGATTATCATCAAGCTTTCGTCACGATACAAACGATCGTGCTAGTTTCAAGGACTTTATCAAAGCGAAGGTACAAGCGCGAGCTTTAATTCAAAGATGCGGGTCGCTGTAACCAATCAACAAAGCAGGATGTAGGGCCTGTTCTCGTAGCTCAACCAGCTCAAAGAAGTGTTACCCGCCCTTAACAACCTGCAAGGCATGATAGATGTCATCACCGGGGTACTCCGCAAACTCGCTTGAAAAAGCTACCGGTTATTTGGATTTGGCCACGACAGCCAAGTGTACCTCCTCAAGATCGATGCATCTTATCCGAAGTTCTAGAATCTCTTTTATCGATGAAGATTACCTTCTGAAATTATCGAACCGCATTTAGGATCATTGGTGTCGATCGCACAAGTGGGTTCTAGAGATATAAACTGATGACGGTGGATAATGGGTCTTCTTCAGAGATTCTCAGATGCCCACGCTTATCGTAGAACGCACCTAGATGGGCGTAAAGATGGAGTGGGACAGAAGCCTTTATATGGTTTTAGTAATGACCTTGCTAAGGTGGTTCGAACTATTGAACCGCCAAATATCTTCTTCTAACTACTTCAACAGTAGAAATTATTTGCAAATTTTATGTCAGAAATGTAGATTCTCGCTTATAATGCTATTTCGGGAAGGCTCGCTTAATTGCTTTCATAAGTCGCGATTTCTATTCCTCATTTCAAAATCAAATTTCCTACTACCATGGGGTCATGAGGTGAAGGGGATTTGATCCGCCGTAAGATGTTATATAAATGTCGTGGATCACTTCGGAGCCGGGAATATCAAAGTTAGTAAGATGCTATGGCGACAGAGATCGAACCTTTCACGTAAAGTAGTTTCAACCATCGGGTCATGCCAAACCAAGAAACGAGGAGATAGAGCTCATCCCGCAAAGCAAACAAAATGGTGAAAATAGGTTCGGGTCCACGGAACCTCTCCTGGACGAACCTCATGGAGCTCTCGCAGTTATGTTGATATTTTCGCCGGGAGCCTCTGTGATACGCCGGGGTAAGGTAGGATATCGCCGAGCATCTACCGGAGGTAGATCCGTCAAGAAGCCAAATCCGATGAAGAGGAGGATTTTCGCACCGAACGCCGCCAATAATCGATGAAGAGATTGCAAAACCGCTGGCAAGCAGATTTCATCTTCTAGATCGACCACCCGCAGTGGATGGCGAATGGTAGCCGGGTATGTACAAAATGGTAAACGGCGTAGTCCAGACGACTATACCGATTTAAATAAGGTCGTCCAAAGGATTTCTACCCCACCCCACATCGACCAACTAATCGATGCCACTTTCGGTACGCTTTATTAAGTTTCATGGACGATTCTCCGGATATCATCAAATTTCCATGAAGAAGAGGATATACCAAGACGGCGCTCATTACGCATCGCTCTAAGATATGCTTATAAGAAATGACCTTCTACTTCATCAATGCCGGAGCCACATATCGAGGACGATGAACCATGTTTTCCGATATCACCAAGGTGAATACGGAGGTGTACGTAGATTTATATGATGTCAAAAGTATGTTGGTACATAAACATCCGGATGATTTGAAGAATGTTTTCGCATAATTCACAAGACAATTTGAGATCAATCCCACTAAATGCACCTTCTGGCCCAGAGCCGCAAATTTCGGGATATCTTGTCACCGAGAGGAATCAAGCCAACTCGAGAAGATTCAAGCGATCTCGAATACGAAGACCTCTACCATTTAAAGATGTTCAACGCCCGATCGAAGGATTGCAGTTTTAAGGAGGTTCATGTCCAAGCCGCTTAAAGATCTCACCGCTCTTTCGATACATCGAAAGGGTCAAGAACGCAAAGACGCTTCAATGGACTTTTGAGCGTGAAGACGCCTTTCAGAGCATCAAGTCCTATTTATCTTCTACGCTTTTATTGGTGAAGCCCGCCTCGCCGAACCTTTATATTTGTACTTAGCAGCCTAGTTCATCGGGTAGAGAGCAGCTTTGGTGCGTGAAGTCAAAAGAAGACCCGGTTTATTATGTAAGACATGTCCTTCTGGATGTCAAACAAGGTATTCAATATTGAAAAGTTTGCTTTCGCTTTAATAACCGCTAATGAAAGCTTAGGCAATACTTTCTGTGGTAGATTGGTAAGATATATACAGATCGCCTTTTAAAGAAGATTATAGGCAAACCCGAGGTATCGGGAGATTAGCCGTACGGATTTACGATGGAGTTGTCATAATTTTTCATCAATATCATCCCCGAACCGCCATCAAAGGGCAAGCTCTCGTCGATTTTGTTGTTGAATGCTCATTTTCAAGTCGATGAAGTCAGAAGCAGGTCAAGGATCTGGACAGAGCAGCTTGCAGCTTCTTCAAACAGGTTAGTAGTTCGTGGACGCCAGATGCAGATGGGTCTTCTACCACTGGACGCCAAATGGAGCAGGATTATTCTCGACGAGTCCCGAGGGATTCAAGGTACAACAGCCATCGATTTCAACCAAAGCGACAAACAACGGTCGAGTATGAAGCAGTAAGATTGTAGGTTACTATTGCAAAAAGTCTCAAGACAACGATAATTATCTTTAGTGATTCTCGCTAATCGTTAAGCAACTTTTCGGGGAATATGAAGCTCGAGGCCCAAAATGATCAAATATCTAATGTAATCAAGGAGCAACTTCAGATTTCCAATCCTATGAAGTTTCAAGGATCGAAAGCGTAATAACAATTCAATTGCCATGATTCTCCAAATTAGCCACTACGGATGTTAACGCTTTTGATGGGTCTCATTATTTACAAACTTCAGCAACATCCCAAAGGTCTATTATGAATCTGATGATGCATCGACCGAACCAACCACCGGGTCGACTCCATATATGTAGATATCCGGCAGATGCATGCCTTACCTTCTGGACGGATGCTCGCCAAAAAAGTTAAGTATAAAAGTGCTAATTTTGTTCGATTGATGGAGATCCGTTCAAGAGCTTTTCATCTCCACTATTGAAATGCTCGACTCCATCCGAAGTCGACTACGCTCTTCTGGAAGATATGAAGGTATTCAGTAGACTATACGGCGCTTAAGTCATTAGCCTATAAAGTACTTCGCCAGGATACTATCGCCTACCATCTTTAAAGAAGCAATCGAAAGTACGCCAAGAAGTGCGAGAAATGTCACCAACAAATTCGATCTCATATCACCACCGTAAGAGCTTATACTCGATCTTATCTCCTATACCCTTCGCCGTCTGGGGTTGATATATCGGGTCCATTACCAAAAGCTAAAGGTCGTCCGCCATTATAGTTATATATTGATTATATGACTCGTTTGGTGGAGGCAAAACCACTTTGGCCAATAACTAACAGAGTGCCTAAAGTTTATAAAGGAGTCTCGTGGTGTTTCGCCGGATTCCTAAGGTGTTGGTATCGCATAACTGGACGCCAACCAGGATCGAAATTGAGGCATTTCGAAAGAACTAGGATTCAACATGTAAAGACCTCGTGGCTCATCCACAAATAAATGGACAAGTTCAAGTGACCAATGTAACGTCATTGAATGGGATCGTCACAGATTGAATGGAAGCCAAGGCGATGGTCGAGGAGCTACTTAATGGTTGTGGGCTTATCGAACTACTCCAAGGACTACAAACAGGATCACCTTTAGATCGCTTACGGTAATCGATGTTTTAGTTCCAGCTTGAAATTGATCTCCATTTTCTGGGTCACCAATTCAGAGAAATTTACAACGAGGAAGGGCTTATGCCAACCTCGATTTATTTCAAGAAGTAAGAGAAACAAATTTTAATCAAAGTCAAACTTATCGTCAAGAAAGGGCTAAGCATTATAATAAGGGGGGTAAAATGTCAAGGTCTCGAGGGGAGATTTTGTCTCGTAGAGAAGTCAAGCATCTACACCTCGTAATATAGAAAGTCGATGCCAAATCGGAAGGACTGATGAAATAATCCGGCGTCAAGCCGGAACTTATCGATCGAAAGCATTAGATGGGTCAAGAATTAAGAATACTGCACACCGGGCAAAGTTTAGAAAGTACTTTCAAGAAAATGATGTACGTATACGGGAAGGTCAGAATATTTATGTCATCATCAATAAAAGTTCCTTTTTTCTCGAACAAATTTTGTCTTCATCACGATCGATCATCGGGTTGGGAGGTTCGGTGGACTCACCGGCCATTCGATGGCGCCTTTTTCTGTTAGTGGTCCCATGAGTTTGTCAGCCCTTCGTGGTAGGCAAACGCCATTGGTGTTGGGAGGTTCGTGGACTCACCGGCCATTCGATGGCAAATTTTTCTTCAGGTGGTCCCATGAGTTTGTCGTGCCCTTCAGCAAACGCCATTGGTGTTGGGGAGGTTCGTGGACTCTGGCCGCCATTCGATGGCGCCTTTTCTAGCCTTTTCAGTGGTCCCATGAGTTTGTCGCCCTTCGTGGTAGTAAACGCCATTGTGTTGGGGAGGTTCTGTGGACTCACCGCCATTCGATGGCGCCTTTTCAAGCAGGTGGTCCCATGAGTTTGTCAGCCCTTCGTGGCAGTAAACGCCATTGTGTTGGAGGTTCGTGGACTCACCGGCCATTCATGATGGGCTTTTTTTAGTGTGGTCCCATGAGTTTGTCAGCCCTTCGTGGTAGCAAACGCCATTGGTGTTGGGAGGTTCGTGGACTCACCGCCATTCGATGGATGGCGCCTTTCTAAGTAGTGGTCACTTAGACTCTTGTCAGCCCTTCGTGGTAGGCAAGTTGTCATCTTTAAGACCTGTTGTCAGCCCTTCGTGGTAGGCAAGTTGTCATCTTTAAGACGCTGTCAGCCCTTCGTGGTAGGCAATTGTCACACTTCAGACTTTGTCGTGCCCTCTCAGGGTAGTAAATGCCATCTTTGGTTTTGTTAGCCTTTTAGGGTAAACAAATTCCTCGACTAAGCAGATATGTCTCACACTTCAGAACTAATAAGATCCCTTTACTTTATTACCTAAAATTTTTCTAAGTGTTGAGTTCAGAAGCTTCATTCTTACACTTCATCCGTTATACGGCATGTTTAGTTGTTACCTATCAGCTTCGTGTTCAACCCATGAAAGTGGTTGGTGCATTTTTCACTTAATGAAATATCGAGTATCGCGTATAATAAATATACCCAAGTCATAAGGAATGAAGCCATTTTTCATTAAATATTTAATTTAATTACACTATTGACAATTTTTACAGACATCGTAAATTAAAGTCGTAAAAACATAAACAAAAAAACATCGCCTTCAGCGCCATCTTCGCCTCAAGAATCAAGGATGGATCCAGATTGCCGCAGATAACTTTCTCCTTGCCACGACTTCTAAGAAAGCTCGAAACTCCTGAGTATATCTTCATTATATCTCCATTGATTTCATCCGAAGTTCCGCAGATTTTCAGATATCTGTTTATGGAAGGTCGCTTGCTAACGGAGGCACAAGGTCCCAAGAGCCTCGAAGTTCTTGATTTTCTTCGAAGTTTGAGTCGCTTACCATGTGACGAAGTTTCACGCTTCCAAATTTTATGGATAGTCTTCGTCAAGATCTTCGTGATCGCCTTTTAGCTCCTCGATCTTTCCATCCTTATCTCGCCTCCTCCCAACCAAGTCAACGCTCATTTTCACGATCTCCTCGCGGGTCAGGCTTTGTCGACTTCTTCTTCCTCGAGGCCTTCACATCTCCTTCGCTTGGGCTAACTTTTCAAGACCTTCATTTGTACGGGAAGAAGGCATTCACGCTGAAGTTTTCTCCTTCGCCAAGGCAGCATTTCAAGACGGCATTCTCCTTCCTCAAGATCTCTTCTTCGCTTCACCGAGAGACCTCGACGAAGACGTCCAACACCGAGATCGGCCTCGTATTTCCAATATCATTTGATCGGGCCGATATATAAGTATACGATAAATTCGTAAATAAAGAAGATACTGCTTACCTTCGCCAAGTAGCTCATGCCTTCACTAAGTAGATTCCATTCGAACTATTCCCGAACCGACGATCGCTTGCTTCACTTAATAAAGGTGTCGAACAGCTTGAATGGAAATGAGCATCGAAGCCTGGGGCCACATTGTTGGAGAGGCCATGGCTTCCCGATCAATCTTTGGTCGATTCTCTTCAGTGAGAAGGTAGAGGTTCTTTCAAGAAAGTGAGGGTCTACGGTATGGTTTCGGAGAAGGAGATCGCAAAAAAGGCTCAGAGTCAAGGGAGGAATGTGAGATGAACCAGGTGAATGTCGATGGCTATTTTTTTTTCTGGAAGGAGTGCGGATCAATTCATTGGTTCATTGTCAGGGTTTCGTGGATGTGGTTTGAGGAATGACAACCAAGAAGTAGGGACTCAAGCTCTTCTGGCAATGTGGGAGTTATTTTGGTTCTTATTTTCTTTACACGGGCGACCTTAGCCCGATCGTGCAAAGGAATGTCAAGGAGGCTTCTCCTAACCGGATAGTTCGTAGGTTGGGGATCGAGATTAGTCGAGGTTGTTTGGGGGTTGTTTCGTGAATTGTTTGTGATCACCGCTGTGGTTTGTTTCGTCTGGGTGGTTTTGGTTCGTGTCATGGATCTCTTTCTTACGAGGTCAAGGTTTCTTCTGGAATAATGGGATCGCTGGCTTGAGGTTTGCTACCAAAGGAAGAAGTTAGAGGGCTCAGTAGAAGGGTTAACTGGAAGATCCTTCACCGGATGCTCTTCACTCAGATCCAGATTCTCCCCCCGCCAAAAAATCTTCCGTGTCTCTCACCTCCGCAGAAGTTTTTGCTTGATCGTAGATACCGCAAAAACCACACATCGTAATACGATCACTTATATCAGAAGACCTCAAATTTTTTAAATAAAAGGAATTTCCTTTATTTATTATTTTGAAATAAGAAAGGGTGGATTTGATTAATGTGGTTAGTTATGGGTAAAATGCGCAAATATTTCAAAATAAGCAAGTTGGTTATAAAATATTCATCATTGTTTAGAATATTCGCTTCGGTCGTGGAATATTCAGATCGCTTGTGAATATTCGCATTTACAAGCAAATAGCCCATGTGTGGGCCCCATAACGGATAACCGCTTGGATGAAGAAAACGACAAAGTTCGGTGGTTATAAATAACCATGAAGCTTGTTACAAGTAAGATCGCTGGAATACCCTATGGTTAAAATACAAGAATAATACGCTGGTCGCATAAAGAAGACACCAGATTGCATAACATTGTTGAATTATTGATCCTTACGTAAGATGGCACTACTCAATAATTTTCAAGAGTTACCGCTCAATATTTTATCGATTCAATAATTGCCATTGATATTTTATATTATCGTTGTTCAATAATTGTCACCGCATAAAGATTTCCCATTATTATTTGAATAATTCATATTATTTGAATAATATTATTAGATAACATTATTGGCAATGTCTAGAAAGTTCGCTTCAAGGAGAGGTTTGGTCACCTAATCATAGGCCGCCAAGAAGTGAGAGATCCTTATCGAAAGCCCCCTTCCCGGAACTACTGTTCATTATAATAATGTGATTCTCGTAATATTATTTGTGAATAATTAATTATTGATTCATATGATAAGGAAATATTTATTTTATATGAATATAAATGATGGATTTATTTATGTGGTTATTAATGAAGGAATTAATGTCGAGATGTTTTATTTGTATTTTGTTTGATCGAGGTATTAAAAGATCAAATCTGTTGTTATTACGCCTTTTTATTGTGTGAGTTATAATATTTAATCCGACCGCTGATCGTGGTAATTTTTTGGATATGTTATACATATATAAGTCGAGTATATGTCCACAAATTTTGAACCGTTAAAAATGAACGTAAGGATTTGTTATGAATTTTAAGAGGTGATCGATTCTTAAATTGTGGTTATAATTGATTTTGTGGAAAATTTAGAATTGAGTGGGCCCCACTTGTGGTTGGTGAAAAAATGTGCTGAATTTTATTTCAAATGTGGTGGTGGAATAGCAGTAAAGCCATCAGTCACAGTGTTAAGTCCGCTTTCAAGGCTAACATTTTCCTATAAACAGAGGGCTGTTAGAATTGAAAATCACACCGTAAACAAAGTTTTCTCTTTCTCTCTATATTATCGAGCGTATTTTGTGAGTATTTAGATACTTTGAGAGTCATTGCTCAAGACAAGTTTCATTCAAAGATCACTTCCTAACCTTTCCTTCCAAGTAATCGATTCTTCGAGGTAAGTGGATGTTATTTTCTTCTCAAATGATATTAATTCTTCAATATCATTACGTCAAATATGGTTGAACTTTTTATCAAATTTGGAACTTTTTCATGCTTGGGTTACTATTATTCATGAGTTACTATTCACGAAGTTACTATTCATGAAAGTTACTATTCACGAAGTTACTATTCACGCAGTACTATTCATGTAAGCGTGAAGATGTTTTTGTGGAATTTCTATCTTTCGTGTTTGAGTTACTATTCACGATACCAAGACTATTCACGATACTCAAGACTATTCACTTAATACAAGACTATTCAATCAAAAAAATGAAAATTTTCTTTCGCCTAAAATATCTATTCGGATACTAGCTTTGATCAGATCCATGTTTTCGATCATTCTCGAATTTTACACCACTATGATTATTTTTGAGGTATCATTGACATGGATAAAAACAAAGTAATCGTTAGATTTGTAATATTCATAACGCAATCAAAATGCATAAAAAGTGCCAAAGCGTAAAATCGAGTTTAAAAAATTTACAAACCATATACCAGATCATCCTTTATGCATAATTATTAATTAAACGAAAAGATAAAGAATAAATCATACCTCAAGATCGAGCTTCCTCGTGCACAAGTTCACCTCCAAATCCTTTTTCGCTCAACTCAATCCATCGGTTTGGTTCCTTCCTTCGATCAACGCTAGCCACCCAAATGTTCGGGCTCTCAGAGGTGATCCACCAAGGAAGAATAAAAATCAAGAAGATGGGTAAGGCATGGCTAACCCTAGTTTTCTATCTCTATGTAAAAGGCATACTCTCCCAACAATTGGAATTATTACGACGTTGAAAAATCAACAACCCATACACCCATAATAAGACTCTCTTATTAATAGATGTGGGCAACCCACCTTAACAATTAAGGAATTGAGTTTTATTTAATTAATTAAATCTTTTAATTAATTAAGCTCCCTAATCTTATTAGGATAATTAATTAAACTCCTTTAACTAATTTTCCTTCCTAATCCTATTAGAATAAATGAGAGTATTTATATTAAATTAATTCCTAAACTCTTTAGAAATTAAAATAATAATAATTGTAATAATATTAATAAGACTCCTCTTATTAATTTATATTTAATATTTCTAAAATATTAAATAATAATATTAAGCTATTTAATTTATTCTATCACCATAGATTAAATTAAATATACTTAACATATTATTACGATTATGCCATTAACTTCTTAAATAATTATTCTTCCTTTTATGGCAGTGACCCTTTGTGTTCTCCATATTAAACCTGGCCAGTGAATAAATCAATTAGAATAATTTAATCTTATTTAAATAAATAAATTAATTAATTTATTTAAATAAATAATATTTATTCTACAATAGTAGAATTCTCCTCCCAATGATCAACGCACTTTCCGTATAATATAGATTTCAACATTAATCATAAAAGAACCTTTCGAGTAAATAGTTACTGCATAATTCAATCCTTCCACCATACAATATCCCAATTAAATATAAGATATGGAATTATCACAAGTCTTATTTTATTTAATTATATGTATTTCGATCCTTAAACGCATTAACTCCAAATAATGCAAATTAAACTCCTTTCTAATTTCATTCTCATTGCCAAGGATCACCGGGTTGTCATTTATCTAATCACATAGACATTTCTCTTCTTTATTAGAAGTGGTAGATTCTTTATCGATCATACATTATCTCCATGTATAACTTATTATACCCAAGCATACCTTTGATATACCCTAAGGGTCTTAAGGAATAAGTCAAAGTATAACTCATCATACACAAGATACTACGATGATCTCAAGTCCAAGGATTACTCAGAGATTACTATCACTACAGAATTCCTATCGACAGCAAATAAAACTCCATTAGTATTCCTTAATGAAGCCAATGCTCAAATGAACTTATTCTCCAATAAGCACCTACATACTGCTTTAGTTGTTCCACACAAATGATCACGAGATCAATCATCCTCATCCAACGAAAGCAAAGAACGATGTATTCAATCTATCCTGGATTCACTAATCCCCAATTTAGTAATCCAACGATTGGGAACTATTTTAGTTTTAAGCTTTCTAAGAATTTAGATCTCATTAGAATGATCATCATCATTATTCTAAAAGCATTGCTTAAAACTACGGGTTTATCACATATTATAAAACAAAGATCACGTAGATAATTAAAAGCCTTTAATAAATTAATACTTTTTATTAATAAATGAATAAGATTGTTACAAAGTATACGCTTTATCATCAAACATGATCGCTTCAAGTGTGCATACTACTTTCAATCTCCCACTGCACTAAAGCCAATCGTCATGGTATCTTATACTCTTCTTCTTCTAAGTTATTTATTATCCCCGTCGTTGATAAGTTTTTAGTTAATGGATATATAATGTTGTTCATGAGAGTCCACTATCTCTATAGTGATTTCCCATCTTTCAATGATTCTAATAATCAAACGAAAGTGCCACAACACATGTTTAGATCCAAGATGAGACTTTAGAACTATTCCTAGTTCTCAGAATGAACTTTTAATCCAAACAATCAACTTGGCAGCCTTCATTTATAGCTATATACTTTGTCTTTATCACTAAACCAAAGAACTTTTCAGGTCGCTTGGAACCTTTCCAATTCATCGCACTCAATCGCTCAAGATAACGCTTTACCTTAAAGTGATTTTTCGTTATCTTCGTTCGTCTCGAAAAACTTGAGTCCGTTAAGCCTCTAGTTTTAATTAAGACCCACCATGAATACGATCACATCCTTAGTGCCGATTAAGCACTTTAAGATGTTTTTCATCGACTCAAAGTGAACTTCTCCGTATTACGATCGATCAACATCGTGTCTCAGATATTTCATCAGCATACATGATACCACTCACGCGACCTCTCTTTTCGTGAGAGTCTGGGGACTATTAAGAGAGATACACTCCATACTCATCGATACGAGACATCTCTTGAGTTTGCCATGCTAAACGAATTTCTTTAAAGATCAAATGAATATACGCCTCGGGTTAAGTCGAAAGCATCCCTTTAAATCTATCTATATAGATTTATATCCCCAATTAAGATACTCTTCCAAATCATTCATGGAGGATTGTTTAGACAACTTTATCTTTACCGATCAGAAGATTGGTATGTAATTCCTCATCCGTAGATATCAACATATAATACTAGAAATTTCACTACGCCATTCTAATCGTCCTCTTTTGACATACACATCACTAAGTCTTACCTCATCGAACGTAACTCGATCATCATCTTCTATGACGCAGACTCATCATCATCATCCATGATGAATCCATACCTCCTAGGTATCTTCTTAAGACTATTTCGCATTTACGATTATCTTACATGGGTATAACAGTCTATCTATAAGTTCCTCTTATTCGATTTATAGTGATTTTGTGGTTCTTGAACTCTTCAAGATCTATTATCCTCCCACTATTTCCTTAAATAATAAACACCTTTATCTTGTAGGCGCCGTGTTTCGCAACAAACACCTTTTTGCTAAGTAGATTATAGTAACATATACCCTAAACTTACTTTTAGATGTCCCACAAATCGACATTTGTCAAATCTTGTCCCAAGCTTATCCTTTCAAACCTTTTCACATAAGTCGACAACCCTTATCTTAACATACTTAAGATTAGAATCCTCCCGTCCATAACTTTTATGGAGTCTTCAAATAATTTTGAGATTACCTTTTTCGTAGATACGCAGTACCATTTCTAGGACATGATCCTGTAAGGATACCGGAATGTTTTCAGAATCATTTTGGACCGCACTACGTCCAACAAGGTACGATTTTTCATTCAGATACATCAATCAATTATCACAGAGACGATGTGTCCATTATGAGAAACCATTCGAGATGATCTAAACTTATCAGCACAAGTATTTATTCCTCGATCTAATCAAAGAATCTTAATACTTTGACAATTTGTTTCACTTCAATTCTTTGAACCTTTCAAATAATTCATACTTCAGTATTTTAGCAAATACACACATTCAACTCTTTCAATGATCATCTCCTTTTCTTATACTAGTTTGTTCAATATGCAAAATAATTTTCACGTAAGTCAAGTATACAAAATCCATTAAGTAATATTCCGCTTCTATACAAAACATTATTATTATAAATGTAACAACAATTGTTCTTAATTATAATACCAAAGATTTCATCATTCAACAATAAAATGGAAATAATATTTTAACAAGAATCGAATACAATAACAACTTATCGACTTAATAGATTTCGCTTCAGTAGCCATTGCTAAACTATAAGTTCTACGGCTAATGCAAAGAACCTTCGCTTCATTTTCCACACATAGATTACTTATATTTGTTTAGCTTTTACTTCGCTTGGTCCTTCATAAATCTATATTTATGATAACCAAAGTTTGTGATCCAATACCCAAGTAGAACCTCGACTTAAAGAAAAATTTATTTCAAATCATGAACAAAAATCAGATTGTAAATCAAACTTCACTAAGCTTCTTCGTTAGCCTCTCGCAAGATGCTTCTCGCAGCTTTTCCAAAGGTCCGTGCTTATTGCAAGGGAAGCAAACCCTTGCTATCCAGACGCTTTTGTTCTTATTATCCTTTGTTTATGCCTTTCTATTTACCTTCTTGAATCGCTCTTCTTTCGTAAGATCCTTTCGCCCCTACCAAGAAGAGACTTGATCTTTCTTGGTCGAAAGTGACTCTCAACATTTTTCAACATGTTAAGCAAATCGAAGGCCGATATCTAGCTTGTTCATATGAAAAATTCACAACAATCAGAAAGGAGTCCGGAGTGAGGCAAGATCAAATCTCGCTCAACTCTCCATCCACGACAAAACTCGTTGTTCTAATCGATCAATCAAATTGATTATGTTAAGAACTTTTGTCTGCATTTATAAAGCTATCGGGCCATTCTAGATCTAAGAGCTCCTTAGATATCTCGATATCTATCGGCCCCATTTTCCTCACCATCAACTACTGACGCGCAGAATATAAGAGAGATCCATAGTTTCACGCCGACGTCAAGCTCAAGTATTTCATGGATACGAAGATGATGCATCGAAATAATCAGCAAGCATCATCTCGCCACTTTCTAAAAGTAAGAATGTCTTCCTCAGAGGTATTGTTCGCAACCATTGCAGGATAAAGCGACAAGGACATAAGATAGTTTTTCAAACCATGAGAACTATTCTCAAATTCCTTAACCAATCCGCTTAATCTTGGCTCGATTAATTTAGCATTTAATACGCTTCGCAGCTGATAGTAATTTTGACATTGTAAAATTTCAGAAATAAATTTGTAATTAACAACATTTTAACATACATTCTATTATTAATTACCAAAATAATTTAGGTCTTGTTTTAAATTGGTATCTCCCACTATTTTCTTCAAACTATATTACCTCACTTATATAGTTCTAAGAAAATCTAATTAAAGATTTGCTAAGGAGAATAAGTGATCCCATTTCAAATGTATATATTTGTAGGTGACACAACAAACTATATATAAATAAATAGTAGACAACTTTTGTCAATTACATCAACTACGCAACTCCTCAGATTTTGCCTCTAGATTATTTTCGATCAAGTGGTGGCACATCCGAATCAAAATTATCCAAGTTAAGTCCGACCTAAAGCACTCCATATATTCAAAAAGAAAATATCATCCTGTGGTGACACAACAAAACAATATTGTTCAATTTTCTTTATAAGATCAAATGTGATAAATTAACATCTTAAATACTTAATACTCGCTTTGGTGACACAACAAACTCATATTAAATATTTAATACTCTATTAATTTTATCATGCTAAGCGCTTAACGCTCGATATTCCAAATATCTTCGAACGCTAGACTTAATATAAAATTCGAGGGTTTGTTATTAATTTGTCTCATCTTGTTTATACATGCATTTATTATATATATATAAAATACGTCATTATATTAATGAACACGCCAAGCATGTTTGCATAATATATATATATATATATAAGATAAAGATTTACATATGTAATACTATATTCTACCCGGATTGATTATGGACTTTATTCTAGTTCGTTCACTCAGAGCCACCAAGTGAACCAAAAAGGTCAAACCCTGGGTGCAAGAAATAATATTTAAATATAACTATTACATTTAAACCCTGCTCCATTACAAATCAAGTCTTCAAGCGCCTCACATTTTATCTCTAATTTTTCAAAATTAATTCTAACTATTCCTATTACAAAACTATTTAAAATAAATAAACCTCGATCGCCAAATAAAGGGAAGTACATAGAGAGGAGTTAGAATTTACATTAAGAAAAAATTTAGAGAAGATTTAGGTACGCAGAATTCCATTTAATAAAACCCATACATTCACGCATCCAACTAAAATAAAATCCAATCACATCGTCAATAAATTCATAATCAATCCCATTTATTATCATACACATCATCATACGATCAATAAATAACATTCATCTCATTAATAATAAACATTTAATATATATATCGATATCATTTAATGGGCAATTTTAGTTAAGATAAAATCTATTTTTGAATAAAAATAAACTCCTTTATTTAAATCCAAATTTAAATCAAAATAAAACTATTTTATTTTAATTTATCCAATTTTGAATAAAATAAACTATTTTATTTTAATCAAAATTTTAATCAAAATAAACTAATTTATTTTAATTAATTATGGAATCCAATTCCATATATATATAAAAAAAATCTTTAATTAAAGGAAAACACTGATATTCTTTTTATTCACAAATAAACTCCTTTATTTTGAATAATATGAAATCTTATTTCATATTTAAATAAACCTTTATTTAAGGAAACATGATTCTCTTTTCCTATTCACAAATAAACTCTTTTATTTTGAATAATATGAAATCTTATTTCATATCTAAATAAACTCCTTTATTTAAGGAAAGATCAATTTCAACTCCAATTAGTTATCATGAATCCAATTCCAACTCTAATTAGCTAAGCATTTAAATTTAATTTTAAAATTAAATCTTTTATTTTAATATTAAAATAAACCTTTTATTTTAAGATTAAAATAAAACCTTTATTTTAATTATAAAAATTAAAATTAAAATTAAATTTAATTTCCAATTTTAATATTAAAATAAAATAAATCTTTTATTTTAAAATTAAAATAAACTTTTATTTTAAAATTAAAATAAACTTTTATTTTAAATTATATATTTTAATTAAACTTTTTATTATATATATATATATTTTAATAATAATATATATATTCATAAATATTTAATATATATTATATATATATATATAACCATTATATATATATATATATATATCCTGCTCCTTTTAATTTTATAAAACTGCATGCTTGAAACTCCTCGCTTCGATTTCCGTACATACAAAAAAAAAAATTTCACGGCTTTATTGTTTCCATGAATCATATGGTATCACGCTCATATATTTATACATATAATATATATATATAACTACATCAATCAAAAAAAAAAAATTGATATGTTTATTTCGCCTGACCACCCAAAAATTTAATCGTAAAAAATTAATCGAAATCAGGCACTAAATCAAGAGTTCATTTTTTTTTTTTTTTTTTTTTTTTTTAATTTTATACAATAAAATTATGCCCAATTAAATTGTTCAAAACACATATCAATATATAAATTAAAACAATTAATAATTTGATAAAGGTTCGGCTCGATACCACCGTTAGATTCAGTAATATTCATAACGCAATCAAATCAGTATAAAAAAGTGCTAAAAAGCGTAAAATCGTAGTTTAAAAATTTACAAACCATATACCCTTGATCATCCTTTACGATAATTATTAATTAAACGAAAAGATAAAGAATAAATCATACCTCAAGATCGAGCTTCCTCGTACAAGTTCACCTCCAAATCCTTTCGCTCAATCTGAATCCACCGGTTTGGTTCCTTCCTTTCGATCAACGTTAGCCACCAAATGTTTGGCCTCAGAGTGATCCACCAAGAAGAATAAAATTCAAGAAGATGGTGTATCTACTAAACCCTAGTTTTCTATCTCTATGTAAAAGGCATACTCTCCCAACAAATCGAATTATTACGATGTTGAAAAAATCAACAACCCATACACCCATAATAAGACTCCTCTTATTAATAGATGCAAGCAACCCACCTTAACAATTAATGAATTGAGTTTTATTTAATTAATTAAATTCTTTTAATTAATTAAGCTCCCTAATCTTATTAGTGATAATTAATTAAACTCCTTTAACTAATTTTCCTTCCTAATCCTATTAGAATAAATGAGAGTATTTATATTAAATTAATTCCTAAACTCTTTTAGAAATTAAAATAATAATAATTGTAATAATATTAATAAGACTCTCTTATTAATTTATATTTAATATTTCTAAAATATTAAATAATAATATTAAGCTATTTAATTTATTCTATCACCATAGATTAAATTAAATATACTTAACATATTATTACGATTATGCCATTAACTTCTTAAATAATTATTCTTCCTTTTACTAAAGAACCTTTTAGGTTCTCCATATTAAACCTATTGTGAATAAATCAATTGTAATAATTTAATCTTATTTAAATAAATAAATTAAACAATTAATTTATTTAAATAAATAATATTTATTCTACAATAAGGATAATGTTCTCCCTAACATCAACGACTTTCCGTATAATATAGATTTCAACATTAATCATAAAAGAACCTTTCGAGTAAATAGTTACCAGATAATTCAATCCTTCCACCATACAATGTCCCAATTAAATATAAGATATGGAATTACCGTCAAGTCTTATTTTATTTAATTATATGATATTTCGATCCTTAAACGCACAACTCCAAATAATGCAAATTAGAAACTCCTTTCTAATTTCATTCTCGCCGCCAAGACTACTGGGTTGTCATTTATCTAATCACATAGACATTTCTCTTCTTTATTGTAGTGGTAGATTCTTTATCGATCATACATTATCTCCATGCACAACTTATTATACCCAAACATACCCTTTGATATACCCTAATGGTCTTAAGGAATAAGTCAAAGTATAACTCATCATACACAAGATACTATGATGATCTCAAGTCCAAGGATTACTCAGACTACTATCACTACAGTGAATTCCTATCGACAGCAAATAAAACTCCATTAGTATTCCTTAATGAGTCAATGCTCAAGTTGAACTTATTCTCCAATAAAGACCTACATACTGCTTTTAAGGTTCCACACAAATGATCACGCTTAGATCAATCATCCTCATCCAACCAAAGAAAAGAACGATGTACTCAATCTATCCGGATTCACTAATCCCCAATTTAGTAATCCAAACGATTGGGAACTATTTTAGTTTTAAGCTTTCTAAGAATTTAGATCTCATTAGAATGATCATCATCATTATTCTAAAAGCATCGCTTAAAACTACGGGTTTATCACATATTATAAAACAAAGATCACGTAGATAATTAAAAGCCTTTAATAAATTAATACTTTTTATTAATAAATGAATAAGATTGTTACAAAGTATACGCTTTATCATCAAACACGATCGGGCTTCAGTAAGCATACTACTTTCAAGCATTTAATCCTTAATCCTTAATCCTTGGCCATTTGTTTCACCGGATTCGCTCTTTAAAAATATTTTCATCATCCTCGCCTTAAATGATGATATTATTGAATATCTTCGCCCAGAAGGCAAAGATGAATGATTTTTCAAGAATAT
The DNA here is from genome assembly GCA_020205615.1 of Panax quinquefolius. Taxonomy (NCBI): domain Eukaryota; kingdom Viridiplantae; phylum Streptophyta; class Magnoliopsida; order Apiales; family Araliaceae; genus Panax; species Panax quinquefolius. The sequence continues at coordinate 98,089,137 of CM035165.1, read as the reverse complement.
CTTCGGCCCGTAGCAGCAAAGATGAGCAGTATTTAAACGAATACGACCGATCGATGAATATCTTTCGCCTCAGAAGGCAAAAAGATGAACAGTGTTTAAATGAATATGGCCTTTAGTGCAAAAAGATGAACAGTGTTGAGATTTAATACGACCGATTGATGAATATCTTTCGCCTCAGAAAGCAAAAAGATGAATATTTGATTCGAGATGAATATCGATTGATGTTACATGTGGATAAAATATCGATGATGGACCGTTAAATTATAGATTATAAGAGATTTCATTCTCACGTAACTCTTCTATGAATTAATTATTATTTCACGTAATATTGATTCCAAACTTGTTGCCTATCAGATTCTATCGATTTTTTCCTCATGGAGACTAACGATAATTTGTCAGATATTATCTTAGTCATAACATTCTTTATCGGGCTAGTGAGCTCACCCTTTCCTCGTTGTTCCATTTTTCTTCTCGTGAGCGGTAATGTAATGCAGTACTACTTTACCAAAATGGAATGAAGGTTCTAGAGAGAGTTGTTTAGTAGTCCTCACCATTATTGTAAAATAATGTATCAATAAATGTGATGAGGATTTATTTGAGTATAAATATCGTCTGTAAGATAATATTTCAGATTTAAACTCACAATTTTATTGTTGTGATAATAAAGTCAGAAGTTGTTTCGCATCACGATTTCAAGCGAACAGTAATGGGTTGATGGAATGGACCAATTTTGGGGTCGCCACACTGGTATCGTAGCTTAGGATATGATCTCCCAAGTGAGATCGGGAATGTAACCAGAGGAGAGAGACGAGTAAATCCTTCGCTAAGGTGTCCTACCTAAGCTTTTATTTGTTGTCGGGTCAGCGATATAGGTATTATGTGATTTGTTGATTTCCTTAATTAACCCTTGTTTTACGATAAAGATTTGAGAATGTCGAATCGAGAATATTAACAAAGTGGAGTAAATGAGACCGTGGAGACGCCTCAGATTTACCAACGAGGAGAACGTAACAGTCGGGCAATGTTCCTCCCGTGGAACAACACCACCGAGCGTATGAGGAACGTAGGGATGTTTAGAAGTTTTTGCAGCTCACGCAAAATCGCATTTATGGAGACTCGTGTTCAAAATACAGGAGAGAAATGATAAGAATTACCGTGGTCACAGCCAAGTTAGCTTCAAAGAGTCGGGACCACTGCATTCTGGGAAAGCCGATCCGATCAGCCAAGGAAACATGGGTCAAGCAAATTACCAAGATATTCGATGTTCGATTTACGTAAGGAACGTAAAGTTCCATTCGCTACTTTTTATGTTCCGTATGCCACAGCAGACATCGGTGGAATCAGTGAAGTTGCACTCCATTCACCGCACTCAAAGATGTCGCGGGAGACGCTTTAAGAACAAATCAACGACAAGTACTTCCTCGAAAGTATTCGGGCTATACGAAGGAAGTGGAGTTTATTAGATTGGAGCAGTAATAACGATGGTGTCCCAAAGACGAGGCGTAAGTTTCATGAGTTATCCGTGTTTGCACCTCATTTGATGGAGAATGAGGAACGATGACGCGGATGTTTCGAGAGAGGTTCAAACCCCAAGATACGCCAAGATCTCATTTCTCATAAATTTTCTCTATTCGAGATGTCAGTAAACTGTGGCTCATTGTTAGAAATGAGATAACGAAAGTACGCTCAACCGAGGGACCATAACCAGTGATCATACCAAAGATAGTAGCCATCGTAATAACGATAACCAAATGGAGAAAGAAGAATACGGACAAAGGCCAGAACCACTCGGTGGTAATCGTGGGCTATGAAAAATAAGAAGCGAAATGGGAGGAGATTTTAAAAGAGGAGATTCAACAACCACCACGTGAAGACGCCAACAAAGGGCAATCGGTTCCAAGGAGGAGAAAGACCATCGGGTCGATGTTACAAATGCGGAAAGAGGGATATATCACCCAAACCGCCCACAACAGCTTTAAGGTATGCTATAATTGTGGAAAAGAAGGACATATCGCCGAGATCAGACGATATCGAAACCTAGTGCAAATGGGGCGGTGACTCAAAAGGATGTCCGTAAAAGTCAAAGTCAACGATTCCTCGAAGAGCGCTGTCGTGACCATTATTAAAATACGAGAACCCGAACGGTTAAGACGTTAGTTAATTATAAATTTTCATAAGTTTATACCTTACTAGATAACCTGCTTCTACCCATTCTTTTATCTCTTCATTAAGGCCAACGCTTGAACTTGACTACACGAGAAATTAGATTTTGACCTATTTATGGAGACTCTGCTAGAGAAACTTTCATTACATCCGTTGTTTAAAAAATCTTGTTCGATTCAAGTTGGCACCATTACATCACCGTCAATTTTATCTCTTTAAAGATACTTGCTTTTGGAGATCGATCGTTAACTACTCATCACGCCAAAATTGATTGCTTTTGTAAGGTCATAGTTTTCATATTCCTAAGCAACCCGTTATTCAACTCAAGCAATCAAACCATCAGAGTCAAACATTTTCATATCAAGCCATGAAGTCATTCGCTTATTACGGATGTCAAATTTTCTTAGTCCATGTTATGGATTTGAATAAAGACACGCCGATTTGAATAATATTCCCGTCATATTGATTTTCCCGACGATTTTTCAAGAATTTATCGCTTACTCCTTAAAACCTCGATATTAAATTTTGTATCGACTTTCAACCCAAAGACAAAACTCATTTCTAAAATCTCACATCGAATGGCTCCTATCGAACTTCGTGAGTTAAAAATTCAACCATAGAATTTGGTACACGAGCCTTTATCTTGTGACTTTGTGGAATTCACCTGCTTTGCACTCTCCGTAGGGACGCCATATTCGCGGCGATTGTAAATCGATAGGTGTCATTGTGGACGCACTATCCAAGATCGGGATACGAGTCATACAATGAGAGCAACCTAAGTCAAGAATCTAAATACGAGCTTTCAGGCTTAATTGGTTATTATCTGGAGATTCGTCAAGGATATTCTCTAATCGCTATTCCATTAACGCAACCGACTCGTAGAGATACAAAATTCAATGGAGCAAGGAACGGGAAGAGCTTCAAGAACTCAAGAGAGACTCATTTCAAAGACATGTTCACCATGCCATCCCGAAAAGTTTAACGGTAATGACGTGGTCGAGTAGGTAAGATCGATACAAGCACGAAAACGATGTCACAAAGACTAATTTCAGATAATATACAAATAATAGAGATGGAGATGAAAACCTCAGGTACCCACGGATGATATACGAAGTATGTGATGATATACTTAGTATAATCGATTTTAATCGATAAAGTTAAAGTCGCTTCAAGCCACACACCGGAGTCGAATGAATTTGAAGAAGGAGGCAAGAAGTCATATTTCAAAAGTTTAGAATCAAGTGAGGTGAGGAAAGCTCAAACCTTCGATTTATTAATCCATTTGAAATTCTCGATCGAATAGGACCGTGGCCTATAGACTGCTTTTTATCACCAAGTACGACGCTGCGGTTCATAACGCTTTTCACGATCGATGTTACGAAATATGTGGACTAATTCAAACACGCTATCGAAGTTAGAACCTGGACGAGATAGCCAAGACTTAACGACGGTGAGGTACCGCCAAGATTTTAGCAGAAAGAACAATGACCTATGTAATCGAGGTTATACCATAAGTTAAAGTTTTCAGGAGAAACCATGCTATTGAGGAAATGACCGGAGTTGGAAACAAAATGAAAGCGAGGTATCTTTACCTTTTCAAACACCAGTACGCACGCCAATTTCGAGGACTTAAATTTCATAAGCGAGGGAGGTCAGAAGACCCTCAAATTTTTTTAAATAAAAAAGGAATTTCTTTATTTATTATTTTGAAATAGTAAGGTGAATTTGATTAATGTGGTTAGTATGGGTAAAATGCAAATATTTCAAAATAAATAAAGTTGGTTATAAAATATTCATCATTTGTTTGGGAATATTCGTCGTCGTGGAATATTCGCATCGTCGGGGAATATTCGTATTTACTACAAGCCAATGTGGGCCCTATAACGGATAAATGTTTGATGAAGAAAACGATAAAGTTTGGGTGGTTATAAATAACTGCCAGAAGTTGTTATCAAGTAAGACCGCTGAATACCCTTGGTTAAAATACAAAGAATACGCGCGGGTCGCACAAGAATACCTGTGATTGCATGCAAGATTGTTGAATTATCGATCCCACGTAAGATGGCACTACTCAATAATTTTCACAAAGAGTTATCGCTCAATATTTTATCGATTCAATAATTGTCGCTGTTGATATTTTATATTATCGTTGTTCAATAATTGTCACGCGCAAGATTTCCCATTATCGCATCAATAATTCATATTATTTGAATAATATTATTAGATAACATTATTGGCAATGTCTAGAAAGTTCTGCTTCAAGGAGAGGTTTGGTCACCTAATTGCTGCCAAGAAGCGAGAGATCCTTATCGAAAGCCCCCTTTCCGGGAACTATTCGTCATTATAATCAGGATTCGTAATATTATTTGTGAATAATTAATTATTGATTCATATGATAAGGAAATATTTATTTTATATGAATATAAATGATGGATTTATTTATGTGGTTATTAATGAAGGAATTAATGCTTAGATATTTTATTTGTATTTTGTTTGATTGAGGTATTAAAAGATCAAATCTGTGTTATTATGTACTTTTATTGTGTGAGTTATAATATTTAATCCGACCGCTGATCGTGGTAATTTTTGGATATGTTATACATATATAAGTTGAGTATATGTCCACAAATTTTGAACCGTTAAAATGAACGTAAGGATTTGTTATGAATTTTAAGAGGTGATCGATCTTGAAATTAGGGTTATAATTGATTTTGGTGGAAAATTTAGAATTGAGGGCCCCACTTGTGGTTGGTGAAAATGTGCTGAATTTTATTTCAAATGTGGTGGTGGGAATAATAGTAGTAAAGCCATCAAAGTGCGGTGTTAAGTCCGCTTTGCAAGGCTAACATTTTCCTATAAATAGAGGCTAAGTTAGAATTGAAAATCACACCAAACAAAGTTTTCTCTTCTCTATATTATCGAGTTTATTTTGTGAGTATTTAGATACTTTGAGAGTCATTGCTCAAGATAAGTTTCATTCAAGATCACTTCCTAACCTTCCTTCCAAGCACCGATTCTTTGAGGTAAGTGGATGTTATTTTCTTCAAATGATATTAATTCTTCAATATCATTACATACAAATATCGTTGGAACTTTTTATCAAATTTGGAACTTTTTTCATGCTCTGGGTTACTATTCATGAGTTACTATTCACGAAAGTTACTATTCATGAGTTACTATTTACGAAAGTTACTATTCACTAAAGTACTATTCAAGCATGAAGATGTTTTTTGTGGAATTTCTATCTTTCAAGTGCTCTGAGTTATTATTCACGATACAAGACTATTCACTTAACATTTAAGACTATTCAATCTAAAAATAAAAATTTTTCTTTTCGCCTAAAATATCTATTCGATACTAGCTTTGATCAGATCCATTTTTTAATCATTCTCGAATTTTACACCACTACGATTATTTTCGAGGTATTGCTGATAATGGATAAAACAAAGTACTAATCCTTAATCCTTAATCCTTGCCATTTTGTTTCACCGATTCGCTTCTTAAAATATTTTCATCATCCTTACCTTAAATGATGATATTATTGAATATCTTCGCCCAGTAGGCAAAGATGAATGATTTCAAGAATATCTTTGGCCCGTAAAGGAAAAAGATGATTTGTTAGTGTTTAAATGAATACGACCGATCGATGAATATCTTTGGCCTCAGAGTAAAGATGAATGTGTGTTTAAATGAATACGACCGATCGATGAATATCTTTGGCCTTTTTAGTGCAAAGATGAACAGTGTTGAGATTGAATACGACCGATTGATGAATATCTTCGCCTCAGAGTGAAAAAGATGAATATTTGATTCGAGATTAATATCGATTGATGTTACAGGATAAAATATTGATGATTCATAATAAGAGATCATTCTGATTTAACTCTTCTCACGTTTGTGGATAAAATATTGATGATGGATCGTTAAATTATAGATTATAGAGATTTCATCTCTACGAACTCTTCTATGAATTATTTCACCACGTAATATTGATCAAACTCATTGGCTCTATCAGATTCTATCGATTTTTTCTCGTTGAGACTAACGATAATTTGTTGTATATTATCTTAGTCATAACATTCTTTATCGGGCTATTGAGCTCACCCTTTTCCTCGTTGTTCCATTTTTCTTCTCTCGAGGGCGGTAATGTAATTAGTAAGATTTAATAATGGTATGGAACGAAGGTTCTGTAGAGAGAAGTTGTTTAAGAAGTCCTCACCATTATTGTAAAATAATGTATCAATAAATGTGATGAGGATTTATTCGAGTATAAATATTGCCTGTAAGTTAATATTCAGATTTAAACCTCACGCTTTATTGTCGTGATAATAAAGTTGTAGTTGTTTCGCATCTACGATTTGGCTTACACTCGTAATGGGTGGATGGAATGGACCAATTTTGGGGTCGCCACATATACAAATGTAAATTATGTTACGTAATTAATCAAAACTTACATTCAGGTTATATAACCAGCTTGTTTGGTCAAGAAGGTGAAATTCCATCTTTTCGAGGAATTTTCCTCAAGAATTGCCATCTCCCTCACCCGCTCTCTTCGGGATATATCTCCTCAAATCAGCAGAGACTGGGTCGGGTGGTCCAACCGAAGAGAAGAGATCTCAGTGTCCAGAATGAAAAACCACTTCTCATGCCAACCTTTGTCGGCCGGAAGGAGTGTTCATCGAGGTCTCCTCTCGAACCTCAGGTCACGAAAGCAGATTTGTAAGACCTCAATTTTATGAAATAAAAGTATTCAATTTTTTCTTATAATTACTATTCAAGAAATGGTTAAATTGATAAAAGTTAAAGTTATGGGTATATATGAATTTTTTCAAAATACACAAGTGGTTATAAAATATTCATCATTGTTTGTGAATATTCGCTCGTCGTGGAATATTCTTTCGCTTTGGGAATATTCGACGACCACAAGCAACCCATTTTTTGGGCCCCATAATGTAATAACCGCTTGGATGAAGAAATGACAAAATTAAGTTTTTATAAATAACTACAGAATCGCTATCGCTAACACCGCTGAATATTCGATTGGTAAAAGTAAAGTAATACGCTATTGTCAGACAAGAAGACACCAGATCAAGACAAGATTTTTTTCAATTATTGATTCTTACGTGAGAAGGCACTACTCAATAATTGTTACAAAGAATTATCGCTCAATATTTTATTTTATCGATTCAATAATCATTGTTGATATTTTATTATCATTGCTCAATAATTATCACCGCACGTGATTTCCCATTATCGATCAATAATTCATATTATTTGAATAATATTATTAGATAAAGATTATTGGCAATGTCTAGAAAGTTTTGTCAAGGAGAGGTTTGGTCACCTAATTGCCGCCAAGAAGGAGAAATTCTTATCGAAAGCCCTCTTCCCCGAAACCGCCTCGTCATTATTATCAGGATTCTCGTAATATTATTTGTGAATAATTAGTTATTGATTTATATGATAAGAAAATATTTATTTGATGTGGATATAAATGATGGATTTATTTATGTATTTATAAGTGAAGGAATTAAAGATGAGGTGTTTTATCAAGATTTATTTAAATGGAGAACAAAATATGGGATTTTCGTAAAATTAGTTTATTACTTGATTTTGTAAAATCCATAACTCTTTGTGTATAATGAGTTAAGAGATGAGCCATATATCAAAAGAAAGCCCTAGAAGTAAGCTTAATCTGTAGAAATTTGAATCACCCAAAAATTCTTTCAGAGATATTTCGTGGGTGAAATTTTGAATGAAATCGGTCCAAGGACTAATAGTCCTAAAAATCGTTGTTCTTCAAATTATATCATGTGAGTTATAAATTTTGATCCGACTGCTGGATCGTTGTAATTTTTAGATATGTTATACATATATAAGTTGAGTATATGTCCACAAATTTTGAACCGTTAAAATGAACGATGATTTGTTATGAATTTTAAGAGGTAATCGATTCTAAATTAGGTTTTGGTGGAAAATTTAGAATTGAGGGCCCCACTCTTGGTTATTGGAGAAGATGGCTGATTTTTGGTGGGTGGAATAAGTAGCGTGTAAAGCCATCGTGTAGCAGTCGTCAAGTCTGCTTTACGGCTAACATTTTCCTATAAATAGAGGGCTGTTAGAATTGAAAATCACACCGTAAACAAAGTTTTCCTCTTCTCTAGATTATCGAGTGTAATTTGTGAATATTTAGATACTGGTGAGTTGATATTCATCGCTGCAAGTTTCCTTCTGCAATATATCCGATATCCCGCCGTAAGGTCATTTTTCGAGGTAAGTGGATAGTAAGTGGATATTATTTTTTTCACGATGATATTATTTCTTCAATATCATTATCGAAATGTCGATCCAAGTTTTTATCAAATTTGAACTTTTTCACGCTTCTGGGGTTACTTTATTCATGAGTTACTATTCACGAAGTTACTATTCATGAAGTTATTATTCACGAAAGTTACTATTCACGAGTACTATTCATGTTAAGTTGCGAAGAAGATTTTTTTTCAGAAATTTCTATCTTTTCGTGCTCTGAGTTACTATTCACGATACCAAGACTATTCACGATACTAAAGACTATTCAACCTAAAAATAAAATTTCTTCTTTTCGTCTAAAATATCTATTTCGGATACTAATTTTGATCAGATCCATGTTTTGATCATTCTCAATTTTACACCACTATGATTATTTCGAGGTATTTTGGATGTATAGATTAGAGTTATGGATTTTATGAGAAAAGACTATTTTAAAAGTAACTATTTATAACTCCTCATGATTAACTCCAAAATTGATAAAATTTTTATCGAGAGTACATCTATATAATATCAAACAGCATTGTGAATTTCGGAATTTTGGATAAAAGTACAATTTATGATAAATGTTTAAATATTCTAGTGGTTTGGGCCATATGAAAAATAAGTAAATGAATTTTAAAATTTCGAGAAAAATATATGTTCAATATGGGACTATTTTATGCTAAATCCCGTAAAAGAAATATTTTTAGAATCGATTTGGTATTTTCATGAAAATGTTCTAGTTATGAGAAATGAATTAAATATGTTATGTGAAGTAAGAAAATTGGAAAATATGATTTATTGGTTTGAGAATCATATATGAGATATATGCAGATTTTTATGAGGGTTTTGGTTAATGATGATGAAATCTTATGAGTTTGACATTTTTAGATGATTAAATGGATTAATTATTAAAGTGTAAATAATCGGATTAAATTATTTATAAGTTCGAGAAATGATTAAAATATTATTATAATATTAATAATATTAGATTACGAGATTTCTAAGTGATTTATAACATTGGATTAAGGTGTTATAAATATGGATATGAATTTTATTACGAAACTTTATCTTTCGTGTCGAGGTTACTACGCACGATAATGGACTACGCATTTAACACGGGTACTATTCACAACAAATTGGTTTCTTCTCCCACCAAATTATCGCTGATTTATGAATCTTACTCTTTGAAATTAAAACCATGTTTTGATTATATTATTTTTATATAACATTCTTATAACCCTAATGATGATATTTCTTCGACTTGAGTTTAAAGATGAAAGTAGATTATCGGTACGATCGCGACCATAGGTTCTCTTCGCCAAGAAAGTGCAAAAGTTCAATCATTGACCGGTATGATCATGATCATTGAATTTACAATCAATATTAAAGCCAGTAAAGGCAAAAGATGAATTATCGATGAATATCTTCGCTTCAGAATGCAAAGACGACTGTTATTGAATATCTTTATTTCAGAAAGGCAAAAAGATGAATTATCGATGAATATCTTCGCTCAGAATGCAAAGATGATTCATTGTTGAATATCTTTAAATTCAAAGTAAAGATGAATTATCGATGAATATCTTCGCTCGTGAATGCAAAGACGACGTTGTCGAATATCTTTAATTCGTAGGCAAAGATGAATTATCGATGAATATCTTCGCTCAGAATGCAAAGACGACTCGTCATTGAATATCTTTTACCAGAGTAGTAAAGATGAACTGTTGATGAACATCTTCAATTCGTGCAAAAAAGATGAATTTATTAGTATGATTTAAATGTGAATCGTGATTTGGTATAACCATGATATTCGATGTTTTTGTAAAGACAAAGTGATGAAAATTATCTTCGCCCCGGATGAGAAGAGGAATTTAGTAATCACAATTATGATTATGAAGTTATTCATATGATTGTGGAAAGGAACTGCTGATTGATGTTACAGGATAAAATATTGTCAGTGGACTTTTTAACGCGGAGTAAGATAATAGATTTTATAGTCTATTCGACTCTTTTAATGGATCGTCAGTTCAACGCAACTATGGTTGAAAAGTTTTATCATCTACCATATGTTCTAAATCTCGATTCATTATCGATGAAGACTATTGATAATTTATTTATCTTTAGTCATAATATTCTTTATCGAGCTAACAGGTTTCACCCTTCTGTTTCACAATTCCTTTCGTGTAATAAAAGTGTAATGGGTCGAAAGGGATAACAAGGAATGGAATAGAATGGTCTATAGTTGTTGAGGTTCTCCCTAAAGAGTATGAAAATAATTTTATTGAGGGCTTTAGTGTGTCAGATTTTATACATTATTTAATAGTTATTTTGGTGAATTAAATAAAGTGAGGCGTAACCCAACTTTGGAAGGTGTTTTGTCACTATCATACAAGATGTTTAATGACATACAAACTCGTGTTATCATAAGATATGGTTGTGCTCATCCACTTGTCGAGTATATTTACAAGCACTACCTATATAATCTTGGTGTTTGTTTGGAGTATAATACCAAATTAGAGACAAAGGAGATAATGATATGTCAAGAGAAGACTCACCATCGGGAAGAATATGATAGTAATCTTCTTTGTTTTCTTTGGGGTCTATTGGTCAACCAAGGATAATTTCTGGTAATATATGATATCTACCATAACCTAAAAGCACGGCCTCCCATGCACGGTTAAGGTTTCTCGAGCACTTCCCAAAGATTCTAATTTCTAAAACAGCTGATCAGACCTTTTATGTAAGGTGTCATGCGGTGACGTGTTATCCAAGTTGGTGTCCAGAGTTACATTTGGTATATATTGGTATCCAAACTCACAAAGATATGTGTTGTTGTATTTTACACGACAATTGTTGTAATAAAGTTGTAGTTGTTTTTCGCATCTACATATTTGGCACTCGTAATGGGTCGATGGAATGGACCTATTTTGGGGTCGTTACAAGATTGCTCGCTCAACACTTTGAAGCCCCGCCGCTCGTAGACCTACCAAAGCAGAGAAGTAGGGTGAAGAAGATGTCAACAGAGGAGTAATCCCCGCTCACGGCAGTATGGCAATAAATGCTAAGATGTGGATGTAGGAGTTGGGCACTAATGAAAGTAAGCCCATCCTATAAACCCTAAAAGGGTAATGATGAAGACACGCAGAGAGAAGGCTAACTCCCTTTTCTAGTAAGAGAGTGATGTGTACGGGTAACTCCAACCGTCCGGTCACGATACATACGCCTTCGTAGATAGGGCCCTTATCAGATACATGTCAAGAATCGATAACGACTCGAAAGCACGATATTTCCGATTCAAAGGATCAAGAACTAATGTCATGCTAGAAATTGTTCTCGCCTTGAAGAAATCAAGTAGAGGAGGTCGAGAAGGTTTCTCACGGTGGATGATCGAGGGTTGAACTCGAACCCTCTCGTTAGGGTTTGGGCTCATCGAAACGATGCTAATGGAGTCGCATCGTAAGAGGAGAGTTTCGACTAGAGGTTTTGGCCACCATTATTTCGATATCAGGAAAGCAGAGAAAGAAATTTGCAAAGAAGAAGAAAGCTCTAAGGTTCAAATTTTGAATTTAAGCTATGAACCATGAGTAAAACCGCTTTTATAAATAAAGATGAATTTTCTATAAATATTATTTTTGAATATTATGGAATAAATTTGATATAATGTTATACTCAGGTAATATTTATAAATTTTGCAAAGTATGCAAGTTGTTATAAAATATTGCTTGGCTCTGGGAATATTCTTTTTGTTAGGAATATTCGTGACAACGGCTCAATCATGGTGGACCCCTAATAATGTAATTATGTTTGATCGAGAAAACGACAAAAAATATTTTATAAAAATAACTACGGAGGTGTTACCGTTAAAACCGCTGAACTACCCGGTGGTAAAAGTACAAGAATACGCCAGAGTCGACAAGAAGACACCAGATTGATTATCGATGCTTACGTTGAGAAGTCACTCACCTACGCTCAATTATTGCTACAAGAATCACGATCATATCTCTTATATTATCGATTCAATTATGTCACAAGATCATCTCAGATAATATGTTATAAAGATTAAATCAATAATTGAGACGATAAGTTATAAATGATTAATAATTGTTGAAAGATTAAATATGTGTTGATGAAAATAAAATGATTTGTGGTAATATTTATTATTTTATGGGGTATATGTCATCATCTAAGAGACTCTTTGGTAAGTTTGATTATTTTAAGAATTACATATGTCATCATCTAAGATTCTCTTCATCAATAGTAATTACCTTTTTGAATAGTAATACCTTTTAATATAGAATTACCTTCGTGAATAAGATTTACCTTCGCCTAATACCTCAAATAGTATTACCTTCACAATAATAGTAATTACCCCTTCAATAGTAATTACTTCGCTAATTAATTACCTTTACCAGACGTCGAACCACTTGTCGCTTCACATTACAAAGGCCGAACCACTTGTCGCTTCACATTATAAAAGGCCAAACCACTTTTCTTTTTCATCACATCACTACCGCCAAGCCACTCGCTTTTCACACTAAGGTAAGTGTTAAGCTAGAAATCTTCTATAAATAGAGGCCTAGGGCTTCATTATTTTTCACTTAATTCATTCAAGCTATAGAGAGAGAAAGTATAGAGAGAATAAGAGAGAAAGAAGAAGAGTATTTTGTTACTACACCATCAGTAAAGATTCAATCTCCTACCAAAAGTAAGGGGTGTTATTCTTTCTTATTCACGAAGAGAACTCGTTGTTATTCCATCGCTTATTATTCTCATTGAATAACTCAGATACGTGGTTTACCCTATACTTGGTGACATTCTTCTATTATTCGCTGAACATCCGTCTCAGGGTTTTACACCGACCGGTTCCGCCTTTTATTATTATTCTCGCTGAACATCCCGTCTCAGGTTTTACACCCGACCCGGTTCCGCCTTTTATTATTATTCGCTGAACATCCGCTCTCAGGTGTTTTACACCGACCGGTTCCATCTTTTTATTATTCTCGCTGAATATCCTATCTCTGTGTTTTTTTACCGGATCCGGTTCCATCTTTATTATTATTCGTTGAACATCCCGTTTGCGGTGAATTTCACCGACCTCGTTCCGTTCTTTTTATTATTCGCTGAATAACTCGCCTCGTATGGCTTCATCGCATTTACGGTGATTTCTTTTGTTATTCCATTCTTTATTATACCCAAATTGGTTAAAACTTTGACTTCTATACTCCATGAAATTAGTGGAATATCCTCGATATTTCAAGGCTTCATCCAAAGATCTTTTCATGGAAATATTCTTCCGATCATTCTTGAATTTTACTCTACAAAAAAGATCATGTCGATAATTTGGACGTTAATAATTCCTCGGATAAAATAATTTTTGAACTTGTTTTATCAATTCTTATATCATTGTCATCATCCTCATGTTTATATTTTTTGAAAGTCATCCGTGGGCTCAGTAAAGGTATAGATGGACTTGGTATGATTACGACTGTGAGAGACTATTCTAATGTAATCACGACCGTAATGTTACAAATGATGTGGATAAAAATCCTCAGGGTCAGAAGGTATCGATGGACACCTTGTTGGTACATGATCACGATTATTAATGAATACACAAATATTCTCGCCCGTAGGTATGAATAATAATTGTGGTCGCGATACTAAAGAATATCCTCGTCAGAAAAGTGGGGGTGATTCGATGATGTGGAATATTTATTAAAGTCGAGTCTCTCAATTATATAAAGTTGATGAAAAACCTTTTAAATCATAAAAGATAGTAGATTTTATTTTCTACTGACTTTTTAATGGATCAGATATTTCACCGCAGCTTAAACTTGATGTTTATTATATTTTATCGCTTAACATTATTCAAGACTATTGATAATTTATTCTCGCATTATCTTAGTCATAATATTTATTTATCGGGCTAGTTGAGCTCACCCTTTCTTTCACCGTTTCTTCGTGAAATGAGAATATACCGGGATTTAGCCTGGGAAACGAGTGATGGTCCCGAGGATAAGATTAGTAGTCCTCACTATTCTCGTGAAATAAGGTGATAATAATTGTAATGAGGACTCCTTTCGAAGTTTCAGATAATATCTAGTAGACAATATTTGTATTCAAACTCACGCTTTATGTCAGATGCATATTACATACGCTTATATTAATAAGTCAGTCAGATTTAAATTTGCACTACGTATCCGACTACCCAAGACGGGTGATGTATACCTATTTTTTGGGGCGCCACAACAGTATCGTAGCTAGGATACGATCCCCGCTAAGATGTGAGAATAGTACTAGAGAGGGAGAGACGGGAATACCTTCGCTAGTATTGACCTACCTAAGTTTATGTGGATATTTTATTGGTTGGTCGTAAGATAGGATAATTTGTTATACGTCAATTAACCTTTTGTTTTGTGGCAAGATTCTAAAATGACATCCGAGAATGTTGAGAATAAAGAATGGAGCACAAAGCGATCGTTGATTCACCACATATCAATAATCGTGATAATGTGCATCGAAGGCGCGATAATCCTCACGCAAACAACAACACCGACCAAATGATGAACGATCAAATGTTCAGAGGTTTTACGTAATTTATGCAACAAAGAAAGTAGAGCGACTCTCGCCCAAAACGTAGGTGGAAACACTGAAAACTCTCTCAAGGCCACCGCTAAACAATTCAAGGAGCCGGGACCACCGTGAGTTTAAGGGAGAGCCAAAACCACACGCTGGCAAGCATGGATAAAGCAGACACCAAGATATTTGATGTCTGGGATGCTCCGAGGAGCAAAAGGTTCCTTTCACGCTTTTATGTCATGCGCTGATGAGAGGCAGACATCGGTGGGAATTCCAGAAACGACTCAACCGTCAGATCAAGATATCTTGGGAGAAGTTCCAGAGTCGTTTCAACGACAAATACTTTCCCGAAAGTATTCGCCACACGAAGGAGGTGGAGTTTATCAAGTCGAACAAAACAATACGACCGTGTCGCAATACGAGGCAAAATTTATGAGTTATCACGGCCAGGCCCCACTGGTGGATAATGAAGAGAGAATGGCGCTAATGTTTTTAAGAGGTTTCAAGTCGAGATACGCCAACATCTTATTTCATAAACCGTGGTTTGTATTCGATGTTGTAAATAGGGCTCGCTTAGTGGAGCGCGATAACGAGTCAACGCAACTAAAAAAGAGAGCAAATTGGCAAAATTATAATACCAATGAGAGTAGTCATCAGGTCAATGACAACAAGCGAGGAGGGAATCAACAGCCGATATATGGTAACCACTTTGGTGGTAATCGTGTACAAAACAATAAGAATGGACATTTCAAGAAAAGGAGATTCAACAATGATGGAAAGACGCCAAGACCAAAGACCCATTGTTAAGGAAGGAGAAAGACCACCTATCATATGCTTCAAATGCGAGGAGAGGGACACATCGGCCCAAATCGCAGGCCACGCCATCCAAAGCATGTTATAATTGTGGAAGAGAAGGTCACTTAGCTCGATTTTTGTTGCCATCAAGACAAATTCAACTAGGATGGAGGCACCAAAGGCCATCCCCAAAAAGTCAAAACCCAGAAGGCAAGGGAGAGAGCGATTTTTTGTGACCTCCCAAAGAGCAAGGAACCCGAATGAGGTCATCACGTAAGCTTATCATAAACTCTAATGAAGTCTATACTTTATTTGATACCTGTTCTACCCATTCTTTTATTTCTCCTATTGCGCCATCGATTAAATTTGACCGAGAAATTAGACTTTCGACTTATCTCGTGGAAACTCCGCTGGGAGAAACCTTCATTACATCCATCGCTTATAAGTCTTGTTTGGTTCAAATCAGCACCTCACATTACCCGTCGATCTTATTTCATTAAAAAATACTTGATTTGACGTGATTCTGTGGATTGATCGTTAACTACTTATCATGCAAAAATTGATTGTTTTCGTAGGTTGTTAGCTTTCATATTCCTAATCAACCTATTATGCTAATTCAAACGACCAAACCATTAAAATCAATCACGGCCATCTCAAGCCATAAAGCTATTCGCTTATTGAAAAACGGATGTCAAGCTTTCTTAGCTCATGTCACGATTTAAATAAAATACGCTTTTAAACGATATTTCTATTGTTAATAAATTTCCGACGATTCCCTCAAGAACTTCCTCTGCCCTACCCCAGAGCGTGAAATTGAATTTTGTATCGACCTGAACCCAGACAAAACCTATTTCCAAAGCCCCATATCGAATGGCTCCTATTGAACTTCGTGAGTTAAAGACCCAATCGCAGGAATTGTTAGACATCGCTTTATTCGCCCTAGTATTTCCTCGGGGTGCTCCCCTGCTCTATTCGTGAAGAAGAAAGATGGGAGTATGCGATTTCAGATTGATTATCTGGAGTCAATCATGTCACCATCAAAAAATAGTATCCATTGCCACGTATTGATGACCCGTCGTTTGACCAACAGAAGGAGCCAAATTCTTTTCAAAGATCGATCTTCGCTCCTTGATATCACCAATGAAGATTAGAATCACCGACATTCCAAAGACGGCTTTTAACCCCCAGACGGCATTATGAATTCCTAGTCATGTCCTTCGATCGATTCTAATGCCCCGCCGCTTTCATGGATATGATGAACCGAGTATTCAAGGAATATTTAGATCACTTTGTGGTCGCCTTTATTGATGACATCCTTATTTATTCCAAAAGCCGTGAAGATCATGAGCAACACTTGAGGTCGACACTCCAAAAGCTTCGTGAATATAAGCTTTATGCCAAGTCAAGAAATGCGAGTTCGTCAAGAAGAAGTAGCATTCCTTGGGCACGTGGTATCAAGTCATGGAATATCCGCTGACCCAAAGAAAGATCAAGCTATTCAAAGTCGGGAACAACCTAAATCAAATGATCAAGACGTAGCTTTTTTGCTTAATTGGTTATTATCTGGAGATTCGTGGAAGGATTTTTCTAATCGCTACTCCATCGACTCAAACCGACCTTGAAAAGATACAAAGTTCTATTGAGCTTAAGAATGTGAGAAGAGTTTTCAAGAACTCAAGAGGAGACTTATTTCAAAGACTGCTCGACAATACCATCCGCCTTGAGGATTTGTCATCTACAAGTGATGCTTCTAGCAAAGGGTTGGGATGTGTTCTCATGCAACATGGAAAAGTTATAGTTTATGCCTCGCGATAACTCAAAGAATATGAGAGGAATTATCCTACTCATGATCTAGAGTCAGTAAACCGTTGTCTTTGCAGACTTAAAATTTGGAGGCATTACTTCAGATGGGGGAGAAAGTGGAGATCTTTACTTGATCATAAAAGCCTCAAATATTTCTTCACTCAAAAGGAACTCAACACGCGACAACGACGCTGGGCTTGAACTGCTGAAAGATTATGATCATACCATCCAATACCATCCCGAAAAGTTTAACGTGGTAGCCGACGATCGAAAGTAGTAAAGATCATACGCAAGCACGAAAAGCGATATTGTCAACGCAAAGGCCCATTTTGTGTGACTTCAGCAAAGGATGGAGATAGAGTTAAAGACTCTGTGGACGCATGTGATGATAAATAAGTATACGAAAGTAGAACCGACTTTAATCGATAAAGTTAAAGTCGCCAAGCTACGCACACTGAGTCGATGCGTATGATGGAAGAAAAAGCAAGAAGGTGCTACGCCCAAGCAAGAATCGATGAAGAAGGAATACTTGAAGTCAACTCCTGCATTTTTTGTGTTCCTAACGACCTCGATTTAAAGTATAATATCACGATGGAGGCGCACAACACACCATTTGCAATCCATCTCGGGAGTACCAAAATGTATCATGATATTCGCCATACATTTTGGTGGAGCAATACGAAGAGAGAGAAATACTGTTTATCTCAAGGTGTCTAACTTGTCAACGAAGTTAAAAGCGGAGCATCAAGTACCAAAAGGTCCATCAGAACCACTTGAAATTCCAGAATGGAAGTGGGAGCACATTACCATGGATTTCAAGCACGGCCTTCCTAAGGTTTCTCAAGGCATTGATGCGATTTGGGTCATTGTTGATAGATCGACCAAGTCCGCTTCATTTCTTACCGACACGAGAAACTTATACACTTGAACGCCTTCGTCAGATGTACATAAACGAGATTGTAAGATCGCATGGTACGCCTAAGATCCATAGTTTTCGATCGAGACCCAAGATTCACTTCACGATTTTGGGTTAGTTTGCAAAAAGCTATGGGGGCACAGATTTCACGATTTAGTTTCTAAGATATCATCCTCGCATTTGACGGACAATGGAGAGGACTATTCAAACTCAAGATCTATTAAGACTCAGGTCCTTGATTTCAAGGGAGTTGGGACAAGTTCTTACCATCGTGGAGTTTTCCTACAACAACAGCTTATCAAGCAAGTATCGCAATGGCTCCATTCAAGCGCCAGATGGAAGAAAGTGTCGCTCTCCAAGATACGGGACGAGGTGGGTGAAGCAACGTTGTTGGGACCGAGTTGGTACGTATGACTACTAAAAGATTCAAACGATCCGACAACGATAAAAACCTCACAAAATCGATAAAAGAGTTATGCCGATCTTCATCGAAAGGACGTGGAATTCGATATAGAGATCATGTGTTGTTAAGAGTCGCTTCCATGGAAAGGAGTTACAAGATTTGGAAAGAGAGGAAAACTTAATCCTCGATTCATCTGGCCCATTTTAATCCTCGATCGAGTAGGAATCGTGGCCTATAGACTCGCTTTTACCGCCAAATATGTCTCGTGTTCATAACGCTTTTCACATATCCATGTTACGTAAATATGTGAAAGACCCAACCATATTATCGAAGTTAGAAACGGATTTAAATAATGGAAGATTTGACGTATGAAAGAGGTTCCTGCTCAAATTTTGATAAGAAGGAACATATTCTACGCCCAAGGTTATACCTCAAGTCAAAGTTTTTGTGGAGGAACCACGATGTCGAGGAAATGACTGGGAGTTAGAATCAAATGAAATCAAGGTATCCTTACCTCTTCGACATACTGTGTACGCATTCTAATTTCGAGGGCTAAATTTCATGTTAAGGGAGGTCAGAAGACCCCAATTTTTATAAATAAAGATGAATTTTCTATAAATATTATTTTTGAATATTATGGAATAAATTTGATATAATGTTATAACAGGTAATATTTATAAATTTTGCAAAGTATGCAAGTTGTTATAAAATATTCGTTGGCCTGGGAATATTCTTTTGTTAGTGGAATATTCGATAACGGCTCAATCATGGTGGACCCCACAATGTAATTATCATTTGATCGAGAAAACGACAAAAATATCTTTTTATAAAAATAACTACGAGGTGTTACCGTTAAAACCGCTGAACTACCGGTGGTAAAAGTACAAAGAATACGCGCAGTGGTCAGATAAGAAGACACCAGATTGATTATCGATGCTTACGTGAGAAGTCACTCACCTACGCTCAATTATCACACAAGAATTCACGATCATATCTCTTATATTATCGATTCAATTATTGTCACAAGATCATCTCAGATAATATGTTATATATTAAATCAATAATCGAGACGACAAGTTATAAATGATTAATAATTGTTGAAAGATTAAATATGTGTTGATTAAAAAAAAAATGATTTGTGGTAATATTTATTCAATATTTTAATGTATATAAAGAGTCATCATATAAGACGTTTGTGGTAAGTTTGATTATTTTATTGGGGGCCCATATGTCATCATCTAAGAGTCTCTTCACAATAGTAATTACCTTTCACAATAGTAATTACCTTCACAATAGTAATTACTCTTCACAATAAGTATTTACCTTCAATAATAAGTAATTACCTTCACAATAGTAATTACCTTTGTGAATAGTAATTTTAATTTTAGCTTCAATAGTAATTACCTTTACCATTACGCGCCGAACCACTTGTCGCTTCACATACAAAAGGCCGAACCACTTGTCGCTTCACATTACAAAGGCCAAACCACTTTTTTTCTTTTCACATCACGCGTCAAGCCACTCGCTTTTTCACACGGTCAAGAAAAGCTAAGTTTAGAAATCTTCTATAAATAGAGGCCTAGGCTTCATTATTTTTCACTTAATTCATTCAAGCTTTAGAGAGAGAAAGTATGTAGAGAATAAGAGAGAAAGAAGAAGAGTATTTTGTTACTACACGTCCGCAGATTCAATCTCCTACCAAAAGTAAGGGGTGTTATTCTTTCTTATTCATGAAGAGAACTGTTGTTATTCCATCGCTTATTATTCTCATTGAATAACTCGAGATAATTGGTTTACCCTATACTTGGTGACATTCTTCTATTATTCTCGTTGAACATCCCCGTCTGGTGTTTTACAATTTAACCCGGTTCCGCTTTTTTTATTATTATTCTATTGAACATCCTGCTCAGGTTTTACACCGATTCGGGTTCCATTTTTTATTATTCTCGCTGAACATCCTCGTCTCGTGGTTTTTACACCGACCGGTTCCGCTTTTATTATTCTTTCGCTGAATATCCTATCTCGCAGGGTTTTACACCGGACCGGTTCCATCTTTTATTATTATTCGTTGAACATCCCGCTTGCGGTGAATTTCACCGACCGTTCCGTTATTTATTATTATTCGTTGAATAACTCCGTCTGCGCAAGGCCTATCGCATTTACGGTGATTTCTTTTGTTATTCCATTCTTTATTATACCCAAATGGTTAAAACTTTGACTTCTATACTCCATGAAATTAGTGGAATATCCTCGATATTCGCGTTTCATCCAAAGATCTTTTCATGGAAATATTCTTTTCGATCATCTTGAATTTTACTCTACAAAACAAAGATCATGTCGATAATTTGGACGTTAATAATTCTCGGATAAAATAATTTTGAACTTGTTTTATCAATTCTTATATCATTGTCATCATCCTCATGTTTATATTTTTTTGAAAGTCATCTCGTGGCCTCAGAGAAGTATGGGATGGACTTGGTATGATTACGACCGTGAGACTATTCTTGTAATCACGACCGTAATGTTACAAATGATGTGATAAAATCCTCAAAGGGTCAGTAGAAGTGCATCGATGGACGCTTGTTGGTACGATCATGATTATTAATGAATACACAAATATTCTCGCCCGTAAAACATGAATAATTGTGGTCGCGATACTAAAGAATATCCTCGTCAGAAAAGTGTGGGTGATTCGATGATGTGGAATATTTATTAAAGTCGAGTCTCATTTATAAATGTTGATGAAAACCTTTAAATCATAAAAGATAGTAGATTTTATTTTCTACTGACTTTTTTAATGGATCAGATATTTCACCGCAGCTTAAACTTGATGTTTATTATATTTTATCGCTTAACATTGTCAAAGGCTAATGATAATTTATTCGCATTATCTTAGTCATAATATTTTCATCGGGCTAGTTGAGCTCACCCTTTCTTTCACCGTTTCTTCGTGAAATGAGAATATAGCCGGGATTTAGCCTGGGAAACGAGTAATGGTCCCGAGGATAAGATTAGTAGTCCTCACTATTTCGTGAAATAAGGTGATAATAATTGTAATGAGGACTCCTTTTCGAAGTTTGTATAATATCTAGTAGATTATATTTGTATTCAAACTCACGCTTTATGTCAGATTGCATACCTACGCTTATATTAGTAAGTTCAGATTTAAATTTGCACTATGTATCCGACTACCCAAGATGGGTGATGTATACCTAATTTTGGGGCCGTTTGTGGTTATCAGGAGAATTGATTACTATTTTTCACAAATTGCCCCTTATTACTCCAACTAATTTTTTGATCCATATTTATAAGATACGTGAGGTGAAGGGTATTATAGACAATTGATAATATAGTTAATACTTTTCAATCATTTCCTTAATTCTTGTGCACATGTCTAAAACGACATATATTAAGGAACGGATGGAGTATATGTCGTTTGAGAATTTCGAGTAAGCATTAATTTCTTAGTTTTCAATTACCCTAAGTGTTGGGCCATAATCCTTTTCCTTATTGGGCCGAAATTATTGGGCTCCTCCCTTGGATCATGTTATATTAAGTCATGGTTGGATCCGGTCACTTGGGTCATTTTTATTATCTGGGCTTAGTCATTATATTGGCCCATTATACAAATTATCACTTAACACAACTTTGACCAGTAATCATTATGCCAAAGTGACATTTGACTATCAGGTTCCGCCACTTTCTTTCGCATGGCATTAATGAGGATGGGACTCGGATAATGACGGTGGCAAACAAAGATGAGAGAGGAATGAAGGTAGATCGCTTACTTACTGGGTCAAGTGACCGGAAGTGAGGGAAAAAGGTGTCGAGAGGTGGTGGTGTACAGTAGAACCGGATAATGGAGTACGATGGGGCTAAGATCACATAAGAGGGTAAGTAATACATACATTTTTCATAAAGAATTCTAATTCTATCTCTCTCTCGAGATACTAGATAATATTTTTCTCCATTGTTGACCTTGTGGATCACTTTCAGATCGACTCTCACGCCGAGCTATCCCTCGACGGCCGTGCCGCCAAGCTTTTTGGTGTCGACTTGTTGAATCTATGTAGGATATAGGACGCGCGGCTCTTGGTGATTGGGACGTGGAGAAAGATCTTGGCGTTAACATTGGCGCTAGAAGGAGGGCTGAGTTCTAGTGTCCTGAATATTTTTCAATCACAAACTGTGTTTGTTCTACGTCAATATTCATGGTGAAGAGTAGAACACCTACACCTGAAGGGCAGCCGAGGGCTGCCAGTGAATCGACACCCCGAGTGTCTGTTAAGGATCGTTTGGGACCGGCAATAAGTGTTCATGCAAGCACAGCGT
The DNA here is from genome assembly GCA_020205615.1 of Panax quinquefolius. NCBI lineage: Eukaryota > Viridiplantae > Streptophyta > Magnoliopsida > Apiales > Araliaceae > Panax > Panax quinquefolius. The sequence goes on along the minus strand of CM035165.1, from coordinate 98,065,861 downwards.
CCAAACGATCCCCTGAAGATTTTCAGTTGAAGAAGATGGGTAAGGCTAAACGTAGGTTAGTCTACCCATCGATAAAGTTGTTCGCCACCATTTAAACGAAGTAGAAGGCACTTCGCTTAGAACTCGACAATCGAGAAGACCAAGATGAAAAGGCTTCACGACTAGCCAAGATGGGCGATGAGGCGGATAAAGCTATGAAGTACTTGTGAAACAAAGACAAGATATAATGAAAGCAGATGGGTCCGAATGACAGAGTTGAGAGATGAAGAACTCGCTTATAATCAATCCAAGAGCAAGGACAATCAAGTGGAAAAGAACCTGCTCATTCAGATTTAGAGTCTCGAGGCCAAAATCGAGAAAGAAGAAGATCCCAAGCCCTACTCCTCAAAGATCGAGGAGGGTACATCACCCCGCCGATTCTAAGGAGCAGGTCTGAGAGAACGTAAGAGGTCGATCCAGGATCGTGATTCTCGAAACCACAAAGAGAGCCCTTGTTGTTGCACATTCTCGCCCAAAGTGCTCGAGCACAAAGACGAAGCATATCTAAAGATCAGACTCCGAGAGTCTACCGAGGGTACACCACCTGTAGACACTCACACCAAAGAAGCCCTTCTAGAGTTGAAGGTTCTATCAGAAGAAACCTGGCCTACCATAGGGAGAAAGGAGTCATCTGGAAAAGGAAACATCATCTCAACCGTAAGGTGTAGAATATTTGGTTAAAGAGTTAAAAGAACTTTGAGCAATAAGTACAAAAGACGAAGGACACTTCGGAAAGAAGGAATCCCCTTTTTTCATGGAGATTCTTAGAAAAAAGTCAATTCCCCACCAAGAAGTTGCCCCATATTGAGAGTTATGATGGATCGGGGATCCTATACGACCACATCAAAGCGCTCAATCGATCGATGGATTATTACGACTTTAGCGATGTCGCTAAGTGTCATACTTTTGTCACAACACTCGTAAAGGATGCCGGCGGTGGATGGGGACTTTGCCCTCAAATTCAATTTCATCTTGGCGCGATATGTGCAAGAATTTCATGCTCGCTTTGGGAGCAAAAAAAAGGAAAACCAATCGGGTTCTTTCGCTCAGTTCGACAGCTTTTGAATGAGTCTTTGGGCCAATATGTGAAGAGATTCGTGAAGCAAGAGGGCTGTGTGACAGACTTGAATGATCTACAAGTCATGGACTTTTTCGTAATGGGTTAGATCTCCGTCAAATCGGAGAAGTTAGTGAAGAAGTTGATGTTTCATCACCCAAGAGTCTTCACGAGGCCTTTCGACAAAGTCAAGGTTATATCGTGGTGGAGGAAGCTATGGAAAACCTTAAACGCCCCGCCTTCGCATCGCCAAGGAGACAGACGGGATGTAAACCGATAAAGATCGAGAAAGAATGAGGGTAATAAAGACCGCTACGAGGGCGGGTTCAAAAAGTTTAATAATTGGAGACAAAGGTGGAGGACGTTCGTCCGCTTCCAGCTCAACGAAAGTGAATGTAACGTACACAAAGACTTAATACGCATGTGGTCAAGTTATCTTGGATCAAATTAAGAATCAACCTATTTTCAACCACCTCGAGATAACATTAAGCCCGGAAAAGGGAATTTCGTAAGTATTGTGGATTATCATCAAGCTTCGGGTCATGATACAAACGATCGCTAGTTTGAAGGACTTTATTGAAAAAGAAAGGTACAAAGCGGTGTTTTAATTCAATATATGGTCGCCGTAACCAATCAACAAAGCAGGATGAGGGCCTGTTCTCGTAGCTTCAACCAGTTCAAGCAAGTGTTACCCGCTTCCCAATGTAACAACTCGCAAGGCACGTGATAGATGTCATCACTGGGGTACTTCGCAAAATCGTTGGAAAAAAGTTACCAAGTTACTTGGATTCTTGGCCACGATAAGCAAGTGTACCTCCCCCAAGACCGACAGACCTTATCCGAAGTTCGGTAATCTCTTTTATCGATGAAGATTACCCTTCAAAATTATCGAACCGCATTTAGGGATCATTGGTGTCGACCGCACAAGTGGTTCTTAGAGATACGAAACGGATGATGGTGGATAATGGGTCTTCAGAGATATTCAGATGCCCACGCTTATCGAAGAGAATGCACCTAGATGGGCGAAAAGATGGAGTTGGGACAAGAAGCTCCTTTATATGGTTTTAGTAATGACCCTTGTTAAGGTGGTGGAACTATTGAATCGCCAAATATCTTCTTGAAACTACCTCAACAAGTAAAATTATTTGCAAATTTTATGTTGTAAATGTAGATTCTGCTTATAATGCTATTTTGGGAAGGCCTGCTTTAATTGCTTTGCAAGTTGTGACCTCTATTCCTCATTTCAAAATCAAATTTCCTACTACCATGGAATTCATGAGGTGAAGGGGATTGGATCCGCCGTAAGATGTTATAGAAATGTCGTGATCACTCGGAGTGGGAATATCAAGTATAATGCACTATGGCGATAGAGATCGAACCTTTCACAGAGAGTAGTTCCGAACCATTGGTCATGCCAGCTGAAGAAACGGAGGAGATAGAGCTCATCCCGGGCAAAGCAAACAAAACGGTGAAAATAGGTTCGGGTCTGCCGGAACCTCTCCGGACGAACCTCATGGAGCTCTTGCAAAGCTATGTTGATATTTTACCGGGAGCCTGTGGATATGCCGGGGTAAGTAGGATATCGCGAGCATCTACCGGAGGTAGACTCCGCCAAAGAAGCCAAATCCACAGTAAAAGGAGGATTTTCGCACCGAACGCCGCCGAATAATTGATGAAGAGATTGCAAAACCGCTGGCGCAGATTTCATCTTCGAGATCGACTACCCGCAGTGGATGGCGAATGTGGTGCCGGTACAAAAGCAAAATGGTAAATGGCGAGTCTCAGATCGACTATAACCGATTTAAATAAGGCTTGTTCAAGAGATTTCTACCTCTACCCCACATCGACCAACTAATCGATGCCACTTCGGTATGCTTTATTAAGTTTCATGGACGATTCTCCGGATATCATCAAATTTCCATGTGCAAAGAAGATATACCAAAGACGCATTCATTACGCATCGCTCTAAGATATGCTTATAAGAAACGACCTTCTACTCATCAATGCCGTGAGCCACATATCGAGGATGATGAACCATGTTTTCAGATATCACCGGGTAGAATGTGGAGTGTACATAGACGACATGATTGTCAAAAGTATGTTAAGTACATAAACATCTAGATGATTTAGAAGAATGCTTTCAGACAATTCACAAGACAATTTGAGATTGAATCCCACTAAGTGCACCTTCTGGCCTAGGTCCGCAAATTTCGGGTTATCTTGTCACCAGAGAGGAATCAAGACAATCGAAAAGATTCAAGCAATCCCGAACATGAAGACTCCTCACCATTTAAAGATGTTCAACGCCCTGATCGGAAGGATTGCAGCTTTGAGGAGGTTTATGTCCAAGTCAACGAAAAGATGTTCACCGCTCTTTTGATACATTGAAAGGGTCAAGAATGCAAAGACATTTCAATGGACTTTGAGTGTGAGGACGCCTTTCGAGCATCAAGTCCTATTTATCTTCTAAGCCTTTGTTGGTGAAGCCCTTCCTCGCCGAACCTTTATATTTGTATTTAGCAGCCTAGTTCATCGCGTAGAGGAGCGTTTTGTGCGTGAAGTTGGGGGTAAGAAGACCCGTTTATTATGTAAGCCATGTCCTTCGAGATGTCAAACAAGGTACCCGAACATTGAAAAGTTTTTTTTGCTTTAATAATCGCTAATCGAAAAGCTTAGGCAATACTTCCGTGGTAGATTGGTAATAGTGTATACTGATCACCTTTTAAAGAAGATTATGGGCAAAACCCGAGGTGTCGGGGAGATTAGCTATCGCACGGACGATGGAGTTGTCACAATTTTTCATTGAATATCATCCCCGAACCGCCATCAAAGGGCAAGCCTTCGGGGCTGATTTTGTTGTTGAATGCTCATTTTCCTCGTCGATGACGTTGTGGCGGTCAAGGATCTGGACAGAAGCGATTGCGCTTCTTCAAGCAGGGCGTAGTTCTTGGACGTCAGATGCAGATGGATCTTCTACCATGGACGCCGTTGAGCAGGATTATTCGACGAGTCCGAGAGGATTCAAGGTACAACAGCCATCGATTTCACGGGCCAAAGCGACAACAACGGTTCGAGTATGAAGCGGTCCTCGCGCAGGTTACGACCGACAAAAGAGTCTTGAAGTGCAAAAGAATAATCATCTTTAGTGATTCTCGATTAATCGTTAAGCAACTTTCTGGGGAATATGAAGCTCGAGGCCCAAAAATGATTAAATATCTAACAGAATTGAAGGAACAACTTCAGTATTTCCAATCCTACGAGTTTCAAGGGATCGAGTGTAATAACAATTCAATTGCTGATGCACTTTCCAAATTAGCCACTACGGATGTTAACATTTTTGATGGGTCGGTTTATTTAGAAACTCTGCAACATCCTAGTGTCCATTATGAATCGGTAATGTGCATTGACCAAACCAACTGCTGGTTGACTCCATATATAGAGTATCTGGCAGATGGCGTCTTACCTTCGGATCGGATGCTCGTCAAGAAAATCAAGTATAAAAGTGCCAATTTTGTTCTAATTGATGGGGATCTGTTCCGAAGGGCTTTTTCATCTCCACTATTGAAATGCTTGACTCCATCTGAAGCTGAATATGCTCTTCGGGAAGTACACGAAGGTATCTGTGGCGACCATATGGCGGCTAAGTCCTTAGCCTATAAAGTACTTTGCCAAGGGTACTACTGGCCTACTATCTTCAAAGAAGCAACTGAGTACGTCAAGAAGTGCGAGAAATGTCAGCTCAACAGTCCGATCCCACATCAGCCACCAGAAGAGTTATACTCGATCCTATCTCCTATACCCTTTGCTGTCTGGGGGGCTGATATACTGGGTCCACTACCGAAAGCTAAAGGTCAGGTCAGCTTCGTCATAGTTGCTATTGATTATATGACTAAGTGGGTGGAGGCAAAACCACTTCGGTCAATAACGGAACAGGAATGCCTAAAGTTTATAAAGGAGTCTGTGGTATTTCGCTTCGGGATCCCTAAGGTGCTGATATCGGATAACGGACGCCAACAGGATCGAAATTTGAGGCATTTTGAAAGAATCTGGGATTCAAAGATGTAAAGACTTCAGTGGCTCATCCACAGTCAAATGGATAAGTTGAAGTGACTAATAGAACGCTGCTGAACGGGATCAAGCGCAGATTGAATGAAGTCAAGGGCAGATGGCCAGAGGAGCTACTTAGCGTATTGTGGGCTTATCGAACTACTCCGAGGACTACAACAGGGGATTCACCTTTTAGACTGGCCTATGGTACTGATGCCTTAGTCCCAGTTGAAATTGGATCTCCTAGTCTTTCGTCAACCAATTCTGAGAAATATACAATGAGGAAGGGCTTAAGGCCAATCTTGATTTACTTGAAGAAGTAAGAGAAAATAGCCTTAATTAGGTTGGCGTAACTATCGTCAAAGAGTGGCTAAGCATTATAATAAGGGGTAAAATGTCAAGGTTCAAGTGGGAGATTTTGTCCTCGAGAGAAGTCAAGCATCTACACCTCGTAATATGGGAAAAGCCGATGCCAAACCGGAAGGACCGTATGAAATAATCAAGTCAAGGCGGGAACTTATCGATTGAAAGCATTAGATGGGTCGTTAATTAAGAATACTTGCACGTTGGCAAAAGCTTAGAAAGTACTTTCAGTAGAAATGATGTATGTACATGGGAAGTCTGTCAGAATATTTATGTCATCATCAATAAAAGTTCCCTTTTTCTCGAACAAATTTTGTCTTCATTCATCGTCGATCGACCATCGAAGTTGGGAGGTTCGGGTGGACTCATTTGGCCATTCGATGGCAAACTTTTCGGCAGTGTGGTCCTTATGAGTTTGTCGTGGGTAAAAAACGCCCTTCGTGTTGTAAACGTCATTGGTGTTTAGGAGGTTGGTGGACGCCATTGGTGTTAGAGGTTCGGGGTGGACTCACCGCCATTCGATGGTAGCCTCTTCGTGGCAGTGGTCACTTAGACCTTGTCGTGCCCTTCGTGGTAGGCAAGTGTCATCTTGAAGACTTTCAGCCCTTCGTGGTAGGCAAATGTCTTCTCGGTTTTCATCTTTAGGCCTTTAGGGGTAAACAAATTCTGAGGGTAAACAAAGCAGAGATATATCTCACACTTTAAGAACTAATAAGTATCCCTTTACTTTATTACCTAAAATTTTTCTAAGTGTTGAGTTCAGGAAGCTTCATTCTTACACTTCATCTGTTATATGGCATGTTTAGTTGTTACCTAACAATTCAAGTTCAGCCCATGAAGGGGTTGGTGCATTCTTTCACTTAAATAAATATTGGAGTATTGGCAGATAATAAATATACTGAAGTCATAAGGAATGAAGCCATTTTCATTAATATTTAATTTAATTACACTATGGATAATTTTTACAGATGTTGTAAATTAAAGACAGAAAAAACATAAACAGAAAATATCAGCTTCAGGCTCCATCTTCGTCTGAAGAATCGAGTAAGGATGGGTCCAGGTTGGGTGCAGATGACTTCTCCTTGCCACGACTTCTAAGAAAGCTCATAACTCTCTGAGTATATCTTCATTATTTCTCCATTGATCTCGTCTGAAGTTCGCAGATTTCTTCGCATATTTGTTTTGCGAAGGTCGCTTGATTAACGGGGGCCCAAGGTCCCAAGAGCCTTGAGTTCTCTGATTTTCTCTTAGAGTTTGAGCCGCTTACTCATGTGACGCAGTTTCACGCTTCCAACTTATGGATAGTCTTGGTCAAGATCTTCGTGCATCGCCCTTTAGCTCCTCGATCTTTTCCATCCTTATCTCGCCTCCTCCGAACCAAGTCAACGCTCATTTTCACGATCTCCTCGTCCGTGCTTTGGTTGACTTCGATTCTTCCTCGAGGCCTTCACATCTCCTTTGGCTTGGGCTAACTCTTTTTGAAGAGCTTCATTTGTGTGAAGAAGGCATTCATGTTGAGTTTTCTCCTTCGCCAAGGCAGACTTCAACATGGCATTCTCCTTCCTCAAGATCTCTTCTTCTGCTTCAGCTTCGAGAGACCTTGGACGAAGACGTCCGAACACTGCATTGGCCTGTGTATTTCCAATATCATTTGATCAGTTTTCAAATATATAAATATGCAGATAAATTCAGAAATAAAAAAGATACTCGTTTACCTTCGCCAAGTAGCTCATGCCTTCGCTGAGTAGATCTCCATTTGAACTATTCCCGAACCGATGATCGTCGGTTTCACGAACAAAGGTGTTGAACAGTTGGAATGGAAAATGAGCATTGAGTCGGGGCCACATTGTTGGAGAGGCCATGGCTTCCTGATCAATCTCAGTGGTTGGTTCTCTTGGCGGAGAAGGTGGAGGTTCTTCGCGAAGGGGGTGAGGGTCTACGGTATGGTTTCGGAGAAGGAGATCGGCGGTGTGCATTTAGGAGTTGGTGAGGAGCGGGAGATGAACCAGGTGGATGTCTGATGGCTGTTTTCTTTTTCGGGAAGGAGTGCGATTGACCCGGTTGGTTCATTGTCGTGAACAGGGTTTCGTGGATGTGATCGGAGGAATGACAACCAAGAGGTAGGGACTCAAGCTCTTGGCAGTCCAAGGGAGTTATTTTAGTTCTTATTTTCTTTACACGGAAGGACCTTGGCCCGATCGTGTAAAGGAATATCGAGAAGGCTTCTCTTCACCGGATAGGTTCAGAGGTTGGAGGATTGGGATTAGTTGAGGAGGTTGTTTGGGGGGTTGCTTCGGGAGTGTTTGGTGATCTTTGTCGTGGTTTGTTTTCGATTGGGTGGTTTTGGTTGCTTTTGGCGGATCTCTTTCTTCGGCGAGGTCTAAGGTTTTCTTCGGGAATATTGGGTTCGTCAGTTTGAGGTTCGTCAGTTTGAAGGGAAGAAGTTGGAGGGTTAACCTGGGAAGATTCTTCGGCCGGATGCTCTTCATTTGCATCTGCATTCTCCCCTGCCAAAAAATCTTCCAGGTCTCTCACCTCCAGGGGAGTCGGTTTGATCAGAGACACTGCAAAAAACCACACATCAGAACATATATCACTTATACAAATTTCGTAAATTATGTTCTGTAATTAATCAAAACTTACATTTGTGGTTGTATAACCAGGCTTGTTTGGTCAGAAGTGTGAAACTCCATTCTTTTGGAGGAATCTTCCTCAAGAAGTCTGCCATCTCCCTCACCCGTTCTTCGGATATGTCTCCAAAGTCAGCAGAGACCTGGTCGGAGGTGGTCCATTCTGGGAGAGAAGAGATCTCAGGTCCCGTAATGAAAAACCACTTCTCATGCCAACCTTTGTTGCTGGAAGGAGTATTCATCAGGGGTCTCCTCTCGAACCTGGTGTTAGGTTGAGGAGATTGTTTGCTCAACACTTTGAAGCCTCGTTCTCGAGACCTACCAGCAGAGAAGAGGGTGAAGAAGATATCGACAGAGGGAGTAATCCCAAGTTCGTGGCAGAAGGCAATAAATGCCAAGATGTGGATGTAGGAGTTGGGCACTAGTTGGGCGAAGCCCACTCCTATAAACCCTAAAAGGGTAATGATGAAGACATGGAGAGGGAGGCGAACTCCCTTTTCTAGAAGAGTGATGAGCATGGCGACTCAACCGTCCGGTCATTTTGTACATACGCTCTTCAGAGCAGGGCCCTTATCAATGCGTACATGTCAGAATCGATAACGACTCTGAGCATGCATATTTTCGATTCAAGTGACCGAGGAACGGATGTTGGCGTTAGGAAATTGTTCCCCGTCTTTGAAGAAATCAGAAGTAGAGGAAGTCAGAGAAGGGTTTCCCCCCATGGTGGATGATTGAGGGTTGGAACTTGAACCCTCTTGGTTAGGGTTTGGGTTGGGAGAAACGATGCTAATGAAAGTTGCACGAAGAGGAGAGTTCTGGCTAGAGGTTTCGGTCACCATTGTTTTGATTTTGTGAAGCAGAGAAAGAAATTTGCAGAGAAGAAGAAAGCTCTAAGGTTCAAATTTTGAATTAGCAGGTAAAACCGTCAGAATTGGTAAAGTTTACCTTTTATACTGACAGTTACATGGTAATTAAGGGCGGCACATTTAATTCACTGCAATGATGATGAATGGGAAGGGTTTTGTCCGTTTTAGAGCTAAATATCTTCACTTTCGTGGGCTTGCGTCTATTGGGCTTCTCACTTCTGTACCTGATGACAATTCGGGCTTTGGCAAGTTTCACTTTGGATCTCTTATGACTTATCATAGATGGTTACGACCTTGGCCTATACTGTTTATAGTCTTTCATTAAACACCTGCTTAATATAAGACTAGGGGTAATATTCAGCCATAATCCTTTTCCTTATTGGGTCGAAATTATTGGGCTCCTCCTGGATCATGTTATGTTAAGTCATGGTTGGATCCGGTCACTGGGTCATTTTTATTATCCTGGCTTAGTCATTATATCGCCCATTATACAAATTATCACTTAACACAACTTTGACCAAGAATCATTATGCCAAATGACATTTGACTATCAGGTTCCGCCACTTCTTTGCATGGCATTAATGAGGATGGGACTCGGATGACCGTGGTGAAAACAAAGATGTGAGAGGGGGAAAGTAGATCATTTACTTTCTATTTGAAGTGACCCCAAGTGAGGGAAAAAGGTGTCGAGAAGGTGGTGGGTGTACAGAACCTGGATAATGGAGTATCGCATGGGCTAAGATCACATAAGAGGGTAAGTAACACACACATTTTCATAAAGAATTCTAATTCTATCTCTCTCAGACACTAGATAATATTTTCTCTCCATTGTTGACCTTGTGATCGCTTCAGATCTTGACTCTCACGCCGGGAGCTATCCCTCGTGATCGGGCCATCAAGCTTTTGGTGTTGACTTGTTGAACTGTGCAGGATATAGGACGCGTCTTGGTGATTGGGACGTGGAGAAAGATCTTGGCGTTAACACTAAGTATTAAATACTCCCTACGTACTTTAATATAAGACGTTTTAGAGAAGTTTTTTGTCCCTTAATATATGACGTTTTAGAATTCCAAGTAAGCATTAATTGTTTAGTTTCCAATATTACCCCAAGTATTAAACATAACTTTGGTTCTTTCACTATTTTTTGCCCAATAAATAACAATCTATTTTTTCAATACAAGAGTAATATAGACATTTGATATTATATTTTATGTTATACAATCATTTTCTTAATACATGTGCACAACTCTAAAAAATCTTATATTAAGGGACGGAGGCAGTATAACTTTATTTTTCTAACTATTTTTTGCTCAATAAATAACACTTTTTTTCCAATACAAAGACAATATAGACAATTGATATTATATTTAATGCTATACAATCATTTCTTTAATATTTGTGCACATCTCTAAAACGACTTATATTAAGGGACGAATGGAGTATTTATTAACAAGAATTATTACATTTAGCAACATAATAATATTTCTTATAAATAAATGTATTGTTTATCCCGTCACTAAAAGTAATATGTCGCTATTGTTTATTAGGAAAACTTGGTGAAAAGTGTTTTTAAAAGAGATCATAGTCCCAAATTGAAAACTATATATGACTAAAAATCTATGTATGTAAAGATAAAATGTTTGCGTGGAAACAATATTTTAAAGAGTCTAACATGTGTGCTTCTAAAATCTGTCAATTTTTTACATTAAAATTAAGTATTCAATACTTATATATATCCGTGTTCGAGTGATAAATATTGGACACGGGTACTTAAGAGCAAAGTAAAGAATCAGTGTAGCATAGCTAAGAAGTATTAACCTGAGGAAATGAAGTAAGAATTAGTAGGATTAACTGAAAAATGAAAACACATACCGAAGTGTTCCGCATCAATGGCTGCATGAAGTATAGTACTACCATCACCTTTCTTATGACATTCCTTGGCTTTTTCATCCCCCCAAGTCTGTTTCAGCTTATCATCAAAAAGCTTGAACATCTTCATTTGGCCATAACGGGCTGCACGAAAAAGAGGCGTCTCCTTATTTTTGTTCATCGCAGTTAATAACTGGGGTTTTAGCTCCAGCATCCTTCTAGCGACGGATTGAAATTTGTCGTAAGTGGCCGCCTCGTGGAGAATAGTATTTCCAATTGCATTTTCGTTCATCATTAACGTAAGGTCTTTAGGCAACTTATCCAACAGCTTGTCTACTAAATCTATCTGCATGGAGTATAAGGCAACATGGAGGACTGAGTCCTCGTGTATGTTTACAACATGCATCGAACCCTTATCGTCTGGGACACGCGAAAGTACATCACTCTCATTCTTCGTAATAAGAGCTTGGTATAGCGCATCGAAATGATCAGTAGCCATGGAAATTAAAGTATTAAAATTGAAGGGTAAATCGGTAGTGATTGTAGAAGTAAAGATGAAGAGGCTAAGTAGCTAGAACACATGTATATATAGGCATGTATATGTGTTACAATGTGCATCGCTTTGTGATATTCTGGCTTAAAGTTCAGTCAAGGTATTTATTCATTCTTTCCTGTTAAGATAAAAAATTTTAGGTTTCGTGTGTTGTAAATTAAAGGCAGTTCTTATTAAAAAAATATGTTCGAGTATGTTTATGTTTATTGAATAAGAAACTATCAAATTATATGTTATAGCTTCATTCGATCAATTATTAAGTTAAAGATACTATTTGAATGTAGCTTTATTTTGTTTTGATTATGAAGAAATAATTGTTTCAATCTTAATTAAGTTTATAACGGAATTCTATGTTAGTGTTTGCATTGACAAAATTTGTTTAAAATTTAAATTTGAATAGAACTATGAATCTGATATTTTAATAAATTTTGAATTAATTATGAAAATTAGTCAGTAATGAATTCACTATAATTTTCAACTAATGTAAAATTATTATGTTTCAAAAAATATTCACATATATTATTAAATTAAATTTGGATAGTATTAATTGTTACAAATTTATTGAGATATGTTTATTTTACATAAAATTGTGATAAAATAGCTTGTAATAAAATTGATAAAACCAAAAAATAAAAAATCTTTTAGAAGTTCATTTTCCTATTAGAGATATATATAAAAATAGGACAAAGGTTCAAAAATTCCCCTGACTATTATCTGGATGTTCACCGCACACCCTATACTTTTTTTGTCCAAAAGTATCTAACGTTACAATTTTTGAGTCGACTATGCCCCTAGCGTTAATAGATATGCCACGTAGACAAACGTAATTGACACTTGGACATATTTTGTTGACGTGACAAATAATTAAAACAAAATTTAACATCTGATGTGTATGAAAAAAATATTTTATTTATATTTTATAATTTATTTATTATGTGCATTTTATTAATAAGCTGAAACAGACGATGAAAATGTCTAGACCATCGACTCCTCTGTTGTCCTCCTCCTCCTCAACTCTGTCACCCCATCTCCATCAACAACTTTCTCTCTCCAAATCTTCCCCCCAAATCTCTCCCCCTAAACCCATTTTATGTCTCCTCTCTTAAACCCTTTTTTTCGGTAACTCATGAAAACTCACAAAATGAAGAAGAAATTATTGCCAGTTCTCTTTCCTCTGAGCTCCTCAAAGAATCTAGTTTAGAAGGGTTTATTTCTCTTCTTCAACGCCTTGATTTCAGTTTCTCTCACATCAAACTAACCCTTACCCTTATCCTCTCCACACTCAATCTTTCCCCAGATCTAGCCGCTCTGCTCTTGGATTTCACAAATGGATTTTTTTAAGACCCAATTTTGAACCCGCTGATGAAATTATTTCGTACTTTGTCAATTATTTTAGCCACCGAATAGATTTTAAGGCGACCCATGAAGTTCTTATTGATAGTCGTGGGGTTGTCGGAGCTCAAACCCTTGAATCTTCGATTGATTGCCTGGTTTGAGTTGGGAGACCCACGCAAGTAGTTTCGTTTTTCGACACAATGGCGAATGATTATGGGTTTGTTAAAAATTTTGATTCTTTGAAGTTAATTGTGTCTAAGTTGTGTGAATATGGGTTTGCTAGTTATGCTGAGAAAATAGTTAAGAATTTGGCTAATGAGTTTTTCCAGATGAATATATATGTGATGTGCTTATTAAAGGGTGGTATGTTGATGGGAAATTAAAAGACTAAGAGGTTAGTTGGGTCGGGTTGGAATAGTAGATGAAGGGCCATCTTTCTCGGGCTCCATGCATGGATGCTATATAATATATACAAGAGGTCTGATCTTAGATTAATCTTGCTTGGGGTTATGGGTGCGCCGATTGCGCCGATGTACGTTAGCAGCACTGAACCTCTCTTTGGGCTCCTCATGATCTGTTAAAACCTTCATTTTTCTTTGATTCTCGAGGAGGAAGAAGATAAAGATTATGATATGGGAAATTTTGTAATGGGCTTAATTATTTGTTAATTTGAGCTCTGTTTCTTCTGAAGATCTAAAATGGGGGGAATTAAGTGAGATAATAAAGTATGTGAAAGTGAATAGGGTCTACCAATAATGATGATGAAGGTGAAGGCCGGAGGAGAGAGAATTTGGAGAGAGAAAGAAAAAACAAATAGTAATAATGAAGAGAGGGAAAAAGTCAGCAAAAAATGTCCAAAGTGTAAGCGACGTTAGTCTACGTGCACAATCGACCCAAAAATTATAACGTCAGGAATATTTTTGGACAAAAAAAAGTATAAAGTGCACAGTAAACATTAGGGTAAACGTCAGAGGCATTTTTGCACCTTTGTCCTATAAAAATAAAAGATAACTTTTCTAGTAATAGATTGTTGTTACTTTTAAATACTTTACAAATTTGAATAAAAATTTAGATAGTACTTTTAATAGTTTGGATAGGAAAGAAAAAAGATGAGCACAAATTTGAGCAACCAAATTTGTGCTTTTAATTATTTAATTGATTTGTTTATAATTACGGGGCAGACAACTTTGATTTTTGAGCGGAGGAGGGAGAGAGTATAATTTCAGAACCAAAATATAAGTTCAATTTCGACCTTTTCAAATCAACCTAGACATTTTCATATTTAATATATATTGGTATAATGAATTCATTTAATTTTAGAAAATACAAGTTTGCAATTATAAACTATCAAAAAGTATAACTAATTACAAGATATATATATATATATATATATATATATATATTTTAAAATTTAAATGAATCACGACTATTTTAAATTCGAAAATACCTCAAAACTCAAATTAATTTTAATCTTATATTTAGCACTCTATGCTTGTATTTACAAAACCCTTGTCATAATTTCTAAAGGTTGTTAAAATTGTTACAGCAAAAAAAATTGTGAAAGTAAATATATATTTAATGACACTTTTTTAATTCTTCTAATGACATTTAATATTTAAGCGATAATTATTATCCTAACAATGACATTTTTTCTTTGACAATATCAACGGGTTTCGAAAAGTGTCCACTTGGCAGGCAATTCTAAAAAGAAATTTTAGATGTACATGAAAATTGAACATGAATGTATTTGAATTTCACATATTTGTATTTTTACTCATCATTGGGGGTCAAAATATAAATAAGTAAAATTCAAATACACTCGTGTCCAATTTTCATGTCCACATAAGATTTTTGTTCCAAAATACTTGGCTGGTGGGATGAAAAAGGAAAACTACAATTAATAAGAGAATTCAGAAAGAAAGCAGCAACCTGAATTCTTTTAAGAATTTTATCAATTTTAAATTTAAAATATCTCAAATTAATTTTCAAAAGTTAATATTGATTTTATAATTTGGAACTGAGCAATTGTATTGTTTTCAAAATTTTAAATAAATATTATGAGTTCAATAATGCTATGACATTATCTATCCCATTTGTTGCCCTACTCGTATGTATTGTTAATTAGCACCTAATTTTTATCTATTTATTTATAATTTACTTCATAACTGAATAAAAATTAGGAATAATACATGAAATGAGTCATCAACAAATAAAATTGACACAGCAAAAAACGTTAAAAAAAGTAAAAACAATCACATGAATTGAATCTACGTACTTTGCAATCACAAGAATATAATTCACAAAATTTAAGATAAATTGCCTAACTTGCCAAATACTTTATAAAACCAGAATAATAATAATGAGTTCTTCTTAATTATATCAGCCTTGCACCATATTTAAATTACTAAAAGGAACCCTAATCCTATAAGGAAATAACAAATTAATTTGGAATTAAAACCTACCTAAAAAACTTCCTAATTGCAATATAATTGAAAAACTTCCTAAAATTACTAAATAATAATTAAAACTACATGACTACTAATTAATAAATAAAAATATATTAAATATTTAAATTGTCCATAAATATTAAAACATAAATTATATGCATATAACTCTTCCCGTATCAAAAATAGGGAATGATACAACCAATTTGATTTCAAACCACATACATTTTAAATTAAAAAATATCTCAAAACTCAAATTAAATAAGCATTCTTTGCTTGTATATATCTATACAAACTTAATCATGCTTTTAAAAAGCGATTCCAAAATACTTGGCTGGTGCTGGTGCTATAAAAGGGAAAGCAAGGGGGGAATAATTTGGAAAGCAGCATGCACGAGAAACACACCAAAATTTTTAGAACCACATTCATTTCTTGGCAGTTTTAAAAGTAAGGAAAACAAAGTAATGAAGAGAGAACAATAGATACTCCAAAAATGTTTGTTTGTAAAAATAATGCATAGGGATACTGACCGTTTGTATTAATTTACTAATTACTATTATTCTGATTTATTTATCCATGATTAATTTACAAATTACTATTGTTTAATCAATTCTAAGTCATTTGATGAGTAATTATAATCTCAAGTAGAATAGTGAAATTATATAATCCCCTTTCGGGACATCATATGACCTTAAAATAATTAGAAATAGTCCACATATTAAATAACAGTCTAATTATAGGCCAAGATAAAATTGCTTGAAGTAATAATAAATTTGTATAAATAGTCATATTCCATGAATTATTTTTACATACAAATATATTATGCTATGAATATTATAAATGAATATTATGAGTTCAATTATATGCTATAACACATTATGTATCTCATTTGTTGTTCTACTCGTATGTATTGTTAATTAGCACCTAATCTTTTATCTATTTATCTATAATTTACTTCATAGCTGAATCAAAATTAGGCGGACAATGAGTGACCTTTGACCTAGTAGTATGGGATCCAGATCCTCAATGAGGATTTTTCTGTGAGGATCTTATGAGGATTTTATTGTGGGGTTAACAACACAGCAAAAAAAATGATCAAATGACTCACAACTCTTTTCCTTGTATAGTATCAAAACAACGTCGTTTTGATAGAATTTTTTTTTATAAGTTGACAGAAAATTAGAAGCCACCAAACGCGGTTTACTTCGTTTGTTTGCTTCGTTTTTCGGTTTTCTTCTCCTTTCCTTTTTTGCTTCGTTTCTTGTTCTTCCCAGAGCACGCCAAGGTTTAAAATTAACCAAATTTCAATTAATTTTTTTCCCTTTATTCAAATTTTCTCCAGATTATTTATCCCATTTTTTTCTTTAATTTTTTTCAATTGGCTTAAAGAATCACAATAGAAACTCAATTTTTTTAATAGGATAAAAATTGTCTATTAGATTTATTTTTTTGAAGAGCAAAGAATAATATTATTAGCCTTTGACAAAGAAACAAAGATTAATAACCCTATCGATTCCAAAGCACAAAAAAAATAATTAATAAAACGTCCCAACTAGATTAACACCCAACCTATTACAATCATGAAAAAAGTCATGCCGCTCATAACTAACAAGAATTAACAAACAAACAAAGTCAACTTATAAAAAAAATCCTGACAAAACGACGTCGTTTTGATACACAAACAAGAAAATGAGTTTGTGAGTCATTGGATCTCATTTTTAATGTATTGTCAACCCCACAGCAAAACTCTCATAAGATCTTCACAGAGACATCCTTATAGAGGATCCGGATCCAGTAGTATGACCCTATGATATCTATGAGGTTGGGGGTTCGATCATTGACATGTCAAAGGGTGTGAGTTTAAAAAAGTACTAATATAAAATTATCAAAAAAAAAAAATTAGGCAGGAAAACAATACATGATGGCCTGAATGACACTTATGTCCCTCCAAGTTGCCACTATCTTTTAGAGTTGTCCCTAAAATTTATTTTTCGTCAATTAGGTACTTAAAGTAACATTTTTTTGTCGATTCCGTTCCTTTTACCCGATTTGACTATAACTTGACCCAACCAGACCCATTTATTTTTTACCTAATTTGACATTTTTTGCACTTTTGTGCCACTAATGTTACCCAATTTTATTTTCTTTATTTTTAGGAATAAAAACTTTATTTTTAGAAAAAAAGAATAGAAAATTTTATTTTTTAAAAAAAAGTAGTAAAGTTTCATTACATAAATATTCAAAAAAATAAAACTTTATTTTCTTAAAAAATAGAATTTTTTTTAAACAAGTAAAGTTTGATAAAATAAAGATTCAAAAAAATAAAATTTTATTTTTTAGAAAAATAATTTTAAAAAATGTGTAAAGTTTCATAAAATATAGATTCAAAAAAATAAAAAACAAAAAAAATTATTTTCATAAAAACATAGAATTTATTTTTTAAAAATGATTAAAGTTTCATAAAATATAAATTCAAAAAATTAAAATTAAAATAAAACTATATTTTCAAACAAAATTTAAATTTTATTTTTTTATAATAAGTAAAGTTTAATAAAATATAGATTTAAAAACTAAAACTTTATTTTCAGAAAAAAAATAGAAAATTATTTTTTAAAAATACAAGTATTGTTTCATAAAATATAGATACAAAACAATAAAACTTTATTTTCTGAAGAAAATTTCATAAAATATAGATTTAAAAAACAATAAAATAGAAAAAGTAAAACTTTATTTTCAGAAAAAAATAAAAATTTTATTTTTAAAAATGAGTAAAGTTTCATGAAATATAGATTCAAAAAAGTAAAAATAAATTAAAAAAGATGTGTAAATTCATTTTATGAAACTTTACTCATTTACTTTATTTAATTTTTTTAATCATTTTCTTTATTTTCTTTAAATTTATATATTTATTTATTTTATACTTTTTTGATTTTTATTTTATCAAACTTTATTTATTTTTTAAAAAAATAAAAAAATTTCTATTTTTCTAAGAAATAAAGTTATATTATTTTGAATCTATGTTTTATGAAACTTTACTCATTTTTTTAAAATTAAAAGTTCAGTTTTTCCAAAATAATTTTTTTGTTTTATTTTTGAATCCATATTTTATAAAACTTTATTCATTTTTTTAAAATAATTTTATTTTTAAATTATAGTTTTATGTCTTTTTTATATTTTGAATCTATATTTATTCTTTTAAGTTGTTCTAATTCTTCTTTAAGGAATTATTTTCCATGTTTACTTCATTTAATCTTTCATTAGTTATAATCAAGTTTGTATTTTTCATTTCCAGATTTTTTGTTAATTTTAATTAATTTTTCTAATAAAATTTTTAATTCAATAAAATCTTCTTTAATAATTTTATTATATATCTTCATATAAATAATTATATGTTTTTTGTAGTTTATGGTATATTTCATTTATATTATCTAAGGTATGCATGACAAATGAATAACTAGATAATTGATGTTCAAAATGTACCTCAGATCTTGGTGATGATCTCATTGTTTGCCATTAAGCACAGATTTGTAATTTCCTCAGTTTGTTCAGCAACTTCTTCATCATATCTTTCTTGATTTATAAGTAAATCTTTGAAAGCAATTCCTTTCTTTTTGATATCTGTATCCGATCCTGCTTTTTCGATTAACATGTCGACTTCGTGGGCACACAGATTTCCAATAAGCTATCAAGAGGATAAGTAGTTAAGTCTTGCCTTTCCTTAATAGCAATAACCTTCATTTTTCAGATGGATGGAAGGGCTTTAAGAATTCTTCTGTTTTTTCTCATTGGTTGTATATGCCTTCCCTAGATGTTCTAGTTCATCAATGATTCTAGAAAAATGTGTTTTCATATCAATGATCTTTTCACCTTCTTCCAGCTTGAAATTTTCATACTCCTGGATTAGAGCATCTTTTCTAATTTCTTTGATATGCATGGTTCCTTCATAGGTTAAAATCAATTTTTCCCAGATTTTTTTTGCATTCTTGCAATTGCTAACTCTTTTGTATTCTTTTTCAATGAGAGCACTAGTTAGCACTTGTTCAGCTATGGATGCAATGTTCATAGCTTTTTCATCATCAATTGTGAATTCATCAACATCTTTCTCAATGATCTTTTCTCCCACGATTTTTGTTGAAACTTTTACCCCTCGTTCTATAGCAAGCCAAACTTTGATTCCTTGTGATTTGGCATAGATTTTGAATCTGCTCTTCCAGGTTACAAAGTTGGTACCATCAAATAGTGGAGGTCGTGAAAGGATTTGTGAAAATCAAAGTAGCAATCAAATTGCAAAAATAGCAGAAGCAAAATAAAATCAGATTTTAAAAATTTTCACAAACCAATTATCCAGATAATCCTTTATGCATATTATTAATTAAAACGAAGAACAAGAAGTTATGAAATCATACCCTTGTAGATACGAGCTTCCACAGGTACGAGTTCACCTCCTACTTCTCCGCGATCTCCTTGAATCTCCGGGTAGATTCCTTCCGCTGATCAATGTAAGCCACCCAAGTATATGGCCTCTAGAGGTGATCCACCAAGAAAGAACAATTTTCAAGAAGAAGGGTGTATTGGCTCAAACCCTAATTTTTCCTATCTCTTTAGAAAAAGAAGGTGTACTCTCCAACTATTAGAATTACGTATATTTTGATATCTGATATAAGACTCATCTTATAAAGATATCAGGTAACCCTATTTAATTAAAATAAGGTATTATTTATTTAATTAAACTCTTTTAATTAAATGGGCTCCCTAATCTTATTAGGGATAATTAATTAAACTCATTTAACTAATTTTCCCTCCTAATCCTATTAAGAATAAATGAGAGTACTTATATTAAATTAATTCCTAAACTCTTTTAGAAATTAAAATAATAATAATTATAATAATATTAATAAGACTCGCTTATTAATTTATATTTAATATTTCTAAAATATTAAATAATAAATATTAAGCTATTTAATTTATTCTATCACCATGTAGATTAAATTAATTATACTTAACATATTATTACGATTATGCCATTAACTTCTTAAATAATTATTCTTCCTTTTATGGTGTGACCCTTTAGGTTCTCCATATTAAACCGGTTCTGAATAAATCAATCAAAACAATTCTAATTTTATTTAAATAAATAAATTAAACGATTAATTTATTTAAATAAATAATATTTATTCTACAATAGGGATAAGCCTCCCTATCGATCAACGACTTTCAAGATAATATAGATTTCAACATTAATCGTAAAAGAACCTTTGAGTTAATAGTTATCGTACAATTTAATCCTTCCATCATACAATGTCCCAATTAAAAATAAGACATAGAACTACTGTCAAGTCTTATTTTATTTAATTATATGTATTTCGATTCCCAAATACACAACTCCTAATAAATGCAAATTAGAAACTACTTAATTTCTAATTTCATTCCACCTTGGCCAAGGATTCCTGGGTTGTCATTTATCGAATCACATAGGACATTTTACTTCTTTTTACTAGAAGTGGTAGATTCTTTATTGATAATTCATTATCTCCATATATAACTTATTACACCCAAGAATACTCTTTGATATACCCTAAGGGTCTTAAGGAATAATACAAAGTGTAAATCATTATATACAAGATACTATGATGATCTCAAGTCTAAGGATTATTTATACTACTATCACTACAGGAATTCCTATTGATAGGTAAGTAAAACTCCATTAGGTATTCCTTAGCGAGTCACGTTCAGTGAACTTATTCTCTAATAAGCACATACATACTTGCTTTAGTGTCTCCACACAAATGATCATGAGATCAATCATCCTCATCCAATAAAAAGCAAAGCACGCATACAATCTATCCAGGATTCGCTTAATCCCTTTTTAGTAATCCATTGATTGGGAACATTTTAGTTTTAAGCTATCTAAGAATTTAGATCTCATTAACATGATCTCATCATGATTCTAAAAGCATTACTTAAAACTATGGGTTTATCACATATTATTAAAACAGCACCATGTAGATAATAAATGCCTTTAATAAATAATTGTTTTATTAATAAATAAATAAGATTGATTACAAAGTATATGTTTTATTATCATACATGATTGACTTGTATGCATACTACTTTCAGGTCGATCGATCTGGTCATTGATAGTCCTTCTCCGCAACCAGTAGCATTGTAGGCCATAGATGGATCTACTCTTAGGCATGCCTGTATTTACTCAACAAACAAGTTAAAGAGCACCGCTCTGATAGTAATTGAAAGTCCAATAATAATCTATAAGGGGGATTGAATAGATTATTACCGATTAAAAAATTATCTTAGGTCTTTTTAAATTTTTGAATAATTAATTTGCAGTGTTAGAAATTAATATGCAAGACATTAAAAATTTTATCACACAATGCACATAGATTTGTTTGGTTCACAACATATATCCCGGGTATGCTGCTACGTCCAGTCTCAAGCTCCTCTCCAGGACTTGAGATCCTATTACTATCAGTAATAAATACTCCTTCAACAGGCGGAGAAGCCTTTACAAAGTTTTATAGAACTTTGTAGTCAAACTTTCAACTGTTCCCAACTAATCTATCTTGGATAACAAGCTCCCACCTCCCTCCTCAAGCTTGGTTGTACTTCTTTTGAGTTCAGTTCTATTCTATGATCTGGTCTTGAAACAACAACATCTTCTTCACCTCACAAGTACACTAGAGACCCAACTTCCCGCTGACCTCTCTAAGACTCTGGTCTTGATCGAAGAATTACTCGTCTTTCTCACATGTACATAAAATAAATTAACTCTGACCTTTTCTCTTTTTACAAATAATTTTACAACAATTTGCTTCTCAAATAAGCAGATAAGAATTTAGTACAGATGGATGCTTCTTAAATAAGCAGATATAATTTAGTACAGATTGATGTTTCTCAAATAAGTAGATATCATTTAAAGAGCAGATATATTTATAAAAGTTCAAAGACTTTTATACTTGAGAAATTATGCTTCTTTGTAAGCAGATAGTAATTTATGCTTAGATCAAATAATGCTTCTGTGTAAGCAAATATGTAAATTATTCACTGTTATAAAAGATTAAATAACTTTTATATTTTGTGTGAAAAGAGGCTTCTGTGAATAAGCAAATAAGTCAATTTTAGCTTTTACTCAAAAAAATGCTTCATTTAGCGAGATATATAATTTAATGCAAATTTATAAAGAAATATTTATTCTTTATGGAGTAAAGAAAAGTCACTTTAAGTTTAAACAATTTTTTTAGAGTGAAAATGTTTCTGAGTAAGCAAATAAGTTGTTTTAAGCTTTGAATCAAATATGCTTCTATTTAAGCAGATATATTCACTTAAGTTTGTGAAATAAAAGTTTAAATAACTTTTATATTATGCAACAAGTAATTTATAAATAAATGAATTTATAATCAAATACTTGTGATGACAGATATCAAGTATAATAAATAAATCAGTTAAGCAATACTTGATATAACAAATATATTTGTTTAACTCAGATAATATATAAGAATATTTTATCTATTATGTGAACTTTTATAAATAATGTCACTTAGTACTATAAGGAATCGTACGGTTCGATTTTCTCTTGGTAGAGGTGTATCTCCGTAGCCTTGCGACATCTAAGTACAACAAAATTTAAAATGTTCACAATTGATATTTATATAAATATTTTCAATAGATCACTATGATTCTCAAATTCAGTTCGGATGACTACTCTTTTTGGAGTAGTATCTCAGTGTCGTTTTTGAGCTATCAAGTGTCGTATCTATTTTACGATATTTATATAAATAATATCAATAAAAGGTTACTGAAGACTATAAGAAAATCGTACGGTTCGAATTCCTCTCTGTAGAGGTGTATCTCTGTAGCCTTACGGCGTCAAGTATCCTTTTATTTGATAAATAAATGAAATATAAATATATAGAATTGTGTATAATAATTTATATTCGTATATCTATAAATATAAACAAGTAAGAGATAATTCAAATAAAATAAATTAAACAACTTATCTCAATTTGCTTAGACCAATTTTTCTCTTCTCAAATGATTAGAACTTTTGTAAGAAGAGATAGAGAAAGCTTTTTAGAGAGAGAGAGTATATGTGTAGGAGAGAAATAAATTTTTCTTGAAGGTGAATTGGCAAATTGAAAATGAAGAAAAAGCCACATATTTATAGATTTTTGAAGTCAGGGGTAAAATGATAATTTTTGAAATCTGATTTGAAATTAATGGTTGAGATTGTTTATTTTTGAAATCAATGGTTTGGATTAAAAAAGGATCACGCGGATTGTCAAAAAAATTTAAAATACCGCCCATTACTTTTTCTACGGGTTAAATGCAAAGTCGACCACTGAATTTTTCTGATATTTGGGTATTGAGCCCTTTCTTTAAGTCAACGCAAATTGAGCCCGTTTCTATTCAAAAATTTAGACTTTAAACTCCCAGGCGTCACATGTGCGTTGACCTGTTGACGTGGCACACGTGGCGCCTACGTGACATGTCTGACGTGGTATTTAATATTATAATTTGACATTTGTCCGCTGATGACGTGGCGTCTTTTAATTTATTTCCAAAAAATTGCATATCCTTATATTCAAACTTGCAACATCTTATTTGGAACATTAGTTATATGACCACTAGACCACCATGGATCATCTACCAATATCTTGCAAGGATTAATATTTATATCAAAACATTTCATATCCTCCAAAAAATTAAAATACTACACATAATATCATCTTGCCTAACATTAGGAAACTGTTTGTTTGACATTTTTCCCAAATAAATTTGAGACATGAAAATTAAATATAAACATTTTACGATTTTACCAAATTATGAAAGTTAATCCACAATATTACATAATATATAATATTTGTTTAAAAAATTATCAATACTATATATTTATTCACCTCAACAGATGAATATTTTTAGTACTATTATTATAATAATAATAATTATAATAATACTAATAATAAAAAATAATAATAATAACATAATAATAATTATAATAATAGTACTAAAAATAATTATTATTATTATAATAATAATAATAGTAATAGTAATAATTATAATAATAATAATAATTCATAATAATAATAGTAATTATAATAATACTCTAATAATAATAATAATAATAATAATAATAATAATAATAATAATAATAAGCTTTCTTTCTTTCTCCATAGTAAATGTACGTACATTAGGAGGTGGTTACGCATCATTTAATTTCTGACCATATTAATTCTTGTGTAAATTCCTGTCCCAGAAACAGAAAATAAATACAGTATTATTATTATTATTACTATTATTATTATTATTATTATTATTATTATTATTATTATTATTATTTGTTTGTGTGTGTGAAGAAGAGAAGAGAGAGAAAGATTTTGTGTGTGAACATGAGATTGAATAGGGTTTATGGGTGAATTTGATTTGGGCGGGAAGAAATATGAGCTTTTAAATTAAGTTGAAATAATTAAGTTAAAATGAATCTGAACCGTTCTTGTGCTTTGTCAAATGAAAGATTCAAAATGGGTTTTGTTTTATTATATAGATGTATTGTCTGGGAAAATGGCTTTGAAAGCGGGAATCTGCATCAACTGTTGGCGAAAATTTCTCATTTTTTCTTGTTTCCTCTACATCTCCAGCATCATAGCCATCATCATCCCTTGTCCTTCCCGTGCTTCCTTTAACGCCTTGAGCATCTCCAATTGCACAACATTTGCCTGCTCTCCACTTTCTTCCACGCTTTGCCTTCCTGCGTCTGTCTGCCTGACATTCGCTAGTTGTTGATCTGCCATGTATGGTGATGTTGAATTTCCTTCCAAGGCGTCTTCAAAGATGGGTTGATTGAGATTTAGATTCACGCATTGGAAAGCTTGACTTGCTTGCCTTGGAACTGGATCCGATGAGTTAATGCTATTTGTTGGTGAAACTCTTCCTTTTGTTCTTCGACTTTGAGTTGTGGGCTTACCCTCCACGAATTCTACACCTCCCCAGCAGAGTTGTCAAAGAAATGTAGGCAAGAAAATCGGGCCTTGATATTTAGGGTTTCGTGTTGGCTGAGGAGGATAGAAATCCACAAAGAGCACGAAATTAATTGGTTGATTGAATTAAGAAGTGATAAGAATAGGTGAACGATTACTCCAATGACACGTGACAGAACTCCTAGAATCCGAAAACCGTGATAGGGTAGCAGGGATTCCAAGAGCTTTCTTGAGTCCTTCGAGTTGAGAGAATGTCCAAGCTTTTCAGTGCTTTTAGATAGAATATCTAAGTCTTAAGTCACCAAAAAACCTCCCCTTCCCTATAATGGAAGGGGTATTTATAGAGTAATTTGCTGGAATTAAGTAGTCACATGTAAGACGCATGTTTTCAGGGAGATTCCAGAAATACCCTTTAGTCGTTATAATAATGTCCATATTGTCATGTCCTTCTAACCACCAATCCAATCCCTCAATCAATTCCCAAAACGAGCCGCCTCTACGAGTCTTCTGCCTCGGGACATGTGGAGACTTCTCCCGGGTCTAGCACATTTATTTCTGACTTTTTCATCTTCACTCGATTAGGTTATGCGAGCCCTAATTTGCACATTTAATGAGGTCATGGAACCTTAATTGTGCATTTAATTTAATTAGATCATGTGAACTCTAATTTTACACTTGGACCCACAATTTTTAGCAATTAAATAATGTCTTGTAATTAAAAGCTTTGTGCTAAAAAGACTTGCATTATTCTCCAAGTGATTTCTTAAGAGCCTATATCCAGTAGACAACTCTATATCCATGTTGGGCCTTCATGAATTCAGCATATATAACTCCACTTTCAGCAACATCATATATGATCAAATCAGTCCATGTAGCCGAAACCTGCTCATTCAAAATAGCTTCATACAAAATATATTGTCATCTTTCAAATAAAAAACACATAAATTAACATGTATCTCCAAAGAGAAAAATATATTCTTTTCAGCTTTAAGATGGAAGCTAGGGTTCTTGATTAGAGAGAAATTAAGAGAAGGTCAAAAAAAAGAAGAAGAGAGAGATGTGTAGATAATTAAAAAAAGTACTTATTTGTGTAACAAAAAAAATGACTAGAAGATTGAGAAGATAAAATAAATTAGTAAAAAAAAAAAACTATTTTGTTCCGTGTAATATAGAACATATTAACGAATAAATGAAAATCACTTTGATCTATAAACTTAACGAAAAATACTAGACCTTCTCTTGATTTGACTATATATAGTAGACAGGTAAAACTCTAATTTAACTTGTAATTTACTGAAACATTAATATTCTATTTTACTTAAAAATTTTAAATGAGTTTTATTACTTTTCTTCCTATCAATACAAGTATCAAATAAGCATTGAGAAGATATAAATAATTAATTTGGTTGGTTATTTTAAGGGTAATTTGGTCATTAACTTATTATTTTTAAATACAAATTACATAATAATGATACATTTCAAATATAATCAATTAACATGAGTATATGCTCCAATTATCATTCACAAAAAATAAAATAAAAATCAGACAACCTATTTAGCTCTCCCCATCTAATTAATTATTATATATGCATGCACCAATTATCATTCACAAAAAGCACTCTCTTTAACTAATTGATTTTTTTTTCTATGATTACTTTAGATATACTCTAAAATGAATATACGCTATATTGTTATATGAATAACCCTAAATACCTAACTTATTACCTTTTCATCAACTAAAAATCCTTATTCAGATTAGCAATAAAATATAAACCATGACATATAATTCAATTACTAACCTTATTATGATCATAATTTACAGTCAAATTCAAAATTATTCCTCAAGAGACGTGTAGTCTCTAGACCTACCATAAGACGAGGAACCATCTCCTTTTGCTATCATCAATTCACTAAAGACTCGATTCAAACTGAGTTTGACAAAAGGCTCAATCTACGTCCCAACAGTAACAATCGAGTAAAATTTTGCTCATAATTTACAGTCAAATTCAAAATTAATCCTCAAGAGACGTGTAGTCTCTAGACCTACCATAAGACGAGGAACCATCTCCTTTTGCTATCATCAATTCACTAAAGACTCGATTCAAACTGAGTTTGACAAAAGGCTCAATCTACGTCCCAACAGTAACAATCGAGTAAAATTTTGCTGCACCAAAAATTAATAACAATTTATTCACTATTCATTCTAAAGACAAGATCTTTTAAATAATCCAATTTAACCAACATAGTACTAAGTGGGACTTGAGTAATGTTACGATTATAAGAAATAGAACATGATAACATAAACTTAATGAATTTGAGTGTATTAAGTATATAGGACTCAATAATTTCATGCATTACATACTCTCTAAGTAGAGTATATTTATGTGCAGAGCTGGAACCAAGGGGGGGCGGGTGGGGGCAGTTGCCCCCGGTAGCCGGACGCCAGACGCCAGACGCCGATAGGGAGGCGGTCGCCGGTCAGACGGTGGGCGGAACAAGGAGGGGGGCGGAGGCAGGGGCAGTAGGAAAATGCTGGTTTACGACTAGAACTTGAGAAATATGAGAAAAAAATGGTAGCAATCTGAAGTAGTATTATGCAGGTGAGTCTAGCGAAGGAGTAAAGAAGTTAAAGAAGAAGATGGAAAAGTATGAATAGGTAACAGGTAAAGGAGAAAAGAGATGGGATGGGATGGGTATAACCTTTTTTTTATATAAAAAAATTAACTAATTGGAATCACATAACAAGCTAGATTGAAGACATGTGTCATGAGAATCTTATCTACTATTTACAATTCTAAAACTACTCTTTTTCTTTTATTATTGAGTTATTTATTAAGTTTAAATAAAAAAGTAATAACAATGTGTTAGACATAATTAATTCATAATAATCTCAATAATAATAATAATGGTGTTCGATAATTTTAATTATGACTTTTAACATGTATATACTTACATATACTTTATATGTGTAATATAAATATTTGTGTCTAAATTTATACTTTTATAATATGTTTTAATAATAAATTTATGAGTAAATTTATAAGTGTCTAAATTTATGACTAAATTCCGATAGTTTTATCGTTGGCTCATCATCGTCGTCGTTGTCACGCCTACCGTCATCATTGATTTAAAAATTTTGCCTTCCCTATATAAAAAGGTTACGGTGCATTATTGTTTTATGTGCACAAATTGTGCAAAAATAGTTATTCACAAACAACACAAACGTTCTATTTTTTTTTTTAAATATTCATGAGATTTATAGACATTTTTAAATTATTCGTGAAATGTAGATGCACATACAAAAGGTAGGAGGGATGAACACGTCGAATCCTATGCCAACCTTTAATCCACTAAGAAAATGAGCTTTCAAATCCACTAGAGAAGAGGAAAAGTCAAGATTTATTGATATGTTGTCCTTCCAATAGTGCAGATAGAATGAAAAAGGGTGAAAATCTAACGCGATAACCAAACATTCCTTGCATACTAAGACTTTATTTAGTTTTCGATATTCGAGTATGCATGAGTAAAAGGCAAGAATCCTAAGCGGAAAAATAAAAGGATAAAACAATAAAAATAAGAAACAAATAAAAGTAAATAATTAAAACATAGTTATACATATAAAAACACTCCCCCTTTTTGTTTTTTGTTTTTTTAAAAAATTTGGACTACCCATTTCTTTTATGGATGATCAAAATGTATTTGTAAGTATAGTATCATATCAAGTACTATTATTTGTTATGAATCATTCTTCATATATAATAAAAAAGTAAAAAGCTAAGGAAATGAAACATGAGAAAAAGGAAAAGAAAGAAACATGAAACAAAAGAAAAAATGAAAAATAAATAAAGAAAAAGTAAAGAGAAATAATACAGTGATTTTGTTTAGAACGGAAATCAAAGAAAAGTATAGAAAATTAAATTTATAATAGAAAAGAAAAATAGAAACTTTAAATTTTTGTGTTTGTAGTGTAGATGGTAATTAATATAAAAATTAGAAAAAATTATTTATGTCATTTAATTTTTGGTCTAAATTGTTCGTTTATTTATTTTATTTTTTGTTTATTAAAAAACTTAAAAATAAATGAATTAGAATGAAAAGGCAAGTTTTCCGTTCATTTTTCATTCTTTTCCGTTAATTTTTTTCCCGTCCATTTAAAACTCGGTAACACGGCGTAAAGAAAAAGCTAAAGCAAAAGCTAAAGCAAAAAAGAAAACAAAAACAAAACAAAAGAAGGTGGAAAAGAAAAACTTCAAAGGTCTCATGTGTTAAATAAATCTGTGTATTTATATATCTAAACAAAAGAGAAATTCCAAGGGTCTCAGGGTAACGTTAAATAAATCTGTGTATTTAGATATCTAAACAACGCTCTGGCTTACCACAAGCAATCATTATTCTCGTAGCAAAAAGACATTAAAAAAAAGTCATGAATTCCCTTAGCAGCAACCGAACCATAACCTTAGTCTCAATTTCCTCCAAGTACTCTGTTAATTTCATGGGGAAAACCATAGAGACAACAGTCACAGACAAATCATCCGTCGCTAATGAATGGTTGCAAGAAATTCTTTCCATTTGTGCCAACATTCCCACGGTGGTTGGCTTAGACATCGAATGGCGCCCCCATCCAATCCGTTCGATGAGCAACAAATCCGCAACAGTTCAACTTTGCATCGACGACAAGTGCCTAATCCTTCAGCTCTTCTACATGGATGCAATTCCTCAATCCCTCAAAGATTTTGTCGCGGATTCTAACTTTACTTTTGTGGGAATTGAGGTTTTGGATGATATTGCGAAGCTTAGGGATGAGTATGGGCTTGATTGCGCAAAGAGTGAGGATATTCGTGAGTTGGCTAAGCTCAAGTGGCCTGGCAGGTTTCGACGGCCTGGACTGAAGGATCTTGCATCGGAAGTTGCTGGACTGAATATGAAGAAGCCTAAGCATGTTAGCATGAGTAATTGGGAGGCAAGGGTGCTTAATGAGAATCAAGTTGAATATGCATGCATTGATGCTTACGCTTCTTATAAGATAGGTCACATGCTTCTCCTAGAGAATTGATATCTAGGACTTTATTTGGGTACACTGATTGGTTTCACTTTAATATTAAGGAATCATCAAGATCTATATATGTAATTATGTTCTGCATGGTTGTCGTGGTTTTTATTTATCTTCATTGCCACAGAAAAACTGATATTTTCATAGTGATAAGTGTTGGAGTATTATTTTGTACGATAATATTAATTATATTTATATAAACCAGCATAATCCATTGGTCTAATTAAGTGTAACATATGGACACTAATCAAGTATAATATGGGTCGTCCTAGTGTGTGTATTTAAGTAAATTTTTGGACTTGTAATGAGTATGTCGTCTTTTAGGGCTACCAATCAAGAATAATATTATTTCATAATCAGAAGTAATTGATTGTAAGTTCTCCTATTATAAATAGGTGCTTAATCATCAAAATCGTGAATACGCGCGCGATACAGGATAAAACTGATTCATAATTGTAGCAGTATCGATCGTTGTATGTGAATCACAGTCGAATCGCATGAATCGCGTGAAAGCTCTCCTAATGCTAACCTTTGAGCATCCTTAATTTGGCATCGTCACTAATTTCTGTTAATTTAAATAAAGCTTCTCTAATTTGGGAAGCTTGAGATTTTATTGTTTTGACACTTTCAATGTGACTTTCCCAACGTGTAGTTGACAATGATTTCAAAGTCAAACCATCTATGTAATCAAGTAACACATTCCATCGCTTTGTTGAATTCGAGAATACCGTATATATGCATTGACATGCTCCAAAAAAAGATTTTGCTTTAACACATAACTTGGCCATATTACAAACTATTAAGTTGAGACAATGAGAACCACATGGCATGTAAAATGCTTTATGATTTATATCAAGTAATCTTTTTTGTACACCTAGATTTTTCCATTTCATATTAGAGCCATTATCATAACCTTGTCCCCTCACATCATCATTATTAAGTGTAAGGGACTCCATTACATTTTGCAATTCATTAAAAATTCCTAGTCCAGATGTATCTTCCACATTCAGAAACTCTAAAAAGTATTATTCTATATTTATTGGAGTACTTGAAACATCTACACACCTCAATATTAAAGTCATTTGTTCTTTGTGACTTGCATCAGGAGTACAATTAAGAATGACTGAAAAATATTTAGCTATTTTTATTTTTTCAATGATTGCATGTTTAACATTTGATGCTAAAATAACTATCAACTCATTTTGAATTTTATGGCTAAGACAATAATAATGAATGTTCTTATCTTTAATGAGTCGAAAATGGTGTTGCATTACTTGATCAAACTCTGCAATCATTTCAAGTAGGCCTAAAAAGTTACCATTACCATCTTCATAAATTTTTTCATTTGTTCCACGAAAAGCCAAATTATGTATAGCAAGACATTTCACAACAGCAATGATTCTCACAATAACATTTTTTCAGTGTAGTATATCTTTCTTGATTAGCTCTTGTAATTTTGTATCAATTGTTTGATTTGTTTTCAATCTAATATGCAATTCAACACAAGACCTCGAGTTAGTGAGGTGTTCAATACTTCTTTCATGTTGTTTAAGCTTCTCACCAAGATGTTTCCAATCTCTAATTCCTTCACTAGTTAACTGACTTCTAGAATTCATTGTTTTAAACAACTTACAACAGAAACAAAACACTTTATCCAACTCCTTTGAGTACACTAGCCATTTTAGATCCTTAGTTTTCCCATTTGGTAACGTACGAAGATAATAATGTAAAGAAAAATGTTTATTGTGTTCGTCCATGAGGAATTTGAGATTAGTTTCTCTTAGGGTACCTTTTTTTACTAGTAAATCTCTCATTTTTGCATCAAGATTATCCCAAACTCGTGGATCATAAATGTTCAAATCAAATTTTGTTTCGGGACATTCATTTTCATGGCAAAGTTCATCAATATTTTCATTTTCATCAAGGAAAGGTTCATCACTATTTTCATTTTCATCTAGATTACCAATTTCTTCATTCACATCATTCTCATTTTCTACTAATTCTTCCAATTGAATTGGTTGTTCATATTCATTTGGTAAATCTTCATCTAAATTTTCAAGTGAAGCATTGGTTTGTTTAACAAAATATTTATTCAAAGATTCTCTTAAACTTTGAGCAATTTCTTCTTTTTTTTTTCTTTCTTTGTCTCTTGAGATTTCCAGAAAGTTGTTTCTTACGAAGCATTTTTTAATTTTTATAATAAACACAACACAATAAAAAACAATAAAACTAATTAACAAAGAACAATAAAACCTGGATTTTAAGCATATTTTCTTCCAATTGAAACTTCCAATTATAAAGAAAAAGAATCACAACCAAGTTTTCTGTTGAATCAAATAATAAATAAGAAAAAATTAACACATATATGTTATATGTATTACAATTTACAAAATAGGAGAAAATAAACAAAAATAAAAATCAATTGAAACCCTCACTGTTTCAATTCTTTCATTACCACGAACATTTCCTAATTCCAATTTACTTAAATTCAACCAAAAATGAATCATGAATGACTTGTGGGCTGTGGGTATGGCTCACTATCTTCAGACTAATACCATGAAACATAAAAATAATACAGTTAATATACTAAAAGAAGGCCTCGTTTCAAATTAATCACCCTAAATTATAAATGATACATTCCCCAAATTCAAATTTAACAATCATAAATAATAAATATATACACCATATTTCTTCCTCAATTCTACAATAAAAAACCCAAAACCCACATAATATTAATACACATACACAATCTAGAAGTCACTATCTTCAGACTAACACCATGAAACATAAAAATAATGCAGTTAATGTACTAAAAGAAGACCTCGTTTCAAATTAATCACCCTAAATTATAAATGATACATTCCCCAAATTCTAATTTGACAATAATAAATATATACACCATATTTCATTCTCAATTCTATAATAAAAAAACCCAAAATCCACATAATATTAACACACAAATACACAATCTACAAAACATACCTCAGACAAGAAGAAGCAGAATCAGATTTCAAAGCCACTTAGAACCTGTTTGATGGGTTGTTAGACAAGAAGCATAATCTATTAACTATTTGATGGGTTGCAACTTGCAAGACAATTTTCGGCGCTGTCGACAGCTTCTAGGCAGTGGCAATCGATTAATTGAAGCTGAAACCTTTAGTGTTCCGATTGTTCGGTTTTGAGGAGAAGCTAAGAAGATTAATTGCTATGTGGAATATGGGTATAAGCTTATAAATTAACATTTTTGGGCCCCCTTCAACTTTGGGCCCAGGGCTATAGCCCTGGTCGCCCTGGGCCAAGGTCGGCTCTGGACAAACACAATATATCAACACAGAAAAATAAAGACAATAACACATGGTTTTACGTGAAAACCCAAATCGAAAAAAAAAACTACGGAGAAGGCCGAAAAAATCCACTAAATAAATATTTGAAGAATACAAGATAAAGAGAGAGAACTATGAGAATTCTTAGAATATTTCTGAATGTCTCTTTTTCTGTGAGAACTACCCATCTGAGGAATTCAGAGTGGTGAGAAGTTGTCTATTTTATGGATTGGACCCATATCAGTTGATGATTCATTCTTTGTACAGAAGTGATCATTTGTTCATTTAAGAGGGTTGCTTAACCTGGAACTTTTTTCAATAACTTAATGGACCTCCTTCGGAATGTTGTCATATGTTATGATGGAACAATGAGAAATGTCCGCAGTAATTGAGTTAACTTATTATTCGAGTATGGGACACAAACAGGAACTACGACTCATATATTTTTTGCTGCCGAGGAACCAGTTGAAGTATTAGCTGCAACTACTATGTCGAATCATGTATACAAGTAGGTCTTTGACTCTTCTCCTAGTAGTCATTACTCATGAGCGATGATGAAGTTATTTGTTTTACATTATATATAACTTGAAGTTTTCATATAATTGTGACAAGTTATCTTTCGGTAAGTGCACACTTTCATCTTTCTCCAATTTGTTGTATATATTTCAGAGATACTACTTTGTGGAGTCAAATTCAAGACTAATTAGGTTTATTGCAGATTCATATTATACTTTCATGATAGATATTGTGAGAGAACGTATTTTTCAATAAAATGCTGATATTTGGTTACAAAACATTCGAAATAAGTCGGTCTTAAGGATGCTGCAGTTGAGTTATTGATAGAGTATGTTCTCTCTTTTATTTATTTTAATTAAATCATTGTCATTCTTTTTTTAATTAAATCGTTGTCATTTGAGTATATAAACATATATATCTTTCAGTATTTTATATAAACATCTTGACGATATTATATTCTGTGAACAAACAGATTGCGACTTCTCATTCACTATAGATTCAAGACTAACACGATAAAGTTTTCCCCCAATACTCCTTGAGCTAGAAGTGTAAAAGCTGGTTTGTCCCATTTCTCTATGAAATTAGGAAACATCCTCGGTTTTAAAGCCATAGGCCTTTCAGACGTTACTCCTGTTTTTGCAAAATCAACTGCCATAGAGTGAAGAGTTGTCAACTAAGACATTTTTTACTCATACTCTTATCTGACTCAAGGTCTGTATGTACTAAATGTGGAGTATAGATTGTACCCAAGGTATCATTATTGATTAGATAATTATTCAACAAAAAACATTTTTATTTCCTGCAAAATAAGAATTATTAGAAAATATGAGAGACAAAGGGAGAGTTACATGAAATTCAACAATTCCCAATAAGTGGTTCAATTAATTTAATTGTACTTACTCTTGTATTCCGGAACAAAGTGGTTAAACGGTACGGTGAGCCACTTTGTTCAGGAACCACTTTGTTCGGGAATTAACCACTTTGTCTAGGAATTCAAGAGAAAGTACAGTATAGTGAACTACTTTTTGGAAATTGTTGAATTTCTTGCAACTCTTCATTTGTCTCTCATATTTTTCCCAATAAATCTGAGTTTGCAGGAAATATTGTGGTTCTTTGTTGATTAATTATCTGATTAATGATACCTTGGGTACAATCTCTACTGCACATTTAGTACATGAAGACCTTGAGTCAAATAAGACTGAGTAAAAAATGTCTCAGTTGACAACACTTCACTCTATGGCAGTTGATTTTGCAAAAATATATGGAGTAACAACTTAAAGGCCTAGGACTATATATAAAACCGAGGATGTTTCCCGATTTCATGAAGAGATTGGCCACAACTAGCTTACATTTCTCAAGGAGTATTGGGGACAAACTTTATCGACGACGACCGACTATTAAGATCGTAATCTACTTCTAACACTTGGCGAACATTAGTTTATGCAGTGGCGAGAGCAACGTTAACACAAGAGCAGGATGATGATGCCGAGGTAATTTTGTCATGAATTTAGCTTTATATTTTTTTACTTATGGTTCTTCTATTGTATCTTTTCTTCATGAAGAGTTTTTCTTTGTAGGAGGTCTATAAATATGAATGCTAAAAGTAGTTGCTGATGCTATATATATCTAGAAAGAAAACATAAAAACTTTATATTGTAATATTCCCTTTCACTACGACTAATCGTTTGGTTTTTGAGTTTTTTGATGTCAAAGGCAATGGAGGTAATTATAGTTTTTGATTCAATATATAATTCGTATATAAATTTTAGTCGCTCGATTTATTTATTGTGGTGGTTTTATGCACGTGGATCAATGAATTTGTATAGTTTTGGTGATTTATATATACGAATACTGATGTGTGTTGAGATATAAAACAGGTACACACAAGTATAGATTTTTTGGGAAATCCACAAAACAGATAATTTTTTAAAAAAATTTATGAATCAGCGACTGCAGACGGTCGCTATTACGTTTCAGCGACCGCGGGTGACTTGAGGATATCAGCGACCGTGGTGGTCGTTAATGGTGGTCGCTGACACATAGGCCACATCACCAATGAGATCTGACTCACGGTGACTTAGCTTAGCGATGACATCGATTGCTATATGTCGGTCGTTGACTTTCCGGTCGCAACATTGGTCGCCAATGTACAATCAGTGTCCAGAATACATGCGACCTCTATCTGCGACCGGAGTCGGTCGCAGATAATGATCTGTGACGGCGGTTGCTAATAAGCCTTTTTCTTTTAGTGATAACTTTTGTAACGCCCCCAAATCCGGGCCACTTGAACCTCGGGTCTAGTGCATCACTGTACTACTCAATGAATATAATTCTTAACATCATAAATGTAATATTTATATTATTACATTACATCTAAGTCTGTGACCAGATTCTAATACCTTTACATACCTATGTCAAATAATATTACAACTGTAATACAAAATTTCAACATATTATATGCCTCTATGCGCTTTAATGTTCCACCTTAACATTTATCGTTCTCTTATCTTCTTCTAACCTTTTAGGTTCTCCTGCTATAGCTGCAAAAAAAATTGAATTTACAAGGGTGAGCATTTAATTTCCCAACAAGTATAAGTAGTTGAATAAATAACAATCTCAAGAATAGAATAATATTTTTCTGAAATTCTTCAATAATTGAACATTAATTGTGAAGTTACTTGAATAAACAGGAATAAATTAGATTCCTTTCATTTAACATCTTTAACATCATACTAACAATCACAATGTTTAACATAATTCTTTTAACTGTTAGTAAACACTTGAACACATTGTTGCACGGGGTGCAACCTATACTAATAATTGTCCAACTTATTTGATTTGGAATAAACAACTTGTAACACCCCCAAAATCGGGACTATTTCTCTCCCCGATTTTGTGCGTTAATATTATCCTGTTCTAGTTTTAAAACATTATTTAATGTTAAAATAGCAAAAAATACGGAATAAATTTTTTTTTTTCATCGTTCCCTGAATCGCAACCTTTACGATTCTTCTTTATACAAAAATCATATTTATTATATGATTTGTATAATCTGAGTAAACGTATTAAAAGATTAAATCTCAATGCTTCATAGCTTTTCTATTGACAATTCACTTATTTCAGAATCATATCTATTTTCATTTCAGAATAAACATTCTTTATCTATTCAACATTTCAAACTATACATAACTGCCATTTACATTTAGCAAAACTATCAATCATAGCTTTATACCATTTCTAATTCAAATAAATGTATTCATTTTGCACATCGTTCAATCTTCATCATCCGTATAGCAAATAATATCGCTTAACATCATTAACCTGCAAAAAGTTTGTGTTTGCAAGATTGAGCTCGACAGCCCAACAAATTTAACAGTCTATCATGTTTCACATAACACACATATCCATATGCACTATACTTCCTTTACTATGCATATCCACATACAACATATATTATTTACTATGCATATCCTACATGCATCAATAATTCCTTACAAAGCATACATTTATACATTATACATTTCTAATTTATCGAGTTACATTATACAACATGTGCTATCACATATCACATATAAATTGAGTTCCATAACCCAATTAACTTAGTCATATTTTGACTTTAACAATTCATAAAGCATGGTATGTAACTCACCACATAATCACATTTAATCCACAAACATAATAGAACTGAAAAACTTGTCTTTGATATTCCACGCTTTCGGTTTTCTATGCGTTCGCGAACTCGAAAGATTAACTCCTTGAGAAAACCTATATATATGACATATATAAGGTTATCACATAGCTTAATATTTTTAAATTCTATGAATTTCATGAATGTTAACTTAAACTTGTATTTTTTAATTTAAATAACTCATTTTTAACTTCACTCAATTTATTAGATTAATAATATTATAGGTAAATTATATATAATATTTTAATTTTTTATACTTTACTTTCATTGCGTCACCAATCAAGTTAAAACGAGATCCAACGCCAACGCGTCGCAGCGCAGCTGAGCTGGCAGCCACTGCGTGCATGTGCTGCTAGCTGCTGCTTGCTATTGCTGCAGATGCGCAGCAGTCCAGTCACCAACTAGCCTACTTCATGATTTTCTAGTTCAAAATCCATACATCCAATTGGTACCAAACTTTAACATGTAATACCTGGTACTACATACTATTTTACAAAAATAAAAACCAACCAAAAAGGACATTTTAAACTGCTTTTATAAGGGCATGAAACTGCCCAGTTGAAATATTTTCTAACCGAGCCAATCTTGCTTATTTTTCTTAATTTCACTTTTAAACTCAATTTAATTCTTCTAAGCTTCTTGGTCTACATCATATAATATAAATACATACCATCTAGTTTACAACATGGAATAGTTTTTCATTTTAGGCTTGACAGCCCTTGTTCATAACATGCGCGGCAGCACAGCACAGTGCGGTCAAGACACTACTCGCTGTTGTCTGCTTGCAGAACTCATCCAAGGCTTACTACGCAGCCTAATGCCAGACATATTCTTTATCTTTACTCTAGAAGTAGTTCAACAGTTTTAACGATAACACTTTCGCCGTTATTTTTATAAAATGAAATTTATGTTGTTTTCTAACTACGACAATACTTTCATTGTGGGGTCCACCAATGATTGTGCCGTCGTACGAATATTCCCTGTTAAAACGAATATTCCCCGACCAATCGAATATTCTCCGAATATTTTATAACAACTTGCTTACTTTGTAAAAAATTTCACATATCACCCTTAACTTTAACCTTTATCAATTTAACCATTACTAAATAACATAATAATTATAAAAAAATTGAATACTTTCATTTCATAAAATTCGGAGTCTCACACTTTACATTACTTGAACTTTATATTTTATAAAGAATTCTAATTGATTTTCTGGACAATATGTTGGCAATTTGGACTCTGGATAATTAAGTTGAAAATCACTAAGATCTATTTTATCTTATTATTCTGATTATTTATGTCCATTCATTATATATATCATTGTCATCATCCTAGACTTAAATTTGTGTTGGACAATTATTTTTAGCCCGTAGTGCAAAAATGAACGGTTGATTGGTATGATTATGACCAGAAATTGTGTGTTTGTATAATCATGACCGAAATTGTGTATTGGTATAATCATGACCATTGGTGTTACAATTGTATATCAATGGCCCGTAATGCAAAAATGTACTGTTGATTATTGATTTTACAGTTGTATATTTTTGGCCCGTAGTGCAAAGATGGAATGTTGATTATTAATTTTACAGTTGTATATCCTTGGCCTGTAGTGCAAATATGAATTTTTGATTATTGGATTTACAGTTGTATGTCCTTGGCTCATAGTGCAAATATGAACTGTTGATTATTGGTTTTACAGTTGTATATCGCTGGCCCGTAGTGCAAAGATGGGTTGTTGATTATTAGTTTTACAGTTGTATATCTTTGGCCCGTAGTGCAAATATGGACTTTTAATTGGCATGACTATTGGTATTACAATTGAATATCTTTGCCCCGGAGTGTAAAGATGAATTTAATGACATAATTATAAACATGAACTGTGAATTGGTATAACCATGATCTTTGGTGTTTCAGGTAAAGACGTGGTGGAAGTTCTCTTTGTCTTGGGTACAACGAAGAATTGTGGATTGATGTTACAGGAATAAAATATTGATGATGGATTTTTAATTTGGAGAAAATAGTAGACATTATGTTCTACTTGGCTCTTCCAATAGATTATTGATTCCGCTACAATTATGGTTGAACACTTTTATCATCTACCATATGTTCTAAATATATGATTTATCATTGTTGAAGACTAAATATAATTTAATTATCTTTAGTCATAATACTCTTTACTGGGCTATAATTTGTGCTCACCCTTTTGCTTCACAATTCCTTTCAGGTAATAAGAGTGTAGCTAGGTCGACCGGGGATAACAGGGTCTGTGACTGTTGAAGTTTCTCAATACATTATAAAATAGCATGACAATATATAATTGTATTGGGGACTTAAAATGTGTGTGTTGTATTTTATATGTCATTTCATAATTAATTTTGGTGAACAACAATAGGGTGAGGTGAACTCGAATTTGGAAGCGTCAAAAATACACCCCATTAAAATGAGGAAGACATAAATCTTCTCGTGTTCCCTTAAAGACTTGAAATATTTGTTGTTGTATTTTATATGCCGTTGTAATAATTTGGGTGTGTATATTGTCGTATTATATTCAATACAATTTTTGTATTGAAACTCACAGCTTATGTGTTGTCGTATTTTGTACGACAGTTTACTAGTTGTAAATATGAAGATATGTATTTGAATTCTGTAGTGTGTATTTTTGGCAACTCAGAATGGGTCGTGTGGATCCATTTTGGAGGCGTCACATTAACATTCATTCATTAAAGAACTATACTTTAAAACTCATTATTTTTTTATTCTAGTTATAGTTGTAATTACTAATTAGAGCATTCATTTTAAAATTTAAATTTAGGATTCCAAAAATGATGAGAATTTATTTGAATTGTAATTTAGAGTATTGATTATTGTATTTATTAAAATAAATTAATTAATACTTATTCATTAACGAACTATACTTTAAAACTCATTATTTAATTTTGATATTCTAATTATAATTGTAATGAGAACATTTATTTTAAAATTTCAAAAATAATTAAAACTTATTTGTAACTAAAAAAATATTTTTTTTTATATTTGAATTCAATATCAAAATTCAAAACCCGAACAAATCATTTTTTGTACCGCCCTCAAAAATCAGGACAATTTCTCTCCTTGATCTTGTGCATTAATATTATCATGTTCTAGCTTTAAAACATTATTCAATGTTAAAATAGCTAAAAAGACGGAATAAATTTTTTCTTTCTTTCTTTCCATTCATTCATTCCCTGAATCGCAACCTTTACAATTCTTCTATATACTGAAATCATATTTATTATATGACTTATTTAGCTTTGAGTATATATATATATATATATATATATATATATATATATATATATATATATACAATTCATTCTTTCAAGCATATCCCCTTTTTTCAAGACAATTAATCTTCATCCATCGAATAATTCAAAAATTTACACGTCTGTGATTTACACATGAAAATACCATCAAATGGTTTAACACAATCTCAATTAAATCACTAGTCTTCTTTTCATGCACTCCTACTCACGATAGATCGCCTCATAGCTTTAACCTGCAAATTAAGCAAGATTGAGCACGACGGCCCAACAAGTCTAACAGTCTATCATGCATCACGTAGCACATAGGTTTCACATTCAGTTCATGCATTTATATTCTTGGTGTTCAAGCATATTACCAATGCATTATCACATTTATGTGCTGCTGGTAGCAACATACATACCATAGTATACTACACATGTCATGTATATGTCATTCATTGCACATATATATTGAGTTCCCCGACTCAATTCAATAATTAGTCATAATTGGACATTCATCATTCATAAAGCAAATAATGCAATTCATAGGTATTACATACTTATAAACATAAATCATGCTAACAGTTATCTATAGCAATTATAAGTCCACATAAATAAACTGAGAGACTTGCCTTGAGTGCTGTTTAATGTTATAACTTATCTACTCGGTGATGATCCTACACAAATTGAGTATATATATTCAGACACACATTAGTTTCACATACTAAATTCACATACATAATGTAAACTAATTTTTATTTTACATTAAGTATAATCTTTTTGTTCTTGTCTTAAAATCATTCCACGTTTCTTTAGAAACTTTTGTCTGTTATAACCCTTTTTATGCACAAAAAGGAATTCTCTCATGGTTTTAGTATATAAATACTTTACATCTCGAAGCATAGACCAATTATATACCATTTTAAAAATATCTTTCATCTTTATTTGTAAACTTAGGACTTTATGGTTTATGAATGACTTTTATTGCGTAAACATAACTCATTTCATCATTTCTTTAATTACATAATTTTTATGCCTTTGCGATAGTTCATGAGCTAAACCACACTATAGACATGTATGCGAATGCTTTACTTCGTTAGTAATTTAGCTTCACATTTATTCTCGCGACTAATTTACATTCTCACTTCGCATGTATTTTAAATTCATACATATTTCATTATATAATTCCGTGTTCAAAATCTTGGTTTCAAACTTCGAAAACCCTTCATTTTAACATTTTCAGGTTCAATATAGCTAGCTTTACATAGTTTAGTGTATTCCATTTTAACTAATAACCTTTTTGCATTCAATCACCCGAATAGATTTCACATATATATGTAAACTTGCATTTACATATAACTTTTATCGCTTTAATAAACCTTGACATGATTTTAGTTCATGAATACCTCACACTTTCAGTTTATAACCCTCTTGTATCTTAATACATGAGTATTCCATCTCTCTTATATCTCACTTATGTATTCAAAGTGAATACAAAATATATTCCATATATTGTTCTTGATTATATAATAAATGAATAAATTATAGCTTCAAATACTTCATCATCTTACTTATAATAACCATTCTTCTCTTTTAGTAGAATTTGGTATGATTGTAGTATATGAATACATTAAGATTCTAAGTTATAATCCATTCGAAGTTTAGTATATGACATTCTATGTTCTTTGTACATAACTCAAATGTATAAAGAAAATTTATAACTTATTTCATGACTTGGAAGTAATTATAACTTGTTTGGGTAATGTATAACTCCCATAATGCTTTATAGTTTTATTTCCGTATATTAACGCGTGAAATATTATTATTTTTCATCATCATGACAAAACAACCTCTTTTGAGGCATTAACAGCTTCAAATTTGCCTAACAGTCCCAACATAGGATGCTCACATTTGCTAGCTTATAGATTGCTAACTCGTTATAGTTTCTATATACGCGTTCATTTACATTGAATTGTGAATTTAATGTATAAATCTTATATACTTGTTTATTTAGAAAGTTTTAAACCAAATTTTATGGTTAGATCTTCAAACTACAATATAAAGTCAAAATGGCGTGCCAAAAATCGTTATGGTAACTATTGGTTGCCAACTGCTGCTGCACGCTGCTACTATGGGCAACAGCCCTCTTCGCGACGAGACCACTTTGCGATTTTGTAGTTTTTAATTCGTAAGTTAGTTTGCCCCTAATTTTGGATATATTGTAGATACCATAAGATAATATAGTTAAAAATTATAAGCCACCCATTTTGGACATCTTAGGCAGTCTAAAACAGGCCTTAAAAATGCCTAATCATAACAGTTTTTAACTCTTTTTTTTCCAACTTTACCCTCTCTCGCTAAAACATTCATAACTTCTTCGTTTCAAAACATTTTTAAGCGATTCTTGAGCCCACGCGAAGCTAACTTCCATGGCTACAACTCCTATTCAATAACCTTTTCCAAATTCTGCACCCATAATTCCAGAAAATTCGCGCAAGGGACAGGTTCAAATCTGATTTCCAAATTTTGGACAGATTCGACACACCCACTTTGGAATGCCATAACTCCCTCCTCCGAAGTCGGTATTAGTCTGTTCCAAAGGCTATGGATAGCTGGGATTGCATACTACAAGACCCCAAAAAAATTATAATTTTCCAGCAAGTCTAACTAGTCAAAACATATAGCCCAAATTTAGCCTGACACACTAACTTTTAATCTCTCGTTTTGGCTTTAAATCGTTTTTCGTTCTAGTTTGATTCCTTCAAATCTTTTAACTAACTATATAAGATGTTCATACATGCAATCTTAACTTTGGTTTTCCCAAATTCTTGGTTTTTAAGTAAAACAGTCTATATAAGACTTTTGTCAAACACTAGGTGTGCATTGTTTTGAACCCTCATGTCATAGCTATTTGTTTGAGTTATCATGCCATTTTAGCTTCATTATTACACCTTATGTCCTGCACAAAACTTCCTTAACAGAACGCAATCCAATCACCACAGATTCACAACCAATAATGCAATTGAATCCATATTCGAATATACACATACTTAATTTTATGTAAATACAATATAAACACATAAAATTACCTCTTTGATTGCTATCTAATTTGAATTCTTTGCTACAATTCCCTTGTTATTAGCCTTTGATGCCAATTATTGTCCATTTCAGCTCCATAAACTTTCTCTTCTTAATATGCTTGATAATTAAACTTGAGCCCAGTAGAATAAATTTTGACATAAATTTGGGGTATATGGATTCGGCAATTAAGAGGGAAAGGAAAGAGATTTGGGGACGGAAGGAAGTTACTTATACTTGGCAAATTTTGAAAGGAAAAGAAATTGAATGGGACGGAGCAGAGTATATCATTCATAGCTTCTTTTATCCACCCATGTACTACTAGTTTTGCCAGCTCAAGCTTAGACTTATTGGATGTTTTTAATCCTTAAGCTGATGCCACTTCCTACTTTCCCCTAATATCATGTTTCCTTCTTATTTCGTAACCTCCAAACTTTAATTCCATCATGCATACTTACTTCACATATTACAGTACGTAAATTCTAATTCTAGCACACACACACATCAATTATTTATGCATTGTATTTACCTATAATCCAATTATTAATTAAAATTGGATAAGTATACATTTATAATTTTTTTTTTTTTATAAAAG
Source organism: Panax quinquefolius (assembly GCA_020205615.1). Lineage (NCBI taxonomy): Eukaryota > Viridiplantae > Streptophyta > Magnoliopsida > Apiales > Araliaceae > Panax > Panax quinquefolius. The sequence continues at coordinate 98,021,135 of CM035165.1, read as the reverse complement.
CTAATTTCAATTTCTTATAAGTTGGTCACCCAACTTAAGTCTTCTCTAGTCTTCCTCATCGCCTTTTAAAAGTTTTCAAATCCCTCGACATATTATTTAAAGATATTCTCTAATATTCTTTATTCCTTAAAGATATTCCTTAAGATATTTTCTTAAGTTTCAAATATTAGGTTTTTTACCCTAAGATTTTCTTAACTCGCACAATTCTCCCTTAACTTTCATAATTCACTTCCATACTTTATTAAGTTATTTAATTATTCCAATCTTAGTAACTTAATTGAATCAAATAAGTTACTACATAAATCTCCTTAATTTATTTTACTCTCGGAATCATATAATTTACATAACTCATCTCATGATATATAAATTATATAAAATATAACATAAATATTTCTTAAATTACATATTTATTTTATAATTATAAAATAAATATGCTACATATAATTTCTTATGTAAATACAATTATTTACATACCCAAGATATTATAATATAATATCCTTACTTCATTATCATAAATTCAATTAAGAATTTATTTACTTTATTAAGATATTAAGATAAATATAATATCTTTTCTTTATTAAATTAATTTTATATAAGAATTTATTCTAATACTCTTGGATAAAGTATATATAAATAATATATATTTAACCCGCCTCTTTTTGCCTCAGTACGCAAATTGTTCTCAACAATTTTATTTCTCTGTGTAATAAATATATATTTATATTTATCACCTTGCAAATATTCTTTATAATGCACATGTACTCACATCACATATAGAAAATAAATAATAAATTTATTCTCTCACCTTGTAAATTGTTTAGATCAATTTATTTACATATAGTAAGTATACCTTAATATATTTACCTTATAAATAGAAATTTATTCAGTAAATAAGATATTATAATTAAAATAATATCTTTTCTTTATTAAAATAATTCAAATCTAGAATTTATTTTAATATCATTTATTTAAAGTATACAATAATTCTTGTATACTAATTACTTCATTTTCCTTCTAAAAATTGTTTTCAACAATTTCACGGTAATAAATATAATAATATACTTACTACATTAAAAATATACATACATTACGCCTAATAATGTAATACACGATTTCTTCAATAAAAGGGTGGTTATACATTAAGTATATATTTAACGCCAATTAATTCACAACATTAAAATAATTTAATATTATAAATTATTTTAATTCTACCCATCTCATTTCCTTTAATAAATTGCCCTACAATTTATTTACATATAATAAATATATAATACCAATATATTTATTAAGCATAAGCATCACATATTGCATAGTTCATGCCCACTTATGCAATATAATATCAAACAACATATTATCTAATAAGAATTTTATTTATTTAATTCTTATTTTAATATTACCCAAAAATTTGGGTTATCACATTCTTTCCCCCTTATAAGGGTTCCGTCCCCGGAATCACAATACTGAATCATTCTTAATCGGTTTAGATCTTATTCTTTCTTGTAACCTTATCGTTGAATCATTTCAACGTACCATTTCCTTAGATTTTTCTTAAAAATTTTAAATAAATCTTTTATTTCCATTCTAGGCTTTAAACTTTAACCTTTAATTTAATCATTTAAGATTTTCTAAATTTTTGGGTTGTCACATTTTTTCTTTTCTCCCCCATACTTTTTCTCTCTTCTTCCTCTTTCTTCCCACCCCAAAACCAGATCATTTTCTCAATCTCCTCCTCTCGTCCCTCCTCCAAGGCCGCATCAAAGATTGAGAGGAGATTTTGTAGTCATGAGATAGCTAGCAATGATGCGTGCGATTCGATAGGCGTCAGATAAAATCTAGTCATTGGAATGCACATCAATGACTCTATTCATGACAAACACATCCATGATCGGTGATAATAATCAAATGATAAATTCGGTCACTGAGATGAGTCAGTAGGGTCCAGGGCCAAAGCTAACGTGATCCACGTAAAATGACCACCATCGCCGATCGCACGACGTCGCCGAGACCATCAATATGTCACCTGTCGCTAATAATGATCAAGAAATAGCGGTACCGACGATATGAAAAAATAAAAAACAGATTTTTGCTGTTTTGTAGAATTTCCAAAAACCTGTACCTATTTTGTACTTGCTTTATCCCAACACACAATCACAACAATATAAACAGCATTCAGAACAATATAAACATCATTCATCGTCCACCAACATACACCAAACTAGTATTTAAACCTTTAGAACCCAATATGAATTGAATAAATATAATAACATTTCAAAACTTGTTTAAGTAACATGAGACATCCAAATAATGAATATACAAGTACAAGCTTATACTATAACTACAAAATCGATCTAAAGCAGTACGCCAAGCATCATCGCCTCCTTGATCAATTTGTAATTAAAAATAATAAAACAAGTTACAAATATAGTAACTATGTTGATAATGATATATATTACGACAATATATACAACAAATTGATTTTATACCTCGTCGCCATCCCCATATCGTCTCTGCATTGCATTGTTGCCATCGCTTCTTGACTAACTCCTCAGATCAAGAGCCCCTGATGATGCCCAAAGATCTTCAAAAGATTTCGATCTCGACATATAGCTCTCACACAATCACCAGTGTGAACAAATGGATGATGACTATGAATCTTGGGTAAGTAGAGTCGCTAAGCCTTTTGGAAGGATGGGAAGGCCGCCGTTGTCCTTGACCTTGATTATGAAGTTATTCATATAATTGTGGGAAAGGAACTGTTGAGTGATGTTACAGGGATAAAACACTGTTGGTGGACTTTTAATGTGGAGAAGATAGTAGACTTTATGGTCTATTTGACTCTTCTAATGGATTGCTTGTTCGGCTGCAACTATAGTTGAAATTTTTATCATCTACCATATGTTCTAAATCTCTGATTTATTATTGATAAAGGCTATTGATAATTTAATTATCTTTAGTCATGATATTCTTTACTGAGCTAGTTGTGCTCACCTTTTTGCTTCACAATTCCTTTTAGGTAATAAGAGTGTAGCTGGTGTAAGACCCCAAATTATTAATAAATGAAATTTATTTTCCTCTATTTATTATTTTGAAATAGTAAGGGTCGATTTGATTAATGTGGATAGTTATGGGTAAAATACGCAAATATTTCGAATAAGCAAGTGGTTATAAAATATTCATTATTTTGAGGGAATATTCGTTTTGGTCGTGGAATATTAGATCTGTTTGGGAATATTCGTATGACTGGCAAGTAATCTTTTGTGGGCCCCATAACTAAAAGCGATTGGATGAAGAAAGCGACAAATATAAGTTGTTTATAAATAATAGGCGTAGTTATTCTCACGAATCTTTGTTGGAATACCCGTTGGTTAAAACACACTATCTGCCGTTGTTGAGCAAGAAGATTACCAGATTGCACCAATTATTGATTCTTACGTAAGAAGGCACTACTCAATAATTGTTAAAGTAATTATCGCTCAAAGATTTTATTTTATTGATTCAATAATTGTTGCGTTGATATTTTATATTCATTGTTGTTTCAATAATTGTCATTACACAAGATTTTTTATTATCGAAGCAATAATTCATATTATCCGAATAATATTATTAGATAACATTATTGGCAATGTCTAGAAAGTTCCGTCTAAGGAGAGGTTTGGTCACCTAATTGCGGCCAAGAAGTGAGAAATTCTTATTGGAAAGCCCCTCTTTCCAGAAGCGCCTGGTTGTCAATAATGTGATTTCAGTAATATTATTTGTGAATAATTAATTATTGATTTATATGATGAGGAAAATATTGATTTTATGTGGATATAGATGGAGAAAATTTTTAAAATGACAATTGTTGAAAATTAATATTTTATCTTTTTTCGATAAAATAATTCATTTAAATATATTATTTTAATAATATATTAACGGTGATATTTTTACAACGAATGTGGGATATATGAGTATACGAGGAGGAAGAGTATTTTGTTGCAATAAATGTTTAAAACATGTTAAACATGTCTCGGTGGACCCCATTTCTTGATCGAAATTTGATTATAGCACAGAAATTGTCCGTATGTGGATTTTGGTCAATTTTCATTTGGAATTTGGAAAACTTTCTTCCGCAAAGTTGTAGAGAATTGAATTTCCTATAAAAATTCGCGAGATTCAATTTTCCGATAAAATGGCTATTTATTATGAATTATTGAAGTTCAAGTTCAAATAATTGATTTTTGGAAGTTTTATTTATTTTATTAATAAAACATTTTTTTATATGTTGTGGGCATATTTAACATGTGCATGGTGGCTGAATTCAGATTCAAGATGTGGGCGTATGAATTTTGTTTTATATAATATTATTATATTCAATTTTTTACTTTGGTGTTCTAAGCAATTTCTATAAATAGGTGCTTAGGTTAGAATTGAAAATCACAATTTAAATCGAAGTTTTTCTCTCTATATTATCGAGTATATTCTTGTGAGTATTTTGAGTATACTTTGAGTATTGCTATACGGTGCAAGTTCAAGTCATAGCCTTTATATCCTGTTTCAACTAAAGACTTGCTCTTCGAGGTAAGGGATGTTATTTTCTTCTCAAATGATATTATTTCTTCAATATCATTATCTTTGAAATATTGGTTGGAACTTTTTATCAAATTTGGAACTTTTTCATGTTAAGTTCTTATTCATGAGTTACTATTCACGAGTTACTATTCATGAGTTACTATTCACGAGTTATTATTCACGAGTACTATTCACGTAAGCGTGAAGATGTTTATTGGGAAATTTCTATCTTTTGGTGTTGAGTTCTTATTCACGATACGACATTATTCACGATATCTGACAGACTATTCATCGAAAAAAAAATTTCTTCTTTTTGTGTCAAAATATCTATTCGGATACTAGCTTTGATTGTATCCATGTTTTGATCATTCTTGAATTTTACACCACTATGATTATTTTTGAGGTATTTTGAACATGGATAAAACAAAGTACGAATCCTTAATCCTTAATCCTTGTCATTTTGTTTCACTTTGGATTCGTTTCTTTAAAATATTTTTCATCATCCTCGTCTTAAATGATGATATTATTGAATATCTTTGGCACGTAGTGCAAAGATGAATGATTTCAAGAATTTCTTTGGCCCGTAGTGCAAAAGATGAACAGTGTTTAGATGAACATGATTAATCGATGAATATCTTTGGCCTCAGTAGTGCAAAGATGAATATTTGATTCGGATATATATTGATTGATGTTACTGAGGGATAAAAGATAGACGATGAACTTTTAAATTCATACATGAAGATAGTAGTTTGCATTCTCTACTTAACTCTTCTAATGAATTATTATTTCAATGCGAATATTGGTTTAAAAACTTGTTGTCTATTGTATTCTATTAGTTTTTTCCTGTTGAAGACTAATGATAATTTTTTGTATATTATCTTAGTCATAATATTCTTTCTTGGGCTAGTTGAGCTCACCCTTTTCCTTTTGTTCCATTTTTCTTCTCGTGGAGGCGAGAATGTAATGAGTACTAGTCGGGGTATGGAATGAAGGTTACAGAGAGAGTTGTTTAGTAGTCCTCACCATTTTGTAAAATAATGTATCAATAATTATGATGGGGATTTATTTGCGTGTGGATATTGTCTCAGATAGAAATATCTCGTATTTAAACTCACTGCTTTATATGTTGTAATAATAAAGTTGTAGTTATTTCGTACTCACGTATGTCTGGCGACTCGTAATGGGTTGGATGGAATGGACCTATTTTGGGGCGTCACAATTTGGATCGAGCGGGGTAACATGGGAATATAATGGTGGTCATCATTTAGTAGTTATATTTGGTGAATCAACTAGGGTGAGGCTAACCCAACGTTGGAAGGGTGTTTTGCCACTATCATATAAGATGTCTAATGACATACAACCTCGTGTCATCATAAAGACAGATCAGGCTCATCCACTTCAACTTTGCCGAGTATATTTACTTGAGCACTACCTATATAATCTTGGTGTTTGTTTGAAGTATAATTCTCAATTAGAGACAGTGGAGATAATGATATGTCAAGAGAAGACTCACCATTGGGAAGAATATGATAGTAATCTTCTCGTTTTTCTTTGGGGTCTATTGGGTCAACCAAGGATAATTTTGTGGCCATATGATATCTATCATAACCTGTAAGCATGGCCTCCCATGTATACGAAGGTTTCCTTGAGCACTTCCCAAAGATTCTAATTTCTAAAATAGTTTTGACTATACCTTTATGTAAGGTGCCATTGTGACGTGCTATCCAAGGTTGGGATGAGAGTCATAGTTGGTATATATTTGTATCAAACCTGACAATTGTTGTAATAAAGTTGTAGTTATTTTCTGTACCATGTATTTGGCGACTCAAAATAGGTTGGATGGAATGGACCTATTTTGGGGTCATTACATGGATGCTTTTTTAGGTATGATTATGACCGTGGATTATCGGTATATAGTCATGACCATTGATGATTTAATGAATATCCTTGGGTCAGTAGCAAGCGTGGATGATTAGATGATGTGGTTTATTTATGCAGTTGAGTCTCAACGATAAAAATTGATGAAAACATTTTAAATCATAGAAGATAGTAGATATCATGATCTACTATTCCGCTGCAGTTAAACTTGAGGTCTATTGTATTTTTTCAGTTTAACATTGTTAAAGACTAATGATAATTTATTCTGCATTATCTTAGTCATAATATTTCTTACTGGGCTAGTTGAGCTCACCCTTTCTTTCACTGTTCTCTTCAGGAAATGAGAACGTAGCCGGGACGAGTCTGGGAATGGAGTGATGGTCCGAGATGGTGTCATAGTAGTCCTCACTATTCTATAAAATAGTGTGATAATAAATGTAATGAGGACTCCATTGAGTGTGGATATTGTCTAGATGACAATATTTGTATTAAAACTCATAGCATATATTTTGTCGTATTTTACACGACAGTTGTATAATTAAGTTTTTATTTGTATTTTGTACCATGTATTTGGAGACTCGAGATGGGTGAATTATACCTGTTTTGGGGGCGTCACAACAGTTATGTATTGTGTATAAGTTAAGGTTACTCGACCTTGGGGAAAAGTGTGTAAGTTTAATGTATAAACAATTTATGTTTATATCTTCCACAAATAGTAATAAAAATAGTATACCAGATCTGTGGTGATTTGGGACTCAGATTTGGGGGCTACTACATAGAGGCTTTGTAAAGACATTAGCAAGTTGATTTTCAGTAGGGATATATTGTAAAGATATGGTTCCATTTTGCGCATGATCCCTAATGAAATGATTCCGTATTTCTATATGCTTAGTCCTAGAATGTATGATATGATTATGAGTTATTGCTATAGCACTTGTGTTATCACATTGAATAAGTATTGATTTGAATTTAAACCCATAATCTGCTAGCTAATTTTTCATCCATAGGATCTGAGCAAAGCAGCTGCCAGCAGCAATGTATTCAGCTCCTGTAGTTGAAGTAGATACTGAGTTTTGCTTCTTGCTGAACCAGGACACAAGTCTGTTTCCTAGCAACTGACAGGTGCCACTGGTACTCATTCTATCTATTTTGCAGCCTGCAAAATCAGCATCTGTGTAGCCTGTTAGTTCGAATGAGGACTCCTTGGGATACCAAAGCCCCAAGTGAGGTGTACCCTTGAGATACCTGAAAATCCTCTTAACCGCAGTTAAATGTGATTCCTTAGAATTAGCCTAAAATCTAGTACATATGCATGTTGCAAACATTATGTCTGGTCTACTGGCATTTAGGTATAGAAGAGAGCCTATCATACCTCTGTATTGAGTTATATCAATACTTTTACCTTTTTCATCTTTGTCAAGCTTGGTTGCAGGAGCAATTGAGGTTTTCATGGGAGAGGCTGATTCCATGTCATACTTCTTAAGTAAATCTTTAATGTACTTGGCTTTGTTTATGAAGATTCCTTCAACAGACTGCTTTACTTGCAGTCCAAAGAAGAAGTTCAGCTCACCCATCATGCTTATTTCAAACTTGCTCTGCATAAGCTTGGAGAATCTCTTGCATAACTTTTCATTATTAGATCCAAAAATAATATCATCAACATATATTTGAACTAATAAGACTTTGTCTTTATGCTTTCTAAGAAATACTGTGGTATCTACTCTACCTCTAGTGAACCCATTTTCGATAAGAAATTTAGTTAGTGTTTCATATCATGCTCTAGGTGCTTGTTTAAGACCATATAAGGCTTTATCTAATCTATAAACATAATTAGAAATAGATGGATTGATGAAACCTGGAGGTTGCTTTACATAGACTTCTTCTTGAAGTTCACCATTTAGGAATGCATTTTTGACATCCATCTGAAAGACCTTGAATTTCATGTGAGCAGCAAAGGCAAGGAATATTCTGATGGCTTCTAGTCTTGCAACAGGTGCAAATGTCTCATCGTAGTCAATGCCTTCTTCCTGAGAGTAGCCCCTGGCCACTAGTCTTGCCTTATTCCTGGTTATTACTCCATCTTCATCCATCTTGTTTCTGAAGACCCACTTGGTTCCAATGACAGGATAACTTTTTGGTCTTGGTACCAATCTCCATACTTTGTTTCTTTCAAACTGATTAAGTTCTTCCTGCATGGCTTCTATCCAGCTGGAGTCTTCCATAGCATCCTCTATCTTCTTGGGTTCCATTTGTGATAGGAAGCTTAGATAAAAACATTCATTTTAGGTGGCAGCTCCTGTTTTGACTCTTGCACTCGGATCTCTAATGATTAAGTCTTGAGTGTGATCTCTTGCCCATCTATTTCCTGTTGGGACATCTGTCCTGATGCCTTCTTGTCTGAGGTCTTCAAGATTTATTTCTGCTTCTTGGTGTGGAGGTTCGTTGTCTTGCATAGGCCTCTCTACGATCTCATTTCTTTGCTCAACGATTTCACAATCTGGAACTACGATCGTAGTGTTGAGCTCGACGACCTCATTTGTGGTATCCGAACTATCAGTCGTAGTGTCTTGAAGCACTGTTTTGTCTAAGTCTATCTCATCAAAGATGATGTGAATCGAGACTTCAACACTCAGTGTCTTCTTGTTAAACACTATGTAGGCCTTACTGTCTGTGGCATATCCAAGAAAGATTCCTTCATCTGACTTGGGTTGAAACTTTGTCAAATACTGTTTTCCATTGTTGAGAATGTAGCATGCACAGCCGAATACATGAAAGTAGCTGACACTTGGCTTTCTTCCTTTCCACAGTTCGTAGGGAGTCTTTTTAATCATAGAGTGTATGAGTGATCTGTTCTGAGTGTAGCATGCAATGTTGACAGTTTCTGCCCAGAAGTATTCAGGTAGATGGGCTACTTCTAGTAGAGTTCTTCTATCCTCTATCAACGTCCTGTTCTTTCTCTTAGCTACTCTATTTTGTTGAGGAGTTCGTGGAGCTGAGAAGTTATGACTGATGCCATTGTCTGTGTGGAATTGGTCCATTTCTGAGAAGTCGATTTCTCTGCCATGATCACTCCTTATAGCCTTGATTTTCTCTCCTTTCTCGTTCATCACTAGCATGAACATCTTGATCAGTTGGGAGCTTGTTTCATCCTTTAAGGTTAAAAAGAACACCAATGTGAATCTGGTGTAGTCGTCGACTATGACCAGTGAGTATCTCTTCCCTCCGAGGCTCGTTGTTGGAATTTGTCCAAATAGATCCATGTGGAACAACTGCAGGGGCTTGTCAATTGAGTTGGCAGTTTTGCTCTTGAATGAGCTTCTGGTCTGCTTTCCAAGCTGACATGCATTGCATGGCCTTTCTTTAACAAAGTTGAACTTAGATAAGCCTGTAACTAGATCTTTTGAGGCAAGTTTGGACATGCTCTTGAAGTTGAGATGAGATAGTCTTCGATGCCATAACCAGCTCATTTCTTCAGATGCTTTAGCCAGAAAGCATATTGTCTCGGCTGAGCTTAGTTGACCAAGATTTACTGTGTATACATTTCCTTCTCTTGTTCCGATTAGCTTTTCAGCAGATGTCTTCAGGTCTCTGACTTGACATTGATTATTGAGGAATGTTACTTGATGTCCCTTATCGTAGAGTTGGCTAATTCTCAGAAGATTGTGTTGTAGTCCTTCCACATAGGCCTCTCTACTGAAGAACACTGCACTATTTCCAGCTGAGCCGTATCTTTTTGTCTTGCCAGAGCCGTTGTCTCCAAAGATGACAGAAGGGCTTTGTTCCCAGTCATGTGCCTTGAGCATCCACTGTCCAGATACTAGGTTGTGATCGTGGAGCTCTTTTCCTGTGGTAACATTAAACTTTCATTTTAGTACCCATACTTGCATGGGTCCTACTTTGTTAGTACCCTTGGGGATCCAAATCTGCTTGATTTTGGGTTTCACATGCATAGAATTATAATAGCACTTTGCAACCTTGTGACCAACTTTATAACACACAAAATATCTAATATGACGCATGTTTGTGTGTGTGTGTGAGTTCCTCCTCCATTTGGACTTTTGTGAATCTTTAGTCATCCTTTTGTTAAGCTGATTTTCCTTCTTCCATGTGTCCTTGTGTTTTATGATTTGTGAGGAGTGTACCTTACCTCTATTGTACCTTCCCAGTTGGTTCGTAGAGTTGGTCTTACTCGACTCTACGATCCTTCGAGGTTGGTGAGTAGTGGCTGGGTTACTTTTCTTTTTTCTGAAACCCAGGCCAGCATGAGATCCCTTACTCCTTGGAATATGGATGGAATCAGTAGAGCAGGGTTTGACTAGCTCATCCTTCTGTGAGGATTTCACAAATATAATGCCTCTACTAAAACTTGAAGCATTACTAGTGATAGTTTCCTTTACTTTTTCCACATATGGCTCTAAGGTAGATTCCCCAAAGCCTAAACATGTTCTATCAGAGATACTTCTCTGGCTAGAGATCAGGGAGTCCATGGATGAAGAGGATTTATTCCATGTAGAGATCGTCTTCTCTAGTTCCTAAATTTTAGAGGTTAGACTTGACTCTCTTTGTGCATTGAGCTCATTGGTTTGTTTTAAGAGATTATTCTCAGCTTCAAACTTGGAGAGAGAGTTAGTACTTAGAAGGGCTATTTCCAGTTCTTCTTGAACTTTCTCTTTCTCCTTTTGAAGAAGTGAATAGTCCTTAGACAGAACTCTAAACCATTTTATGTATTGATGCAGATCAGATGTTATGTCATGCAGTGCAGTTCTTAAATCATCAATGTCTACATCAGAAGAGTTGAAGTTAAATACCTAATCTATACTTACTTCATGTATGTTGGAGTTCTGTTTGTCCTTTGCATTCTTGGCCATTACGCAAAGATTTGCCATTTGAGGATCTTTATCATCTCCAGATTCAAGAGTTGAGTCATTGTCTGAGTCACTCCACGATCCTCCAGCTACAAGTCCTTTTTCCCTCTTCTGAGGCCTTTTATTGCCTTTGTATTCCTTCTTGGGATATGATTTCTTCTTTAGTTCTTCTCTGAGAGGTTTGTTGTAGTTGGCAATGAAATGGCCAGGTTTCTTGTAATTGTAGCATAGATCATTCATTTGCTCCTGGCTGCTGTAGTTGATGACTTTCTTTGGCTTGCTGGTTTTGCCTTGACGCATGAACCTTCTGAGTCTTTTCACAAGCACTGCAAAGTCCTCATCATCATCTTCATCATAGTCAGAGTCAATTTTAGTGTTGACCTTGGAGGTGCTTTTAGTTTCTTTGAGAGCAACACCCTTATCCTTCTTTCTTCCTTCAGATAGAGTTTCTACTCGTTGAGTCAGCTCCAGTTCGTATGTGAGAAGGTTGCCATATAACTGTTGAACATTCATCTCATGGAGATTCTTTGACTCTCTAATAGCAGTGGTTTTGGCATCCCACTTTCTTGGTAAGGCTCTCATGAACTTTATGATTAGATCTTTATTTAGATAGATCTTTCCATAGGCTCGTAGAGAGTTGAGCAGAACATTGAATCTCTCATAGGTGGCAGTGACGTTTTCTCCTTGAACGTGTGCAAACATTTCATATTGCTGTGTCAGGAGAGATTGTTTGTTTTCTCTGACTTCTTCTGTTCCTTCATGTATGATGAGCAGTGCTTCCCAAACCTCTTTTGATGTTTTGATGTTGACCACATTTTCGAACAGATCATCTTCTAAGGATTGAAACAAAATGTTCTTGGCCTTTTTGTCGAGTTGAACAACTCTCTTCTCGTTGTCAGTCCATTCTCCTTTGACCTTGATCTGTATTCTGTTTGGGTCGTCTGTAGTTGGTGCAAGCTTTGTAGGAACGTAGGGCCCATTCTAAATAGTTTCAAATAGATCTTCATCTATTGAATCCATGTATGCTTGCATCTGAACTTTCCAGTTGGCGAATTTAGCACATAGGTGGCTTGCTGCCTCCTCCAGTCTTTGATTCGCTTAGTGGGAGATTGAAAGTAGTATGCATACAAGCCAATCATGTTTGATGATAAAGCATTTACTTTGTAACAATCTTATTCATTTATTAATAAAAAAGTATTAATTTATTAAAGGCTTTTAATTATCTACATGATGCTATTTTATAATATGTGATAAACCCATAGTTTTAAGCAATGCTTTTAGAATAATGATGATGATCATTCTAATGAGATCTAAATTCTTAGAAAAGCTTAAAACTAAAATAGTTCCCAATCGTTGGATTACTAAATTGGGGATTAGTGAATCCAGATAGATTGGTACATACGTTGCTTACTCATTGGATGAGGATAATTGATCTCATGATCATTTGTGTGGAGACAATAAAGCAAGTATGTAGGTGCTTATTAGAGAATAAGTTCATTGAACGTGGCTCGCTAAGGAATACCTAATGGAGTTTTACTTGCCTGTCAATAGGAATTTCTGTAGTGATAGTAATACAAGTGATCCTGGACTTGAGATCATCATAGTATCTTGTGTATGATGAGTTATACTTTGACTTATTCCTTAAGACCCTTAGGGTATATCAAAAGGTAAGCTTGGGTATAATAAGTTGTACATGGAGATAATGTATGATCAATAAAGAATCTACCACTTCTAGTAAAAGAAGAGAAATGTCCTATGTGATTCGATAAATGACAACCCAGTAGTCCTTGGCTAAGGCATAATGAAATTAGAAAGGAGTTTCTAATTTGCATTATTTGGAGTTGTGCATTTAAGAGTCGAAATACATATAATTAAATAAAATAATATTTGACAGTAATTCCATGTCTTATATTTAATTGGGACATTGTATGGTGGAAGGATTGAATTGTACGGTAACTATTTACTCAAAGGTTCTTTTATGAGTAATGTTGAAATCTATATTATCTGAAAAGTCGTTAATCGTTAAATAGGCTTATCCCTATTGTAGAATAAATATTATTTATTTAAATAAATTAATATTTTAAATAATTTATTTAAATAAGATTAGAATTGTTCTAATTGATTTATTCACAACCGGTTTAATATGGAGAACCTAAAGGGTCACACCATAAAAGGAAGAATAATTATTTAAGAAGTTAATGGCATAATCGTAATAATAAGTTAAGTATATTTAATTTAATCTATGGTGATAGAATAAATTAAATAACTTAATATTTATTATTTAATATTTGGAAATATTAAATATAAATTAATAAGAGGAGTCTTATTATTATTACTACTATTATTATTATTTAATTCCTAAAAGAGTTTGGGAATTAATTAATAAAAGTGCTCTCATATATTCCTAATAAGATTATGAGGTTAAATTAATTAAAAGAGTTTAATTAATTATCCCTAATAAGATTAGGGAGCTTAATTAATTAAAAGAATTTAATTAATTAAATAATATCATATTTTCTAATTAGATTAAAAGAGTTAACTGATATCTTTATAAAAGGAGTCTTATATCAGATATCAAAATATGTGATTCTAATTGTTGGAGAGTACGTTCTTTTTCTATAGAGATAGAAAACTAGGGTTTAGCCAACCACCCTTCTTCTTGAATTAATTCTTCTTCCTTGGTGGATCACCTCTAGAGGCCAAACACTTGGGTGGCTAACGTTGATCAAAGGAAGGAATTAAACTCGATGAATTCAAGTTGAACGCGAAAAGGATTGGAGGTGAACTTGTACCTGAGGAAGCTCGAATCTTCAAGGGTATGATTCTTATTCTTTATCTTTGCGTTTAATTAATAATTGTGCATAAAGGATGATCCGGGTATATGGCTTGTAAAATTTTAAAACTCTAATTTTCCACGTTTCCGCTTAATTTGTGCCAATTGATTGCGTTCATGAATATGACAAACCTAACAAGTGTGCCATTGGATCTACTTAAGCTTTGTAGGCTATATAATAGAACCCGCTTTGATACCAATTATTAGTTCCGGAGGCACAATAGTTATCTAGAAGGGGGGGTTGAATAGATATTTAAAATTCTTTTCGTTTTACTTTGTTAGTTTGATAATGATTAAAACACAGCGGAATTATGATTTATTTTAATCTCCCTTTTAGATATGGTGAGTTAATGAGAATGAGGCAATTATAACAGTTATAGCAGTTATAACAAGAATGTAAGAGACACAGCTGTTTTAAGTTGTTCAGAGCACTTAAAGCTCCTAGTCCACTATTCTACTCCTCGAGTAGGAAATCCACTAAGGATATCTTTTACACTTTCTGAATCTCACAGATTCCTTCTAAACCAATGAGCCCAGAACTTCTTAGTTCACTCTTGAACTCTTCAAGTCCAGCAGACTTGGTTCTTCACAGTTCACTTAGAACTCTTCAAGTCCTCCTGACTTGGAACTCTTACTTCAGTTGATTGGTAGTTGTTGAGTTCTTGGTTGGTGCTACTCAGTTGCCGTTAAGCACTTGTTCGAAAGAACTGAGTAGCTAAGCAAGCTTTTTCTTTTTCTCAGATCGTAGAGTTGAGCATTGAGTGTTCTTCAGTGTTTTGTTCAATGCTTGCTTGCTTGAATCATCTGCAGATGTTTTGCATATATGTGATCCTTGAAATCTATCCGTTGAAGCATTAAATGCGTTTGACGTTTCTGAACTTTGATGGAGACTTTTCTGCACATCTTCCGAATTGCATGCTGGCCCACTAACACAGCAGACTGTTTTCTCACCTAACACCTAAAAATGTGTTTTCCTCTGACGCATGGTCCTTTCCTTAGCTTCTTCAATATGTTTCCTTCGTTGTATACTAAGGATATCTTTTGTGCCATTGGGACTGGTGAGGGATTCAACGTTTATAACTCATTCCACATTTGTTTAGATTTATCTTTAAACAAATGGTCAGGGCTCAGTGCTTCTGACATAGGCAGATGATACTCTACGATTCAGATCATGGTGTCTTGCCACCTCGGTGCCTGATCTGATGTTATCGAATGAGAACACTACGATCTTCACTTGCTTGTCTTACAGACTCTACATTTCCGAGAGCACACTACAATCTCTGAGTTAGCTTCGGTAAACGTCTGGACCACTCTACGATTCCTGGAGAGGCCCTTCAAGGCAGACACACTACGATCTTCAATGCTCTACGATTCTTCCTTGGCTTCTGTAATCTTCTGATCAGCTCGATAGACTGCGATCTGGTGGAAGCCTATCTATTACATTTCAAGACATAGATCAGCCTAACATTTTTGATCTCTTTATCTATACACTCAATTATAGAATGATAACCATTGAGCTTATATCAACCTAACAATTTTGATCTATCACTAAGTCCTTGTACATATAATCCTTGAAGAAGTTTACATATAATCATGAGCATTTACTTTAAACATCAACTCAAAATATGCACCCTCCAACAGTTTCATAAGTGGTTATGATCATGCCAAACACCTGTAACTGTGACGCCCCTAAATCCAGGTTCTCTAACCTCAGATTTAGTGCTTACGATCTATCATTTATCATAAAGCATTCTATAAACTATTGCAGAATAATAAACATACATTGTTCATTATAATAAAGTTTCATACCATAATCCCAAGGTCTTCTTTACCTTAACTTAAACACACCTTTAATATTACAAAAGGTTTACATAAATAATGCCATCAGATAATATAATAATTAACATTCATATTAAACTAGTCTTGGATCTTGCCCTTGCCTTTGTCTTTCTTATTCGATCCTTCGGGCATAGCTGAAATAAATGTCATGATATAGCAAGGGTAAGCAACTAGTTTGCTTAGTAAGTTTAAATACAAGAAAGGTATATCATGATTAAAAAGGAATTTAGCTTTCAATTTTCAACAATAGAATCGATTGTGAAAGAACATGAATTAAGCTTCAATAATTGAATATTCGAATAATTGAATAATAGATGCTGAGTGGTTTGAAATAACCATGAACATATACTAAGGTTGTCAGTAGTTAAACTGGTCCTTTTAATAAGTTTTGGTAATCAAGGGGATCAGCCTTTCATACCCGGTGTATTATGCATAAACACTTAATAGTTGAGCAACAATTATTGTATAATATAATGCTTTAATAAAATTGTTCTTTTTCTTAGTCTCGAGTTCTTACCAAATCAATTGGTTAAGAACAACTTTTAAAACATATTTGATTTAACAAATTTAAATATATTCGATCTAGCTGATACAACTAGCATAGATCTATCTTATAAACAGTTCAAGAATGAAAGAACTTTAATTAATTCACCATTCAATAATAATTGAATAGGAATTCAATTACGCAAAATGCGATTCACAATAATCGTTAAGGATGTGGAGTAATCAACAATAATTATCCACTAACATGCTTTAAAAATAATAACTCAAGTTTGAGTTAGAGAACTTGCCTGTTTGATGAGCTACATCTAACTAGCTTTAATCAAAACTCTTTGAACGACCTAGCATTGACAATGTTGGTCTATTAATTAGTACTGCGTATAATTGTATGTCTATATGCTTACTTATGCTATTAACAAATAATTCAATCACAAAGTACACATAATATAATATACTATCATTAGTCCTATAAGATATTTAATAAATCTTAGGTTAATGATTTAATTAATCTATATGGTTTTTCTTAAGTAATAAACACTTATTAGATCTTTAAACAATTTACTATAATTTTTTAATTAATGAGTTATTTAAATTCTCTTCATTTATCAACTCTATTTTTATTTAATACCATTTAATATTAGTTAAATAGTAATGAATCAATTACCTTTAGTTATTATTTAATAATAAATAATAGCTAATTACATCTACTTATTATTTAATGTTAATTAAATAATAAATGATAAATAATTAATATTATTTTCTTTAATTATTATTTAATATTAATTAAATAATAATTAATTAATCATTATCCATGAATAATAAATAATTAATTTATTTACTTCATTAATCTTTAATTATTCATTACTATTAATAAATGAATAATTAATTAACATTTGTCATTATTTATTATTTAATAAATAATATTTATTTATTTATTTATTTAAATAATTAATTCACTTCATAAATCTTTAATTATTCTTTCTTATTAATCTAAGAATAATTAATTATCACTTAATCTTATTTATTATTTAATAATAATTAAATAATAAAAAAATTATTTTATAAATTTTATGCCAATGGAAGTAAGTAATTACATTATTATTACATAATCTTACTTAAATTTTCTTTAATCATTATTTAATATTAATTAAATAATAATTAATCAATGGTTTAACTCTATTTATTATTTAATCTTAATTAAATAATCAATAGTTAGTTTATTACAACTAACTCTACTTAATTATCACTTAAATAATAATTAAATAGTTAATTACAATTAAATTATATGTAATTAGTTTAATAATCATTTAGTGGCATTAATAATTATTAATAAGTAAGTTTTAAATGATTTAAATGAGTTTAAACCATTAATTACTTGGTAATTACATAACTGTCCAGAAAAATTCGAAATTAAATATTTTAATATTTTTCACAATGTTAGAAAATTTTTGGTCCTGAACCCACCCGAGAATCTATTGGAAGCGGGTGAACTGTTATTAGGAAAGTTTGTCCGGGATTCATTAGGAAAGCTGAACCAAGCAGTTAATATATATATATATATATTTTCGATTTTCCAGATTTGGGGTCCTTTACTAAAACTTGAATAAAATGAAATCTACAACTCCGATTTAGGTCCAGTCGGTCTCGTTGGATTCGTATATTCATGAACTACAATTTTCATTTATTAAAAATCAAATTTGGACATGTTTTGGGTACTGAAAATGGCCAGAAACCGGACTGTTTTGCACAGCCATTCAACAATGAGGTGTTTTTAGAAAAAAAAATTCATATCTTGCTCATCTTAAAACATTTTTGCATGCTTCAAAAGGGGATTTTGTTCTTAACTTACATATCTAACATAAAAAAGAAAGAAAATCATAAAAACTATTAGTAAGTTTAAAAATGAAAAATCTTCAATCACATTTCGATTAAGTTTTCCGGTAAAACTCATTTTCATGCATTTTACCAAACTTTTCTACACAAACACATACCAATACACAAGTTAAATCCATTAAACTCTATATCTATCATTCTAGCATGCTTCTAGCCATTTAAAACTTGAACTTCATGTATCTAACATAAAATATACTAAGCATGCAAGATTAGGGTGTTGCTTAAACATTTGTACATACTTTCTTTTCTTTTCTTTTTGATCAACTTTTAAACACCCAAAAATGTAAGATCCAAACATGACGCACTAAAAAGAAATAAATCAAAAGTTTTGAAAGTTCATAAGTATAGGTTCTTCATTTTTTGTAAAACAAACAAAATACATGAAATTAAAGCTTGAGATTTAATATTTTTTTTACCTTGATCTTAATGCTACTTTTCTTGTTTTTCCAAAGTATGTGATAAATCTAGGTGGCATCAAGGAAATTTCTTTCTCCTCTCCTTCAAAGCTTCCCACGTTTCTCACTTTCTATATCTTTCTTTTGCTCTGCTTTTTGCTAGATAACTAATAATTGAAAAGTTTCTTTATAAAAATATGTGGGAGTATTTATAGGCAATTAGAGTATATAGATATAACTTGCATATCTCTATTAATCTCCCAATATCTTAGATTGCTTGCCTTGGTTGAAAATAATTTATTAAGCTATAAAAGGCTAATGGGCTATTTAGGTGGGTTGGTAGACAACCCTTGACCAACCAAAAAGGAAAACTAATGAAATGAATCATGTGCTTGCTCTACTCCTTAGCTTGCCAGATTCATGCACCTTCTTGGCCAATTTATTTATTGATTTCTTTGCTAATTAATCATCTAGAAGGTCCATATAGCTTGGGCCATAGCTTGGGCCATTTGATTTCTTATTTGGGCTCTCTAATTACATTGTTTGGGCTATGTAAAAATAGCATGATCGAACAGATAAATTTTATCTTACCCTAATTATTTAATTAGGGTATTTATTCCACTCATTTAGGAATTTAAATTATTATTTATGTACATTTAATTTTATAAACCAATTAGACTTAATTTAATTAGGTTTAAATTAAATATTAAATTGGGATAATAAAATTAATCTCTTAAGTTAGTATAATTTTAAATACTATTATTCTTCAATACCATAACCCTTAGGTTATTTAATTTCCATACCTAATGTATAATTAGGTTATGTAACTTTTCGTTTAATTCTCTTTATATAATTAATTCATACATGCATATATATTTAGATATATATATATATATATATATATATATATATATATATTAATAATAACATTTTCCATATAAATAATAACATATTCATTCACTATATGTCACAAAATTTTCAATATCATTAATATTTAATTAATATATTTAATTACCGCGTGACTTAAAATTCATGGTTATTACAGTAACATTAAAGGACATGATTATACAATTACACAATTTCTGGTCATAATCATACCAATCAACAGTCCATCTTTGCACAACGGGCTAAAGATATCAATCAACAGTTTATCTTTGCACTACGGGCCAAAGATAACCTTCAACATAATTTAAGTCTGAGAATTATGACAATGACATAAAGAATGAATCAAATGAGATCAATGATAAATATAAGAGATTTATAATTCAATTTATCCAGAGTTCGAGAACGTCCAAAGTGTCAACATGAAGATCATAACAGGAATTCAATTTCAAGAATAAGATTCATAAAAGATAACTTGGATAAAAAAAGAAAATTAAATTCTATTGTAAATAGTACCCATAAATAGTACACATGAATAGTACCGTATGAATAGTAATATGAAATAAAATAATATCACTTACATAATATGGAGTATGAAAGAAAATGATATTCTTTACGAGTATAAATAATATCCTTTACGAATATTGAAAGAAAATAACATCCATTATGAGAAAAATAATATCCTTTACGAATATTGAAAGAAAATAACATCCTTTACGAGAAAAATAATATTATTTATGTGACGCCCCCAAAATTAGGTATACGTCACCCATCTTGGGTCGCCACTTACATGGTACATAAATTCAAATACAAACTTAATTATACATCTGTCGTGTAACATACGACAATACATAAACTGAGAGTTCTAATAGGAATATTGTCATTTAGACAATATCCATACTCAAGGAGTCCTCAATACATTTATTGTCACACTATTTAACAGAATAGTGAGGACTACTAATGCTATCTTCGGGACCATCACTCTTTTCCCCGACTCGTCCCAGCTATATTCTCATTTCCTGAAGAGAACAGTGAAAGAAAGGGTGAGCTCAACTAGCCCAGTAAGAAATATTATAACTAAGATAATGCAGAATAAATTATCAATAGTCTTCAACAATGTTAAACTGATAAAATACAATAGACAACCAGTTTAACTGCAGCGGAATATGCAATCCATTAAAAGAGTCAAGTAGAAAATAAAGTCTACTATCTTTTAGGTTTTAAAAGTTTTCATCAATTTTTATCACTAAGACTCAGTTTAATGAATAAACCACAATATCTAATCATCCATGTACCACGGTCAAAGATTTTCATCAAATTATCAATGGTCATGACTATACCGAATCACCCCTGGTCATAATCATACCAAAAACTATCCATCAACGCATTACACAGCCAATCGAGGACTTTTGTCACATCATTTATATCAAGCCATGATTATACAAGAATGATCCACGGTCATAATCATACTAAGTTCATCTATGCACGTAAGCCAAAGATAACATAATATAACATGAGGATGATGACAATGACATAATAATTCAATAAAACAAGTTCACAAATTAATTTATTCAGGGAACTAATAACGTCAAATTGTCAACATGATCATCTTTGCTTTGTAGAGAGTAAAATTCAAGAATGCTCGGAAAAATATTTTCATTAAAAATCTTTGGATGAAGCGCAAATATCTTGGATATTCCACTAAATTCATGGAGTATAGAAGTCAAAATTTTAACCAACCGAGAATAATAGCGAATGAAATAACAAAAGAAATCACCATGCATGCGGTGCTTGCATGATGTACAAGTTATTCAACAGAATAATAAATGAGAATAATAAAAAGCGGAACCGGTCCGTGTAAAACACATGATGAGGATATTCAATAGAATAATAAAAGAGAGAATAATAAAGAGCGGAACCGGTCGGCAGAAAGCCTGATGAGGATGTTCAACGGAATAATAAAATAATAGAAGAATGTCACCAAGTATAGGGGATTCAGCATATCTGAGTTATTCCAATGAGAATAAATAAGAATGGAATAATATAAGGATTTCACCAAGTATAGGGTATTCCGCATATACTGTGTCATGTATAGGGTATGCCACTTTACAAAAGTTATTCCAACAAGATAATAAAGAATGAAATAATGAAGTTCTCTTCATGAATAAAAAAAAATAACACCCCTTACGAGTACAACAAATAATATTCCCTACCTTAGAAGAAAAGTGAATATTGGAAAAGTGAAGTAGCAAAATACTTTTCTTCTTTCTCTTTATAGTTTCTCTCTCAGAGTTTCAATTGAATTCTAAGAAATAATGAAGGAATAAGCTTTCTATTTATAGAAAAACCGAGGGTGGCTCTTGGTCTTAACGAAGGTCGAAATGACTCTTGGTAATATTGAAGAGACAACTACTATTCATGAAGGGTAATTAACCCTTGGAACAAGAAGAAGCGCGTTAACTCTTGGTAATATTGAAGGGACAACTACTATTTGCGAAGGGGTAATTACTATCGACGAAGGTAATTACTATTGAAGAAGGTAATTACTATTGATGAAGGTAAATACTATTGACGAAGGTAATTACTATTCACAAAGGTAATTACTATTCATAAAGGTAATTACTATCGACGAAGGTAAATACTATTGACGAAGGTAATTACTATTCACAAAGGTAATTACTATTCACAAAGGTAATTAATTATTGTGAAGGACTCTTAGATGATGACATATGACCCCCATAAAATAATCAAACTTACCACAAACGCCCTCATAATATGAGACTCTTTATATACATCAAGGATTGAATAAATATTACCACAAATCATTTTATTTTTAATCAACACATATTTAATCTTTCAACAATTATTAATCATTTATAACTTGTCGCGTCTCAATTAATAATATAATACTATAACATATTATACAAATGATCTTTGTGACAATAATTGAATCAATAATATAAGAGATATGATGCAAGAATTATCGTAGTAATAATTGAGCATAAATTTGAGTGACTTCTCACGTAAGCATCAATAATCAATATCGTGTGCTACTATACAACTACGCATTATTCGTACTTTTTTACTACGGGTAGTTCAACGGTTTGATTGCAGTAACACCTCTGCCGTTATTTTTATAGAAAAATAATTTTTGTAGTTTTAACTACGACAATACTTCCGTTAGGGGTCCATTAATGATTGGTAAGTCGTCACGAATATTCCCCAAGACAAAAAGAATATTCCCAGACCAAACGAATATTTTATAACAACTTGCTTACTTTTGCAAAATTTATAAATATTACCCACAACTATAACATTATATCAAATTTATTCCATAATATTCAAAAATAATATTTATAAAAAAATTCATCTTTATTTATAAAAGCTGGGGTCTTACAATTTATGAATATTGAAAGAAAATAACATCCTTTACGAGAAAAATAATATCATTTACGAGAAAAATAATATCCTTTACCTTAATAGGAAAGTAGTTCTAACTAGAATAACATAGATTATGTTGAGGAAATCTTGTACTATAATTCTACACTCAAAGTATTTTTATACTCAAAATATTATACTCACAATATTATAGAGGATCAGAAGAATTTATGATATTGCGATGGTGTACCTCATCTTCTGAAAGAGCCTTCCTTTTATAGGCAACTCAAAGGAAGAAAAAAACAAGCATGCCTATTACATTCCTAACTCCCTGCCTATTCTTTCTTTCTTTCTCTTACGTGAAGCAACCAACTTTGAAAACAAAACTAATTTGCAGAAACTTCAACAAACGTGGCTCCTCCCATGTTTGCCACCCACCACACCATTTTATTCACATGCTAACTTTGAAAAAGAATTCAAATACAATTTGATCATATCCACCCCAATTAATTCATATGTAAAAATTTATATATATTTAATAGTATTACTATATAAAAAATATTATAAAATTATACTATTATTATCACATTATGCTATTTAATATAATATTATAATAATATATTTGAATGAATATTTTATCAGAAAAAATAATTATGGTTTCATAGAAAAATATGCCAAACTTTCAACAAATATTTCATGCTAAACTCCTCCATTTATAAAATTGAACAATTATTTACTTATCATATTTATCAACAAATTTTTACTCATCAATTATTTACGACTCTTTAATCTCTTAATAATAATTAATATTATTGACTCACAATACTGACAACCAGATCATTCCCAGGAAAGAGGGGGGTTTCCGATAAGAATTTTTCCTTACTGGTGCGCAATTAGATAATCTAACCCCTTTCCTCGACAGAACCTTCTAGAAATTACCAATAATGCTATCTAATAATATCATTTCAATAATATAAGTTACTGTGTTGTGACAATTATTGATTTAAAAATGTGAAATATTGTGTAGTGGATACTGTGACAATTATTGAATCAAACACTGAGTGACTTCTTACGTAAGCATCAATAATCAAAGATATTGTGTAATACCGTGTGCTACTATGCAATACCGCGTACCACTGTGGAACAACGCGTATTAATGTACTTTTATCACCGGGTATTTCAACTACTACAAGAAAAGGTCTAATTTCTGACGGACTATTCTGTTGAGGTTAAGGATATTCCGTCGAGGCTAACGTAATCCCGACGAAATATTCAGTCGGGGATTCGATTGCGTTTAGGCATGTCGAAATTAAGTCCGTCGAGATTTCAACTGAGGATTATTAAGTCCGACAGACATATGGTCGACCGAATAGTCCGTCGTGGTTAAGATATCCTCGACTGAATATGTTCCGTCGGTCGTATTCGATCGGTATTAATCTGCCATGTGGCTAGTGTTAAAAAATATTAAAAGTGTTTATTCTTGACGGAATTTCGTCAGTGTTACCTTATTCCGTCGAGGATAAGAAGTATTTTTTAAAAAATATTTGCTCTATTTTGGCAACATCCAGGGTTTTAACCCACATTTTTATACCTGTAAACCTATTTATACATGTAAGCAATACAGTCAACATAATAATAACCTTGTTCACATGCATACAATCCCAGTCGCATACATACATGCAAGTCCAACATATTTAACTTTTGTTCACATGCATACAAGTCCAACAAAAATATTTGCATACCCTATATTAACTACAATATGTCCTATTCTCCATAAGATATACAAAAATACTCTTGAACTACGTACAATACTTCATAATATATATAAAAATGAATTATATACAAGGTTTAAACTACAAAAATGTCAAATATCAACTAAACATAAAGCTAAATTTCAATCTAAATATATATAACATCAAACTACTTTTAGCAGTCATATTTATATACCTCCGGCAAAGAGAAACTCTTCCTGAAGAAAAGATACAATAGAAGAATCATCAGTAACTAAACATAAAGCTAAATTCATGACAAAATTACCTCGGCATCATCATCATGTTGTTTTGTTAACGTTGCTCTCGCCACTGCATAAGCTAATGTCTGCCAAGTGTAAGAAGTGGATTACGATCTTGATAGTCGGTCGTCGTCTATAAAGTTTATCCCCTTATAAATATTTCATCCCCAGAATCACTATTATAAAATTACATCAAAACATAGATGACCTCTTCTTAAAACCTTCATCATAAGTATAGTCTTACTTATACATATTCATAAACTTAGCTAGCGTTAATTTTCCACTGCTCTTTCCACCATTCTCTTTCTTCGAATAATTCTTCGCTTGATGATCCACCGATCCACAAGTATAACACCTATTTTTATGTGGATTGAGACAATCACAAGAGATATGTCCCCTTTCTTCAATTATAAGAATTTCATCTCTATCATACTCTGCATACCGTTAGGATAATAATTCTCGAAGAACAACTCCTTGAATCGTTCCTATGCTACTACACCCTCTTCAGCCATGTTCTGGTTGGTCTCCCATCAAAAGTTAGCTTCACCTTTTAACATATAGGTAGAAAAATCCATCTTTTGCTCCTTCTTTACCTTGGCAATAATAAATGTCTTCTCAATTTCCTTAATCCATGATTAAACCTCTATAGGCTCAGTGGTCCCCTTGAACTTAGGCAGCCCCACATTCTTAAAATTCTAAAAACTTGCCATTGGCAGAACTTGAGGACTATTTACTCCGGCAAAGTTTCTATTCATAGCCCCTTGTAGAAGATGCACAAACTGCTGCATATTGTTTGCTTGATCTCTATTCTCATTCTCTGCCCCTTCTTGATCACTTTGATCTCTTCTTGGCTGAATTATTTTGTATAATAACATATGTTATTTTCTCATCCTTTAATTTTTAAAGCATCATTATTAATGCTAAAAAGTTACTTATCACATAACACATATTAATACACACATATGTATTAATATACATTTCATAGTATACCATACCATTCATCTTATAGCTTCCTTCTATTTCATACGTAATGCTCTATTACTTCGAAAGGTCCTATAATTCTTAGACTTAATCTTTCATCATTCTCACATCTTTTAACCCTCTTTCTCTCAATTCCTATATACTTTAACACTATCCGTGTCTATCTTCTTTGACATAACTTATCTCTCTTTCGTTATAACATCACAAATGTCTGTTTTAACACCACATGTGCTTATTCTTATCATGAAACAACCAAAGTCTATTATTCTTTTTATTATGACACCACCAGTGTCTATTTTAACACCACCTATGTTTATTTTATTATGACACCATCAGTGTATGGTTTAACACCACATGTGTTTATCTTTACTTTGACACCATCCGTGTCTATTTTATTATTACACCACTAGTGGCTATTTTGTTTTGACACAACCAATGGATGTTCTTACTTATTATGACACCACCAGTGTCTGTTTTAACACCACCTGTGTTTATCTTTCTTTGACATCCCTTATGTTTGCCTAATACTTTTAATATTAAGGTTATTCACCTTTAACTCAATTCAGAGTTTGATATCTTTCTTTCATTTATTCATCCTTATTTAATACCACAACTATATACTTAGGTACAACTATTAGCTTATATTTAACAATAGGATTAGTCTTCTTCTATCAACTAATTTTAATATCTTGATTAATATGTTGTAATTTTAGCAATAATGCTTCATTTAGAGAACTTACCATAAAGTATGAGTTAAGAAACTAACCATATTAGTATAAGTTCAAGAACTTGTCATAGAAATATGTAGTTCAAGAACAAATCAAGAACTGTCAATACGTCTATAGGCTCAGAAACATACCATACAATTTTGAGTTATTAACCTACCATAATAACATATAATTATTTTCACATAACAATATATCATTTTACTTTTACTTACTTTTTGATGAATTTACTCAGACCATCCCTTAAAACTCTTTTTGAGTTTATCTTATTACTATCTTCAATAGTTTCTCTCAAGTTATAGCCTAAGGTTTCTATCCTATCAGCTCTGATATCAACTGTGACGCCCCTCGAAACTCGCGGTCTATCTTCAAACCCAAGTTCGGTGCGTTACGGTGCTGCTCAATCCATATACACATCCATATATCCTTAAGATATAATTAAATCTTCAAAATATTACAATATATTTCCTCAAATCCTAGATTTTATTACCTTAAAATCTTCATAACATACAAATAATAAACATTACATTATTTATTTACTTCCTTAATACAAGTGTGACTTTTATCTGCCACAACAGATACATATAAAATTTTACAATTACTTTTCAAGACTCGGCTTGATCTTTTCTCTAATCTTCACTGAATCCTTAAGTTCTTTATAGCTTCGCTTAAGCGTTGCTTACAACTTTAAGTCAATTCGTTCTATTCAACGTTTTTTCTTCTTTCTAAGAGCATTCACAACAGTTTTCTTATCTTTATTCCTACTCTGCAGTGCTATTGGGTCATTCTGTAGGACAGGGATTCAATATTTTCACTATGTACCCAACATGTTCCTTATATTGATTCCTTAAATTTTAAATTTTGAAATTGAAAAATTAAAATTTGAAAGTTCCAACAGTCAAATAATGTTTTGAATGTTGTAACTATTTTCTATTTAAAAGTGAATATTGTTGTTTGAATTTAAAATTTGCAATTATTTTAATTTAAAAATAGATATTGCTAGAAATCAAAATGTGCAACGATCATTATGTGTTTATGAGAACTTTATTTTAATTATAAAATAATAAAATTTATAATTATTAGTAATATTTTTTACAAAAATGATCAAAATTAAAATTTGACTGATTTTTAATTTTTTTATAGTTCTCTTTCTTCTTTAAATCCTTTGTTTAAAAATAAAAATAAGTGAATTTGATAGACATACCCAAATTAGCAATTAAGTGAGATAAGATCCTTTAACCAACATAAAATTGCAATAAATAGGGTGTGAAATGCCATTTTACATAAATAGGGAACGCTCTTTTGATTCCCTCATCCTGAGGAGTCAAATCATATATAGGGATTAAAATAGAGAATTATATAAGGATAAGGAAACTGTTGGATACTAATTTATTGATATATTCTTTAAATGTGGGGATAAAGAGTCAATTGGGGAAACTGTTGTGAATGCTCTTACAAGTATAGAGGTTTGCTCTCTTCTTCTTCACGAAAACTACTTGCTAGCTTTTCTCTTCCTTTTCTTCCCCCAATTTCCGAGCTCCTCACACACTCTCTCTCTCGATATATGAAAAGTTTCTTCTCTTGGATTATGAATTGGTAAGGAAAAGAATGAAATGCTTGCTATATGTAAAATTGCAAGACTTGGGGCATTTTGGTCATTTTTGTTAGGCTTGTAAGATTCATGAACACAATCAAATTGCATCAAAGTAAAGAGGAAGCGTAAAAAATAGATTTTAAAATTTTACAAACCATATACCCGGATCATCCTTTATGCACAATTATTAATTAAACAAAAATACGAAGAACAAGAATATTACTCTTCAAGACTCGACTTGATCTTTTCTCTAATTTTCGCTGGATTCTTCAGTCCTTTATAGCTTCGCTTACACGCTGCTTACAACTTTCAGTTAATTCATCCTTTGAATGTTCTTTCTTCTTTCTAATTCGAACAAGTAGGAGGCTTGCTATCTTCTTCTTCACGAAAACTACTCGCTAGATTTTCTCTTCATTTTCTTCCCCAAATTTTTGAGCTCCTCTCTCTCTCTCTCTCTCTCGCAATATATGAAGATTTTCTTCTCTTGGATTATGAATTGGTAAGGAAAAGAATGAAATGCTTGCTATATGTAAAATTACAAGACTTGGGGCATTTTGGTCATTTGGTTATTTAATATCTTGGCTTATTACCCTTTTACCCTAGTATATTCTTGGCATATTCTTTTCTTAGCTTCTAAGTATCCTTAACTTAACCATCATCTAGTTAACTAACCATGGTTAACTAGTGTGGTTAATTAGTGAGAAATGTTATGATTAGTTAGGGTTTGGTTAGCCTAACCTAATCATCCTCACTTAATTTGGTTAATCTAATTACCAATTAGTTGGTCGCAATCGTTGACTTTGACTTTCGTATTTATACTTTATAATTTTTTTATACGCGTATTATACTTTGTTTATTCTCGTATTCTACTCGTATAATAATTCGTATTATACTCATATCATTTACATATTTTACTCGTATAATAATTCGTATTATAGTCGTATCATTCTCGATCGTATAATACTTTGTTAACTTTCCAGAATTCAATACACATGCTAAAAATTGCGTTTTTCATTTTCAAATTTTATTGGAAATTTCGTCTTTCCTCATCATAGTAACATTTACGTGTTCTTTGAAAAATTGAAAAAACGCATAAGCGTTTTCAGGTGAATAGTGTTTTTACATCTTTTTCTCAGATACTCGTTAACACATTCTATGTCATAATAAGACCATTAAGCACATAACACATAATATTATCAATAAAAAATTATATTATTCAATAATAATTCTTTAAACTTAATTTACAAGACTATCTGATTTCTTAGGTTGTCACATGTATGGCCCCCATACTTGTTCGAGAGAGGGTAACAAAGAAAAAATGTTGGCAATTGGTTCACATATATATTTAGTCCTTTTCAATTACAGTGTTTAGTTTGAATGAGGACCACTCATGTATTGCCTTTTTCAAGTTCAAAGTGGCACAATTGGAATAAAGAATAATGTACCTGATAGGAGCTGGATTTGTGATGGAGTATCTGAAACACAATCATCTTATAAAGGGACACCAATCATTGTCAAATGAGGGAAGAATTATGTTACTTTGAAGAACATGAAATCTTTTGTGCAGGGGTCTGATTTTGGGAAATAGGGGGTTAGGAATGGGACTAGTAATTTACATATTTTAGGGTATATAATATATATTTTTGGGGCTTATATTAGTTGGGGCTGCTACTTGATATATTTGTTGGGTCTACTATTTGATTGCAGCATATTTTTGTTGGAGCTGCTATTTGATATAGTTGTTGGGACATATAGTAGTGATTGCAACATATTTTTTGTGGCTACTACTTCAAATATTAGGATGTGTCATTAATACTTCATATATAATTTGTTGTGACACTTTGCAAACTTAGGAACTTCACGCTAGTAGTTTTCAAAGTTTCAATGGTGATGTGTTATATCACAAACATATGTTAATATGTGAATGGTGAATTATAAATATAATATTTCAATTTGAATTTGGGTTTGTGTGTTACATAGTGCTATGAATGATGAATTGTGAATGGTGAAGTCTGTTAATGGTTGAGGATATTATGGTACTGGTATGATTTTGAATACTACAATCTAATATTGTGGTGAAGGTTTTGGACTCTTTAATTGCTAAACTAGTGTACTTTATTTTGTACATGTGATTGAAATCTATTTTTTCTTTTAAATGGTGTAGTCTGTTAATGTTGAATGAGGTTCAGCTGTGATTGAACTTTTCTTTTCATTTATAATTCACAACAGCAAGGATAGTCAATAACATCATGAACTATAAGTTTTAATACTTTTTATTGCATACTAGAAACATCATTTTCCATAATTTTCATACACATTACAGTAGTCAATAACAATTCTATTATTCCTATATATATTTTCTCTCTACTTTGCAGCTTTGTTACTTCTTGCTTACTTGCAAAAGTCCTTCTAAGGAGGCCATGAATAACTTGGACTGCTCTTGTTTGCATTGGAGGATCATGCTAGTTAAAGAAACCACATCATTGACATCCAATAGTTTGGAAAGAAAAAATCTCCTACCTAGATTTCTATCAGTCTAAGATTTCTTCAGTTCAGCTGGAAGATGATAGTGAAACAAAATTGAAGCCATAGATTTTCCAAGTATGTTTGTTCTCTACACTTCTCATTTTTTGCACTTCTTCTACTCCTTTTTTTCTTTCCACCATGAGATCTGATATATAGAGGATGGTCAACAGTCTGTTGGACCGAAATTGATGGAGGATATTGGATTTAGAGGGAAAATAATGATGTTAGTTGGAGGGAAATACATATATAAATGGACTTATTTGTTTTAATTGATAAACTACACTGAAAATACACTTTAAATCACAAATACAATGAAATACATAGAATTTTCAGTGCCACGTCAGCATTCAGGCGTATTTTTTGGTCGAAAAAGTTTTTGGGGTTACTTTTATTTAGTTAAGTGTACTTGGAGTATGCTAATGTAAAATTTTAAATTTTAGAATCATAAGTGTAAAAGGTGTCATAATTCGAGGGACAAAAATTTATTTAGCCCTGTTTTATTTTATTATTTTGGTAGAGGCAAAAATATAATTTAATACACTAAAGAGGAGTAAATTTATGAAAAGGTTAAACTTGGAGGGAGCAAAAAATATTAAAAGTTCTTCCATTCTAAAAAAATTTAGAAAATACACACGCTCATGCTCCTTTTTTTTTCTTTCCTGATTCCTTCACATTCACAACAACAACATCGATCTCCTCTTCTTCGTCAAGTTTAACAGAAAAATATCCTACACCTTTGCGACTCTTCGTCTCCGCCGTTGCGCATATCAAATGCCACACAGGTCAATTTTTTTGGTGATCAATTAAAATCAGTCTCTACAGAGAACAAATCCTCATTTCGTCCCTCGTGTTGATGGTATAGTGGTGTTGGGATGCATGGTGGAGATTGGGAGGAAAGAGAGGTTGAAAATGACTGGATAATTTCCAAGAAGATGAAGTGGTGGTGGGGAGAAGAGAGAAAATAGGTGAAAGATGAAGCATTGGTGGAGAGGAGAATGAAAATGGGTTGAAGATGTGTGGCGGCGGGGAGGAGAGAGAAGGTGGTGGTGGTGCAAGATGAGATTAGTTATTTTTTAGTTTAATTGTTTGGGTTTAATATTGGCCCTCTCTTAATAATAAATATTTGTATTTATAAAACTTCAATATGAGAGTGAAATACGATCAAACTATATTTTTAATCATGTGACATTTTTACAACTTAGGGGTCCATCGTGCTTATTTATACATATTTAAGGTTCTATATAGATAGGATTTGTACTTTAGATATTCAACTAGATACAAACCCCCGCGTTGCGGCGAGATTATTCAAATTTTTAATAATAAATGTGTGCGTACAATTAATAAATTAAAATATAATAAGAAAATAGTATATTATTGTGCGATGATCAAATTTTACACAGAAAAATAAATGAATATACATTATAGGGGGTAGTGGTGAGAGTTTACTGGTTTTTGCATTACAAGTGTATGACTATTGGTTTTGTAACCTGTAAGTAATAATGTGTGTATATAATAACTCTCATTTTGTTAGTTCTCGGATAATGAATTGAACCAAACAATATTAGTTTCCGTTCACCATCAATGGTGATGACTCTTCCATCGTGCAAAACGTGAATGACATAAGTAGAAGAAAGATAGAGAGATAAAACGGAAAAGAAAGGAAAATTGACCGTGAAGAAGAAGAAGCCATGGGGGCTATTCACTTATGAGAATAAATAATTAGTCTGATTAATATATGTATATATATGTATGTATATGCATGGAGGATTAGGTTAGGTGATCATTAACATTATTTCAAACTCTAATTCAGTTAGGAAGTTTTATTCATATAAAATTTTGCTCATTGGTTGTTGAAGAGATTAAATTCTACTTGGTTTGTTATTATTTATCCATAATTTTAAAAAGGATAGGATATAATTAAGATAATTGGGACATAATTAAAACTATTTAAGATAGACATGTGTTAAATTTGGAGAATGACATATGTCAATACATGAGAATAAGCAGGTAGCCATGAGTTGCTGCAAGTCAGATGAGACTTGGGCTAAGAATCAATTTTTGTCCATGAATTGATAGAAAAGGATAAAGGAAAGAGTTAGTAAAGTAATACCTATGTTAAGGCAATTCGATAAAGTTAATTGATGAGAGAAATTGTGTAAGAGTTTAGTAGTAAACTAAAGTAGAACGTTTCGGTAGTAGTGATTCCGGGTTGGAATCCTTGTAAGTGGGAAAGAATGTAATAACTAAAGGATGAAAATATAAGATAATATGATTAATTGAGTTAAGTATATGAGAAGCAAGATAAAACTATGTTATGAATTAATATAGCTTGAATGGCAAATGAGAAGATGAATAAGTATAAAATGATTATCTAGTATTAAGAGAAGCAAGTTAAAACTCAAAAAGATGGAGTTTGGAATAGACTTTTGAAGCACGGACTGCTCGGTTGAATTCGGAATGTCAAGTTTGGTGAGAAAAGACTGTAAACACAAAATGTGCCAAGGTTGACTTTTTAGTCAAAGTCAATAGTTGACTTTTATGGAGAAAGTCAAAATCAAAATTAGGAGTGGAATCTTGAGGCACGGACTAGATATTTGAATCCTTAACGTCGAAATTAGTAAGAATATATTCTAAACACAAAATGTGTCGGGGTTAACTTTTTTGTTAGAGTCAACTGCTGACTTTTATGGACAACGGTCAAACTCAGAATTTAGAGATGAATTTAAAGAAATGAATATGTCCACGAAATAGAGGACATCGATTTTAGTAGGAATCAACTGTAAAAT
The DNA here is from genome assembly GCA_020205615.1 of Panax quinquefolius. Classification (NCBI taxonomy): domain Eukaryota; kingdom Viridiplantae; phylum Streptophyta; class Magnoliopsida; order Apiales; family Araliaceae; genus Panax; species Panax quinquefolius. The sequence goes on along the minus strand of CM035165.1, from coordinate 97,987,500 downwards.
GAAATTATTAAAAGTTGATGTTTGAAGTAAGCGGGGTCAAAACGAGTTTTTAATTAACCTTGTTTACGAGCTCGAATTTTTGACCAAATGAGAGAGTCCAAGAAAGGAATTATTAAAGCCCAGACACAAGATCATGATAATCCCTATAAAAATTGATAGGAGGACCAAGACCAAGACCAAGACCAAGCCTAAACCATGGCCCAATGGGTGGCCTATATGTGGGAAAAGATGACATAAAGTAACAAAAAACACTATGATGTCATAATTGAAGAAAAACAAAGCAAAAATGGGTAGGATAATGAGGAAATCAACCCCTTCTCAAAAGGTGGGTCCAATTTGGTAGAAAATTTTAGCCAAAAGGTGGGCCCCACTTGGAAAGAAAATGTGACAAACTTTGCTTATAAGTACTAGTTGGTGACCAACTTCTACTAACCCATTTGTCTTTGCTAGCCTCTTTAGTAAATAAAAAACCCCTACTTTGAGGATTAACAACTAAAAATATGAGAAGTGTGGTAAGAATTTTTAGATATATAGGTTGTAAGTATAGATTTGTGGAGGCTATAAATAAGACCCCTCATTAGTGCTAGAAAAGATTGGTCTCATTTCTTCTTCCTAAGTCTTATGAGCTTGAGAGCATATTTCATTTGAAAGGTAGAAGGAGAAAGACCATAGCTAGGGAGAAGCAATGAAGAGAGGACTATCAAGCTCATCCAAGAAGGAATAACATTCATCCATCTATTCCTAGCACATGGACATTTGAAGGATGAGTTCTTTTAACTGCGTAAGGAATGATTTAAGGCAAGTTGTTTAGTAACTTGCTAATATGTGATCATGTGTATTGAACCATGTGTTTATGGTAATTAATGAAATACGTAGCTTTATGTGAACTCGTTAGCTATATGAATGTTATGTGACTAAATGAAAAGTATGAGAATTGGGAAATATGTGTTAGTTATTCAAAATAAAGTTTATAATGTGTTGTATGACAAGTATGAAGCATATAGAGATTCATATCATGAGATATATGAAGCATATGTATGTGGATGCATTGGCTAAAACTTATGATGCATATCATGAGATGTATGAAGCATATGTAGATGTATTGACTAAAATTTATGATGTATGAATAAATGTTATATGTATGTTATGTGAAGTATGAAATGTGTAGACTGTTGGACTTATTAAGTAGTCGTGCTCAATCTTACAGATAAAGGTTAATATTAATAGATAACATAAAGTCAAAGGATTCGAGATAGACAAAGGAACACAATAAGAAATAATGATTGAAGAGGTTTGTTTTTTAGTAACAAACTAACACACTAGTGTAATCTTTTTAGAGTAATTATACTTGACAATGTTAAATGCTAGAATACTTGTTCGCATAGTCTTCAGTTATGTTAGATGAACGATGATATTATATTTTGTAGTTACGAAGTGTAAGAACACTGTTCAGCAGAATACTTAAATTTGAATTGTGAGCTTATGAATACTAAAAATCAATGTACCAAAATGAAACAAATTATCTTTAGTTTGAGATGTATAGATTATATCATGAAAGATCTACAAATGTTATAGCAGGTTGTGAAGGTTATAGATTCTGGAATAGAAGGTATTAATGTATTAATTGGTATCAAAGTGAGGTTGTATTCATTAAGTTAAGAATAAAGGTTATATATATTGAGATGAAATTAGTACCGTGATGCACCAGGTCCAAGGTTTAAGAGACTCGGATTTAGGGGCATTACAGGTTAGTATCAGAGCTGATAGGTTATAAACCTTAGGTAAGAGTACATTAGACTATAACCGTAGAGATGATGATAAGAATGATAAGAAATAAAGACTATGATAAAATTTAAGTGATAAGAGATGAATTTAGAGAATTCATTATTAAGTAAAGAAGAAGATAAAGATATGTTATTATTTGAAGAAGATAAAGAAGCTGATTCAAAGAAAAATCTCGAAGAGTTATAAAAGATAAGGATCAGGAGTTACCTGACTCCAGTAATAATAATAATGATGAAAAGTGAGGATAAATAAGCAAAGTCTATATAACGAAAAATGTAAATCAAATCATAATACAACATGATTAAAGAAGAATAAGAAGATCGTAGGTTGAAATGATAGTAGGGGTAAAAAGAATTGTATTGCAAAATAAGATCACAACGTGATCAGATTGAATTATGGAATGACAGATGAATGACAGATGATCTTTTCAACAATTGGAAAGATATAGTCTGACGTTATAAAGAGAATGTACTATGAAATAGTACGAGGCAAAACTCATGAAGAATTGAAAATGATGAGATACGTAAAGAAAATTCGTAGTGAGCAAAGAGAAAACTAGGATTATGTGGGATTTCAATTGAGGACTCATGTGATAGCTGAGTTGTGAAAACCTTTGTATGGGCGGGGATTTTGTGATTGGTTTAACGACCACTTAGTTTATCACATTGATAATCGTTGAAATGTTGGTGTCGCGCTATCGATATACATAAGTAAGAAGGTGATTCTTCTCTCATGTATATATTTGATTATTAGAGAATATAAGATTACGTGCGAGTTCTTAAAACTCATGATTATGGTAAGTTTGTGACTCATAATCATATGATATGTTTTTGCACCCATAAGCGTATGGACAGTCCCTGATTTGTTCTTTGACTACATATTAATAGGACAAGTTCCTAAACTCATATTATTGTGTCAAGTTCATGAACTCATAACGTGTGGTAAGTTTGATGAACTATAGTGTGGTATAGAAAGTTTTTAGATTGTGAACTGAGAATTTTCAGTGTGGTAAGCATAAATATTATTAGAAATAGATAGAATGATTAAAAAGGTGGGTCCTATTTGGAAAGAAAAATGTGACAAACTTGGCTTACAAGTACTACTTGGTGACCAACTTCTACTAACCCTTTGTCTTTGCTAGCCTCTTTAGTAAATAAAAATTCCCTAATTTGAGGATTGACAAAGAAAAAGATGAGAAATGTGGTAAGAATGTGTAGATATATAGGTTGTAAGTATAGATTTGTGGAGGCTATAAATAAGACCCCTCATTAGGGCTAGAAAAGGTTGGTCTTATTTCTTCTTCCCAAGAGTCTTATGAGGTTGAGAGCATATTTCATTTGAGAGGTAAAAGGAGGAAGGACACGGCTAGGGAGAAGCAAGGAAGAAAGGGCTATCAAGCTCATCCAAGAAGGAATATCAATCATTCATCCATTCCTAGCACAAGAACATTTGAAGGACGAGTTATCCTAACCGCCTAAGGAATGTTTTAAGGAAAGTTCTTCAGTAACTTGCTAATAAGTGATAATGTGTATTGAACCATGTTTTTATGGTAGTTAATGAAATATGATGATTTATATGAACTCGTTGACTATATGAATGTTATGTGACTAAATGCAAAGTATGAGAATTTTGAAGTATGTGTTAGTTATACAACATGAAGTTTATAATGTGTTGTATGACAGGTATGAAACATATAGAGATGCATATAATGAGATGTATGAAGTATATGTGGATGCATTGGCTAAAACTTATGATGCATAAAGAGATGCATATCATGAGATGTATGAAGCATATGTATGCATTTGCTAAAACTTATGATGCATGAATAGATGTAATATGTATGTTATGTGAAGCATGAAATGTGTAGACTGTTTGACTTATTGAGCCGTCGTGCTCAATCTTGCAAATAATTTTGCAGATAAAGATTGATATTAACAGATGACATAACATCAAAGGATTCGAGATGGACAAAGGAACACAATAAGTAATAATGACTGAAGATGTTTGGGCTTTAGTAACAAACTAACTGTAAGACCCCGAATTTTATAAAATAAAAGTATTCAATTTTTCTATTCAATAAATAGTTAAATTGATAAAAAGTTAAAGTTAAGGGTGATATGTGAAATTTTTCTCAAAATAAGCAAGTGGCTATAAAATACTTATTGTTGTCGGGGAATATTCGTTTGGTCGTGGAATATTCTTGTTGTCGGGGAATATTAAATGCGGACAGCATGACCGATTTGTGGGCCTCATAACAGAATAATTATTGGATGAAGAAAATGGCAAATTTAAGTTTTTATAAATAACGGCGTAATCGTTACCGTTAACACTATTAGAATACCCGGTGGGTAAAGTAAAATGTCTGGCGTTATTGCGATGGCTTTACAGTATTGCACATTATTTTTGAATTATTGATTCTTACGTGAAGGCACTACTCAATAATTGTTACGAGTAATTATTGTTCAATATTTTATTTTATTGATTCAATAATTGTCTGCGTTGATATTTTATATTATTGTTGTTTCAATAATTATCATCGACGATATTTTCCATTATCAGATCAATAATTCATATTATTTGAATAATATTATTAGATAGCATTATTGGCAATGTCTAGAAAGTTCTATCAAGGAGAGGTTTGGTCACCTAATTGCGCGCCAGTAAGGAGAAATCCTTATCGAAAAGCCCCCTCTTTCTTGGGAACTGCCTAGTTGTCATTGTTGCGATTCTGTAATATTATTTATAAATAATGAATTATTGATTTATATGATATGGAAATATTTATTTTATGTGGATATAAAGGATGGATTTATTTATGTGGCTATAAATGAAGGAATTAATGTTGAGGTGTTTTATCAGTATTTTGTCAGATTGGAGGTATTAAAAGATCAAATCAGTGTTCTTGAGATATATTGCGTGAGTTATAATTTTTAATCCGACCATTGGATCGTTGTGATTTTTGGATATGTTATTCATATATAAGTTGAGTATTTGTCCACAAATTTTGAATCGTTAAAAAGGAACGTATGATTTGTTATGAATTTTAAGAGGTGACTGGTTCAAAAATTGATGAAGTTTCTAAATTTATCATTTTGGTGGAAAATTCTAGAATGAGTGGGTCCCACCCATGGTTGGTGAAGAAATGTGGTGGAATTTTATTTCAAATGTGGTGGGTGACAATAGTAGCAGGTAAAGCCATCAGGTAGCAGGTCAAGTCTGCTTCGGCGTGCTAATATTTTCCTATAAATAGAGGGCTAAGTTAGAATTGAAAATCACAACAGAAATAGTTTTCTCTCTTTCTCTCTCTATATTATCGAACGTATTTTGATACTTTGAGAGTTGCTATTTAGTGCAAGATTCCTTCGGCTTTACATCCGATATTCCGGTCAGAAGTACTGCACTTTTGAGGTAGGGGATTTTAAAGGTTATTATGTTTTTCAATTTCGTAATTTTTTCAACCCTCAAAAATTCTGGAAAAATTTGAAATGATAATTTGATGAGTTTTCTTGATTGTGTCCAAAAATGGTAATTTTTGGATGTACAAATTAAGAGTTATGAATTTTATGGGAAAAGACTATTTTAAAAGTAAACCCTTATAACTCCTTGTGGTTAACTCCAAAATTGGTGAAATTTTTATTGGGAGTTCATGTATATAATAGAAGTATACTCTGTAAATTTCGGAATTTTTGGACAAAAGTACAATTTTTGATAAATGTCTAAATATTTGGTTGTTTTGGCCATATGAAAAATTGTAAATGAATTTTAAAAATTCCGAGAAAAATATATGTTCAATATGGGACTATATTACGCTAAATCGAGTAAAAGAAAATTTGTTGGTATGCGATTTGGTATTTTTCATGAAAATGTTCAAGTTATGAGTAAATGAATTAAATATGTTATGTGAAGTAAAAAAAATTAGAAAATAGGATTTTATGGTTTGAGAATCCTATATGAGATATATACAGATTTTTGATGAGGGTTTTGGTTATTGGTGATGAAATCTTATGAGTATAACATTTTGAATGATTAAATGCATTATATGGAAAAGTGTAAACAATTAAATAAAATTGTTTATAAGTTTAAGAAGTGATTAAAATATTGATATAATATTAACAATATTAGATTATAATTTTATTAAGTGATTGATAATGTTTGGATAAATTTAAAGTCTTTAATATTTATCCTTGATTTATTTTATTAATGCTTATAATATTGTTATCATCCTCATATTTATATTATGTTGAAAGTAAATACGTGGCTGTAGTGCATAGATGGACTTGGTATGATTATGACCGAGGGATTATTGGGTATAATCATGGTAGTAATGTTACAAATGATGTGGTAAAAGTCCTCGTTGGCGTAGTGCATTGATGGAATGAGTTTTTTGTATGGTTATGGCTATGGATTCTCTTGAAGGGTGCAAAGATGAATTATTTTATGGCATGATCGGGAATAGTTGATGAAAACACGATTATCTTTGGTAGTAGTGGATGGATAATTCGTGGTCGTGATCTTAAAGAATATCTTTGGCACGTAGTGCGGGGATGATTCGATGATGTGGATTAATTATTAAGTGAGTCTCGTGAATGAAATATTAATTCATGGATGTGATAATAATGAATATCCTTGGCCGTAGTGCATGGATAATTCATGGATGTGATATTAACGAATATCCTTGGCCGTAGTGCAGGGGTGATTCGATGATGTGGATTATTTATTAAGCTAAGTCTCAGCGATAAAATATTGTTAATAAACTTTTAATTCGTAAAAATAGTAGATATCATGCTCTACTTGACTCTTCTAAAATACAGTTGTATGTCTTTGGCCTGTAGTGCAAAGATGAATTGTTAATGAATATCTTTGGCCGTAGTGCAAAGATGAATTTATTAGTATGATTATGAGCAGAAATTGTGATTTGGTATAACCATGATTTTTGATATTTCGGGTGAAGATAGGTGATGAAAATTATCTTTGTCATGGGTACGAAGAGGAATTTAGAATCACAATTATGATTATGAGTTATTCATATGATTGTGGAAAGGAACTGTTGATTAATGTTACAGGAATAAAACATTGTTGGTGGACTTTTAACATGGAGAAGATAATAGACGTTATGGTTTATTTGACTCTTCAAATGGATTGCTCGTTCCGCTGCAACTATGGTTGAAAAGTTTTATCATCTACCATATGTTCTAAATCTCTAATTTATTACTGACGAATGCTATTAATAATTTAATTATCTTTAGTCATAATATTTTTTACTGGGCTAGTTGAGCTCACCCTTCTACTTCACAATTCTTTTCAGGTAATAAGAGTGTAGCTGGGTCGAGCGGGGATAACAGGGGAATAGAACAGTGGTCTCTAGCTGTGGAGGTTCTCCCTAAATAGCATAGAAAAGTGTGTTGTATTTTATACATCATTTAGAAGTTATATTTGTTGAATCAATTAGGGTGAGGCCAACCCAACTTTGGAATGGTGTTTTGCCACTATCATACAAGATGTCTAATGACATACAACCTCGTGTTATCATAAGACAGGGTTGTGCACATCCACTTGCTGAGTATATCTACGTGCACTACCTCTATAATCTTGGAGTTTGGTTGGAGTATAATTCTCAATTAGAGACAGTAGAGATAATTATATATCAAGAGAAGATTCACCATTGGAAAGAATATGATAGTAATCTTCTCGTTTTTCTTTGGGGTCTATTGGGTCAACCAAGGATAATTCTGTGGGCATATGATATCTATCATAACCTAGACGCATGGCCTCCCATGTACGAAGGTTTCCTTGAGCACTTTCCAAAGATTTTAATTTCTAAAATAGTTATTGACTGTACCTTTATGTAAGGTACCATTGTGAGGTGTTGTCCACGGTTGGGTCATGAGTCACATTTAGTATATATGTGTATCAAAACTCACAACATGTGTTGTTGTATTTTGCACGACAATTGTAGTAATAAAGTTGTAGTTTTTTTCTGTACCATATTTTTGGCGACTCAGAATAGGTTTGATGGAATGGACCTATTTTGGGGGCGTCACACTAACACACTGGTGTAATCTCTTTAGAGTAATTATACTTGACAATGTTAAACGCTAGAACACATGTTCGCGTAGTCTTCAGCTATGATAGATGAACGATGATATTATATATTATAGTTGCGAAGTGTAAGAACACTATTCATCAATATACTTAAATTTGAATTTTGAGCTCATGAATACTCACAATCAATGTACCAGAATGAAACATATTGTCTATAGTTTGAGATGTATAGATTAGATAATGAAAGATCTACAGTAGTAATAGCAGATTGTGAATGTTATAGATTTTGGAATAGAAGGTATTAATGTATTAATTGGTATCTAAGTGAGGTTGTATTCATTAAATTAAGAATAAAGATTATATATATTGAGATAAAGATAGTACCGTGACACATTAAGTCTGAGGTTCAAGGAACCCGAATTTGAAAGCATTACACCTACCTTCGATTCTGTTTATCAAATCAGTCATTTATTTTCTCCACCATAAATCTTATCTCGTAATGATTTCATTCTAAAAATTAAAAGAAACTTAATTAATGCAATGCATATAAAGTTATGTAGGATATCTAAATGGAACAAATAATAAAAAATAATACACGTTAGGCAGGAAGTTGATATTAAACAACACAAAAACACCCTCATGTTATGTAGGGAGTTGATATATATTAAGGACAACAAAGTATGTTGTCAATTATTTTGTTTTAGATAAAAGTATCCTTAACATTAAACTAGGGTGAAAATAATAAAATGAACTATTAAAATTATAATTGTCTTATCCCAAAAAAATTTGTCATATTAATATCACCTTCCCATTTTATATAGTACAAATGAATATTAATAAAATCAAATTTAGGACACCTTGATAATTAAAATTTTTAGAATCAAATTATGATAAGTAGATTAATTAAATTATTTATAAACTTCAAAAAAATTAATAAATTGAATTTAGTGAATTCAAACATGAATCAATATCTATAATATGAATATTTCCATTTTACAACTTCTTAATTGTGCTCAGTTCAAATTATAATATAACTCTAGCTAGGACTGAGCAAGTAACCAAATTGGAACTGAAATCGTACCAAAAATCGCATTTACGAAAGCACCAATTAAAAGCGCACTTGATTCTGCCGTATGTATGGCGCTTTTAAGTGGGTTGAATAACCAAATTTACGGTTTCAGTTTGGTTACTGGTCAAAACCACACGCATAAAACCGAAACCGCACCATGTGTGTGCATGTATGTATTATCTTTAATAAATTCTAAAGTTACTTTTCACTTGAACACGCTCAGAGAAAACCCCAGTCTTGCATTGTCATTTTTTTCACCAATTGAAAGAAGATGGTTAGAGGTTATAGAGTCAAAAATTAAGCATTTGGGTTTTGGAATTTCGAATTTGTTTGATGCGTTATTGGAGGGGCTTATAGCTGAGGGGCCAAATTCGTTGGTTCGAGCACTTGATGCATTGGTTAAGGTCAATGCTATAATAGTAATAGTCTAATAGATTATTTTTCAAATTAAGTATAGTTAGGATTATATTTATAAGTCCTCCCTACAATATATAAGATAGAATTTCTAGTATATACTTTAATTTTTGGTGAACTAGATAAACTTTCTTACTTGTTATCGAATATATGGTCTCCGTTGTTTTATATAGCGTATGTTTTAGTTTTAAAGCATCATTCCTTTATTATAAATTAAAACTATTTTACATCTCGTTGTTCTATGATTTGATGGTGAATTTGACATGTTTGGCAGAAGGAACTTTGGTTCTATGCTTGATAAAATTCTCATTGCCGACTCTGTCACTAAGTTAATTGCTCGATGTAAGTTCTAAGTTAAATTTTATTGAAGGCTTAAACTTTTTTATTGTTTCAATTGATTTTGGAACCGAAACCGCACCAATTAAAACCGCACCGCACACTTTAAAACCGCACCATACCAATCACAAGCGATTTAGGTAATGCGGTTTTGAATTTTCAAAACCGCTTCTAAGCGGAAAGGTCTTGATTTGAACTTCAAACCGCACCAAATCGCACCATGCTCACCCCTAACTCTAGCATATTAAGTTGTATCTATGACTAATTTCCAGTTGTAAATTATAATCTTATAAATTAAATAGCAAATGTATACTTTAGATTTAAGATACTTTAAAATTATTTCTAATTAATGGTAATAAATTATAATATATTTAAATATATTTTTACATAAAGAATTAATAAAATTTTCAAAACTTGATTATAACTTTAAATTTAATATATTAATTACGTCGAGATTATTTCTTTTTTTGAAATATAAAACTCTTAAATAGTAAATCTTATATTTTAGAAGGAGAAAGTATGTATGGATGAATGGGCTTTTCCAATTTTGTACGCATAGGCCCACAGAGTTCCATTATATATACACATCATCGTCGCTCGATAAAAACCCTAATTAACTCTACCGCCCACTTCAAGCTCTAATTTTTTCCCTCTTACATTCTATCTCAAAAATGGGTTCACGGAGAGACCCCCGCCGCTTTAACCAACCTAAACCAAATCCAACTCCAAATCCTCTCTCCATAAATCCTAACATTTATTTCAAAAATACTCAATTGGCCGCTCCAAAGAAAGATCGTCACATCAAAGTGAATGGTCGTGGACGACGTATCCGTATTCGACTTTATATGCGGCTCGTGTGTTCCAATTGGTGAGGAACTTGGTCGTACCTCGATGGTAAGACCATTGAGTGGCTCCTCAGGTGAGGTTGAGCCTTCCATCATCGCTGTTCTGGCGGCGGCATTGTTCTGCTTTCAACCTATATCCATTTCCTCCGGAATTCTCCAAGTGTCTCGCTCTCTTGATTCGATTTCTTCTTCTATGAGTTCTGCTTACAAGGCTCAACCGGTGAAGGAGGGTTTAAGAAGGATGTTCCCACAAGCTATGTCAACAGTAGCTATGTCTAGTATGGCATCAATGGTGTCTGGTATGGCATCGCCTGCTATGTCTAGTATGACATCACCTGCTATATCTTGTATAGCAAGGTCGGCTATGTCTAGTACGACTTCATGGGTTATGTCTGGTACGACATCAATGGTTATGTCTAGTAAAGCACCACCAACTATGTCTGTTTTGGCACCACCAATTATGTCTCTTATGTCACCGTCAGCTCTGTCAGTCATGACACCTCCAACTATGTCAGTCATAGCACCATCAACTAATTTTTCTACAATGGCACTACCAACTATGTCTGCTATGGCCCCTTGACTTTGTTTGCTAGTGGCACGCGCAACCTATATCTGTTATGCCACTTCAAACGATGTTTGATATGGCACCACACTATATATTCTCACGACACCACAACCTATATACCTGTATGGCATCACAAGTCAGGTATCGATATACTACTACAAGCTATGTCGACATGACACCACCAAACTTTGTCACTATGTCACCATTAGCTATGTCGATTACCATCAACTATGTCTGCTTTTGAACCTTTGAATTTTGGGATGGATTATTATGATCCGCACCCAGTGAGATTGAATTTTCCTGGAAATGGGCATTTTATGACCTTGTTGTTGCAACAAGTATTGGAAGCCAAAAATGAGGATGAAAGAAAATCAGTTAGGAATCAGTAGAAATCTATGGACTTTATCCAGAGTGAGGAAGGAAAATAGTTATTTTAGCTTTATGAATGTATTTCTTATTCGATTAACTTATTATGGAGTTTAATTATATTTCAGATATTTTTAATTTTACTAAGAATTTCTATGGTTAATCTCTTTTCTCTCTAGTCAAGATCCCTAGCCTTCCATCTTAGATTTAATTAGGGGAGGGCTCTCATTTTCGAGATCGATACCCTCCCTTAGATCTCTCATTTTGATTTAATAAATTTATCTACATTATTGTTGAGTTTGTTTTTCTCTTTTGTGAGGCTTGATTTTCACATAATATGAGTTATTTCTCTCTTTTGTGAGGAGATATTATCATCTCTTAGAAGATTTTGCTTTCTTCGTTCGAGAGATTTTGTTTTCTCCGTTCAAGAGATTTGTTTTGTTCGTGCGACTTTTTTCATTGCATGGATTATTGAAAATATATTATTTAGATTTAGATGTGGCACTTTTATATATGGTGCGATTCGTTCTTCCATTGCCCGTACTGAAAAACGGTACGAATTTGCGTATTTTTTTAGGGATATGACAATATTTTAGGAGTTTATTTGGTGTCCACTAGTGTTGCTGTTACGATTGGTCATTTTTCTTAATTATCTGTTATTTTATTTGAAAGAATTATTATTTGAGTTCTTTTATTGTAATTCTTTCAACTTTTGTAACATATTACGATTTTAATATATTTCATTTTTTTGGACTATTTGATCTATATAAAATATAATATAATATATATATATATATACACACACACAAATAGACACACAGAGCATCAGGTGCGGGTAGTCCGAATGCGAACCACCTATAGCGACGGTCCGGGTGACGATCTGGTTCGTCGCTATAGGTCAGCAATCTGTCGTTATAGCTATAGCGACGGAAAAAATCGTCGCTATAGCACATATATATACGGTTTACTGTTCTTTAGCGACGGGCCGAACCATCGCCCGGATCGTCGCTATAGGTGGTCCGTATGCGGACCACCAGCACCAGAAGCTTTCTCTGTGTGTGTGTGTATATATATATATATATATATATATATAGGGAAATATATATATATATATATACAGATGTGTAGTGCACAGTCATCTATGGGGACAGTTTTTTTGGGATATAGCAACGATTCACCCATGCGATATATTTATTACGGTCTATGGCGACGGGTGAGCTAAGTCTAAAAAAAAACCGTCATCATAAATTTAACGTGTGAGACCCCAGATTTTATCAATAAAGATTTAAATTTTGTCGAAATAATTTGTTAATATTATGGTGTGAATTTGAGATAATATTATAGTTGTGGGTAGTATTTATAAATTTTACAAAGTATGCAAGTGGTTATATTATATTTGATTGATCGGGGAATATTCAGTTTAGCAGGGAATATTCGTACAACGGCTCAATCATTGGTGGACCCCACAACAGAATTATTGTCGGATTGAGAAAACGACAAAAATATTTTATTGGAATAACGGCGAAAGTTTTAATGTTGATACTGTTGAACTACTCGGTAGTAAAAGTATAGTAATACGTGTGGTTGCATAGTAGCACACGGTATTGATTATTGATGCTTATGTGAGAAGTCACTCAGTTTGATTCCATTATTGTCGATTAATAATATGAATTATTATAGCGATAATGACGTTTTGTTTTATTAAGTATTATTAACGTAATAAAAAGCGAAACATCTTTTATAAAAGCAGAATACTTTATTAAAGTTATTACATAAATAGAATATATTATATTTTATTATGCATAGTGTTGCATAGTGTTTTTTGTATAGTGTTGCATAGTGTTTGCATAGTAAAATGTTTTTTATATAAATAGAATATATGATATTTTATTTAAAAGATTTTGCTTTAAATATGGATAGTCAGATTAAAGTAAATCAATCAGATAGTTCATGAATTAATTACTATGCATTCTATTTTACTATAAATAGAAGCTCATTCCTTCCTTCATTATTTTCTTACGAATTCTTTGAAACTACTAGAGAGAAATTATAGAGAGAAGCTATAGAGAAAATCTATAGAGAGAAAGAAGAAGAGTATTACGGTACTTCACTACTTTGATATCCGGTGTCTTTTACGGTAAGGGGTATTATTTGTTGTGCGTAAGGGATATTATTCTTTTTGTATTCATGAAGAGAACTTGATTATTCCATTCTTTATTATTACATTGGAATAACTTGATATCTGTGACATACCCTATACTTGGTGAAATCCTCTGTTATTCCATTCATTATTATTACATTGGAATAACTTTATAAAAGTGGTATACCTATACATAACTTTGTATATGCGGCATACCCTATACTTGGTGAAATCCTTATGTTATTCCATCCTTATTTATTACATTGGAATAACTTTGTATCTGTGAATCCCCTATACTTGGTGATCTTCTTACATTATTCCATTCTTTATTATTACATTGGAATATCACATGCGTGTGTTTTTACAGGACACAGTTCCATTGTTTATTATTCGCATTTATTATTACATTTGGAATATCACATGCATGTGTTTTTTACAGGACTGGTTCCATTGTTTATTATTCATCATTTATTATTACATTGGATCATCCAGTCGATTGTGAATTTCACGACTGGTTCCATTATTATTATTACATTGGAATAACTTTTTGTTTATCTGCAATCCGCATGCATGGTGATTTCTTTTGTTATTACATTCTTTATTATACCCGGTTGGTTAAAACTTTGACTTCTATACTCCATGAAATTAGTAGAATATCCTTGAAATTTGCGTTTCATCCGATATCTTTTCATGAAAATATTCTTACGATCATTCTTGAATTTTACTCTACAAAGCAAAGTATCTTGTTGACAATTTGGGCGTTACTAATTCTGGATAAAATAATTCTTGAACTTGTTTTATTGAATTATTATGTCATTGTCATCATCCTCATGATATATTATGTTATCTTTGGCTTACGTGCATAGATGAACTTAGTATGATTATGACGAGGATCATTCGGTATAATCATGGCTTGTTATAAATGATGTGATAAAAGTCCTCGGTGGCTGTAATGCGGTGATGGATAGTTTTTGGTATGATTATGACCGGGGTGATTCGGTATAGTCATGACCATTGATAATTTGATGAAAATCCTTTACCGTAGTGCGGGGATGATTAGATGTGGTGGTTTATTTATTAAATTTGAGTCTCAAGTGATAAAAATTGATGAAAACCTTTTAAAACCTAAAAGATAGTAGATTTTATTTCTCTTGACTCTTTTAATGGATTGCATATTAAGCTGCCGATTAAAGCGGTTGTCTATTGTATTTTATCGGTTTAACTTTGTTGAAGGCTAATGATAATTTATTTTGCATTATCTTAGTCATAATATTTCTTCTTTGGGCTAGTTGAGCTCACCCTTTCTTTTTCCTTTGTTCTCTTTGAAATGAGAACATATTTGGGGACGAGTCGGGGAATGGAGTAATGGTCGAGAGGATAGCATTAGTAGTCCTCACTAATACGTGAAATAGTGTGATAATAGTTGTAATGAGGACTCCTTTTGAGTTTGTATAATATCTAGTAGACAATATTTGTATTCAAACTCACGGTTTATATGTAGTATTATACACGGCAGTTATATTAGTAAGTTGTATTTGAATTTATGTACCATGTAAGTGGCGACCCAAGATGGGTGGCGTATACCTAATTTTGGGGCGTCGCGGTTAGTATCGAGCTTAGGATATGATCACTGGCTAAGATGTGAGAATAGTACTAGGAGGGAGGCAGGGAATACCTTCGCTAGTATGACCTACCTAAGTTTATTTGGTATTTGATTGGTGGTCGAGAGTATAGTGATAATATGTTACATGTCGATTAACCCTTATTTTGTGGCGGTGTTTGAAAATGGCATCAGAGAATGTTGAGAATAGCAATGGAGCATGGAGGCTGTTGATTCTCCACGGATCGATAATCGAGGACAATGTCTGACGGGATGGCGATAATCCTCTGTAAACAACAACAACGATCAATTGATGAACTACTGATGCGTTTAAGAAGTTTTAGAATTCATGCAACATCGGTGAAAGCGACTCTTGTCCAAAAGCGTGGGGTGGAAACACGGAAAACTCTCGAGGCGGTCACCATTAAACAATTCAAGGATTTGGGACCACCGGAGTTTAAGGGAGAGCCAAAACCACTTGGCGGAAGCATGGATAAAGCAGATTACCAAGATATTTGATGTCTTGGGATGCTCAGGAAGCAAAAGGTTCTTTGCCGCCTTTATGTTTGCGAAGAGGCGATTCTTGGTGGGAATCGAAAAAGCGTACTCAACTTTCTTTGTCTTGAAGATATCTTGGGAGAAGTTCGAGGGAGGCATTCAACGACAAATACTTTCTGAAAGTATTAGCCACATGAAGGAGGTGGAGTTTATCAAGTTGGAACAAAACAATATGATAGTGTGTCATGATA
This sequence comes from Panax quinquefolius, assembly GCA_020205615.1. NCBI lineage: Eukaryota > Viridiplantae > Streptophyta > Magnoliopsida > Apiales > Araliaceae > Panax > Panax quinquefolius. The sequence continues at coordinate 97,971,589 of CM035165.1, read as the reverse complement.
CGAGGCAAAATTTATGGAGTTATCACGGTTTCGTCCCACTTGGTGGATAATGAAGAGAATGGCACGAATGTTTTTAAGAGGTTTGAAGCGGAGATCGTCGACATCTTATTTCTCATAAAGCGTGTTTTTATTAGGATGTTGTAAATAGGGCTCGATTAGTGGAGCGCGATAACGAGTCAATCTGCAACTAAAAAGAAGCGGTGCGGCAAAATTATAATACCGGCGAGTAGTCATCGAGCGGTGACAACAAGCGTGGAGGAATCAGCGGGCGGATATGGTAACCACCGGTGGTAATCGGGGCCAAAATAATAAGAATGGACATTTCAAGAAAAGGAGATTCAACAATGATGGAAAGAGCGTCGACCCATTTTGTTGTTAAGGAAGGAGGAAGGACCACCTATTATATGCTTCAAATGCGGAGGAGAGGGACACATCGGTCCGAATGCTAGCCATGAGTCCAAAGCATGTTATAATTGTGGAAGAGAAGGTCACTTAGCTCGATTTTGTCATTTCTGAAGACAAATTCAACTAGGATGGAGGCACCAAAGGTGTCCCGAGACGAAAAGCCGGTAGTTTAAGAGAGGCGTTTTTTTTCTCGTGACGAGGAACTGAATAAAATTATCACGGGTAAGTTAATCATAAGCTCTTGCGAAGTCTATAAAGTGTTAGATACCGATTCTACCCACTCTTTTATTTCACCTAATTGTGTTCAACGTTTGAATTTGACTCCGAAGAAGTTAAACTTTGACTTATTGGTTGAAACTTCGTTAGTAGGAGCCTTCGTTACCGCTACTATTTCCAAATCTTGTTTAATTCAAATAAACATTTTCACGTTACCTGTCGATCTTATCTTTTTGAAAATATTTGCCTTTGATGTGATTTTCGAAATCAATTGGTTAGCTACTCATCATGCTTTTCGTAAGGTTGTTAGCTTTTATATTTATAATAACCAACTTGTTATGCGAATTCAAAGTAACCAAACCCTAAAGTTAATCATTGACATATCAAGCCATAAGTAAAGAGCCCGAACCTTTCGTTGTTGACTTCCTTGTGTGGAATGCAGAAGCGGACTTTACTGTAGGCGACATCGTGAATGAAGATGGCAAGTTTATAGGTATCATTGTGAGGTCTTATCTAGGTTAAGGGATAGAAGTCACAGTTGGTATCAATGTGATGTACTATCCAAGTCTTGGATGAGAGTCACGATTTTGAATGATATTTCTATTATTAATAAATTTCTGGCGTATTCTTGAAGACTTCTTAGCCTACTTAGGCGTGAAATCGAATTTTGTATTGACCCCGGTCAAAAACCCATTTCTTAAACCCTCAAATATTTCTTCAACTAAAAGGATGCATTTACGTGGATTATGATGAAAGTCATAATAAAAGCATTGGACTAATGAAAATCATGGGTATACGTGGTATTAGTAAGTGTTATAATGAGTTATGTTGGTTAGTATGTGAAAACATGAAAGTTTCTTAGAAATCACAAAGAGTTGAAAATCAGATTTTGGTGAAAAGCGTAACATGAAATTCAATTGACCATATCTCCTATTATATTTTGAATTTTTGAATGTGGTCAAGTCCTAGAGTTAGATCTATGAGTTACCTAACTAATCCAAGTGGAATTACTGGAAAAGGTGTTGTAGATTTTTGTGTGGACTGATTTTAGCAAAAGGGTGCAAAGCTGCAAAAAAAAAAAAAGCTGCTGCCATGATTTTAGAGGGCTGTTTCGGCCACTTAAATTATGAGAAAATTCTGGCCTTTTGGGACATGAAAGTATATTGTATAAAGTACCTCCTGTCCAAAAATGAGCTCATTCGACTTAAAATGAGCAAGTTATGACTATTTCAATATTTAGGTTTTTTAGATGAAAAGCGCTATATAGGAGTTCTATAACTCGATGACCATGAAATTTAAACTGGAGGCTCACGTTAACATGTGTAAGGTCCTGCCAAGATTTGGGAATTTTGGAGTTAAACTTGAGGTAGCTAATTTCTTAAGGAATTAATTAGAAATTGATTTTTGAAAAATAGTAAATGAATTTTAAAATTTCGAGAAAATATATTTTCATTATGGGACTATATTATGCTAAATCCCAGAAAAAAAATATTTTTGGGACTGATTTGGTATTTTTCATGAAAATAGTTTAATTCTGAACATATGAGTTAAATATGTTATGTGAAGTAACAAAGTTGAAAATAGGATTTTATATTAGAGAATCCTATATAGAGTATATGCATATTTTTTGATGAGGATTTGATAATTGGTGATGATATCTTATGAGTATGGCATTTTGAATGATTAAATGCATTATATGGTAAAAGCGTAAACAATTGAAATAAATTATTTATAAATTTAAGAAGTGATTAAAATATTGTTATAATATTAATGATATTAGATTATGAGATTATTAAGTGATTGATAACATGGGGATATTCTTGAATCTGGATAAATTATATTATAAATGTTTAATATTTATCCTTTATCTCATTTGATTGATTCTTTATATCATTATCCTCATATTTATATTATGTTGAAAGTCAAATACGTATGGCTGTAGTGCATAGATGGACTTGGTATGATTATGACCGAGGATTGTTCGGTATAATCATGTAGTAATTGAAAACACGATTATCTTTTGCCGTAGTGTGCATGGATAATTTGTGGTCGTGATACTAATGAATACCACGATTATCTTTGGTAGTAGTGCATGGATAATTTCGTGGTCGTGATCTTAATGAATACACGATTATCTTTGGTAGTAGTGCATGGATAATTTGTGGTCGTGATACTAATGAATACCACGATTATCTTTGGCGTAGTGCATGGATAATTTGTGGTGGTCGGATACTAATAAATACCACGATTATCTTTGCGCGTAGTGCATGGATAATTCGTGGTCGTGATATCTTAATGAATACACGATTATCTTTGGTAGTAGTGCATGGATAATTTGTGGTCGTGATACTAATGAATACGATTATCTTTGGTAGTAGTGCATGGATAATTCGTGGTCGTGATCTTAATGAATACACGATTATCTTTGGTAGTAGTAGTGCATGGATAATTCGTGGTCGTGATACTAATGAATACACGATTATCTTTGGCCGTAGTGCATGGATAATTTGTGGTCGTGATACTAATGAATACACGATTATCTTTTGTAGTAGTGCATGGATAATTCGTGGTCGTGATCTTAATGAATACACGATTATCTTTGGCCGTAGTGCATGGATAATTCGTGGTCGTGATCTTAATGAAAACACGATTATCTTTGGTAGTAGTGCATGGATAATTTGTGGTCGTGATCTAATGAATACACGATTATCTTTGGTAGTAGTGCATGGATAATTCTGGTCGGGATCTTAATGAATATCCTTGGCACGTAGTGCGGGGATGATTCGATGATATGGATTAATTATTGGTGAGTCTCGTGATGAAATATTAATTCATGGATGTGGTAAAAAGTCATCTTTGGTAGTAGTGCATTGATAGACTTGGTATGATTATGACCGAGGATTATTCGGTATAATTATGGTAGTAATTGAAAACACGAATATCCTTGGCGATGGTGCATGGATAATTCGTGGTCATGTGATCTTATTAAAGTTGCGTCTCGGCATTATTGGTTTCTGAGTTGTATATCTTTGGCACGTAGTGCAAAGATGAATTGTTAATGAATATCTTTGGTAGGATTGCAAAGATGAATTTAATGTTTTCAACGATAAAGGTATTCAAGGTATCCTCACCTCTTTATCATACAGTCGTACCCTAATTTCGAGGCGAAATTCCATAAGGAGGGAGATTGTGAGACCCCAGATTTTATCGATAAAGATTTAAATTTTGTCGAAATAATTTTTTAATATTATGGTGTGAATTTGAGATAATATTATAGTTGTGGGTAGTATTTATAAATTTTGCAAAGTATCACAGTGGTTATATTATATTTGATTGGTGGGGAATATTCGGTTTAGCGAGGGAATATTAAATACAACGACTCAATCATTGGTGGACCCAATGAAGAATTATTGTCGGATTGAGAAAAGACAAAAATATTTTATTGAAATAACGGCGGAAGTTTTAATGTTGATCTTTGTTGACTACTACTCGGTAGTAAAAAAATGCGATGTCGTGTGGTTGCGTAGTAGTAGCGCGGTATTGATTATTGATGCTTATGTGAGAAGTCACTCGGTTTGATTCCATTATTGTCGATTAATAATATGAATTATTATAGCGATAATGGACGTTTTGTTTTATTCAGTATTATTAGCGTAATAAAAGCGAAACATCTTTTATATAAAGCGAGAATACTTTATTAAAGTTATTACATAAATAGAATATATTATATTTTATTATGCATAGTGTTGCATAGTGTTTTGCATAGTGTTTTTAGTGTTGCATAGTGTTTGCATAGTAAAATGTTTTTATATAAATAGAATATATGATATTTTATTTAAAAGATTTTGCTTTAAATATGGATAGTCAGATTAAAGTAAATCAATCTGGATAGTTCATGGATTAATTACTATGCATTCTATTTTCCTATAAATAGAAGCTCATTCCTTCATTATTTTCTTGAATTCTTTGAAACTCTAGAGAGAGAAATTATAGAGAGAAGCTATAGAGAGAAAATCTATATAGAGAAAGAAGAAGAGTGATACGGTACTTCTTTACTTTGATATCCCATGTGTTTTTACGGTAAGGGGTATTATTTGTTGTACTAGTAAGGGATATTATTTGTTTTATTCATGAAGAGAACTTGAGTTATTCCATTCTTTATTATTACTTTGGAATAACTCATGTATCTGAGATACCTATACTTGGTGAAATCCTTGTTATTCCATTCAATATTATTACATTGGAATAACTTTTGTAAAAGTGGTATACCTATACATAACTTTTGTATATGTGGCATACCCTATACTTGGTGAAATCCTTATGTTATTCCATCCTTATTTATTACATTGGAATAACTTTGTATACATGGAGGAATCCCTATACTTGGTGATCTTCTTACATTATTCCATTCTTTATTATTACATTTGGAATATCACATGCATGTGTTTTTACAGGACACAGTTCCATTGTTTATTATTCGCATTTATTATTACATTTGGAATATCACATGCGTGTGTTTTACAGGACTGGTTCCATTGTTTATTATTCATCATTTATTATTACATTGGATCATCAGCCGATTGTGAATTTCACGACTGGTTAGATTATTATTATTACATTGGAATAACTTTTGTTTATCTGCAATCTGCATGCATGGTGATTTCTTTTGTTATTCCATTCTTTATTATACCCGGTTGGTTAAAACTTTGACTTCTATACTCCATGAAATTAGTAGAATATCCTTGATATTTGCGTTTCATCGATATCTTTTCATGGAAATATTCTTACGATCATTCTTGAATTTTACTCTACAAAAGCAGTATCTTGTTGACAATTTGGGCGTTCTTAATTCTGGATAAAATAATTCTTGAACTTGTTTTATTGAATTATTATGTCATTGTCATCATCCTCATCATTATATATTATGTTATCTTTGGCTTACGTGCATAGATGAACTTAGTATGATTATGACCGAGGATCATTCGGTATAATCATGGCTTGTTATAAATGATGTGATAAAAGTCCTCGGTGGCTTTTGTAATGCGGTGATGGATAGTTTTGGTATGATTATGACGGGGGTGATTCGGTATAGTCATGACCATTGATAATTTGATGAAAATCCTTGGTAGTGATGCGAGGGATGATTAGATGTGGTGGTTTATTTATTAAAATTTGAGTCTCGGTGATAAAAATTGATGAAAACCTTTTAAAACCTAAAAGATAGTAGATTTTATTCTCTACTTGACTCTTTTAATGGATTGCATATTCATTATGATTAAAGCGGTTGTCTATTGTATTTTATCGGTTTAACTTTGTTGAAGGCTAATGATAATTTATTACGCATTATCTTAGTCATAATATTTCTTCTTTGGGCTAGTTGAGCTCACCCTTTCTTTCCTTTGTTCTCTTGAAATGAGAACATATTTGGGACGAGTCGGGGAGCGGAGTAATGGTCGAGAGGATAGCATTAGTAGTCCTCACTATTACGTAAAATAGTGTGATAATAGTTATAATGAGGACTCCTTTTGAGTTTGTATAATATCTAGTAGACAATATTTGTATTCAAACTCACGATTTATGTCGTATTATACACGACGAGTTATATTAGTAAGTTTATTTGAATTTATGTACCATGTAAGTGGCGACCCAAGATGGGTGGCGTATACCTAATTTTGGGGCGTCTTGGCCTTAATCAGTGAGTTATAGAAATGGGGTTGAGGACCAACCCAAAATTAGGTATACATCACCCATCTTGGATCACCCGACATGGTGCGAAATTCAAATACAACTTACTAATACTGGTATGGTATACAATACGACAAAACATAAATCGTGAGTTTGAATACAAATATTGTCTACTAGAGATTATACAAACTCAAAAGGAGTCCTCATTACAATTATTATCACACTATTTCACGAATAGTGAGGACTACTAATGCTATCCTCGGACCATCACTCCGCTTCTCCGACTCGTCCCAACTATATTCTCATTTCCTGAAGAGAACAGTGAAAGAAAGGGTGAGCTCAACTAGCCCAAGAAGAAATATTATGACTAAGATAATGCGAATAAATTATCATTAGTCTCCAACAATGTTAAACCGATAAAATATAATAGACAACAAGTTTAATCTGCGGTGAACAAACAATCCATTAAAAGAGTCAAGTAGAAAATAAAATCTACTATCTTTTATGATTAAAAAGGTTTTTCATCACTATTATCGCCGAGACTCGACTTAATAAATAATCACATCATCGAATCACCCCAGACTACTACGACAAGGATATTCTTTAGTATCACGACCACAATTATCCATGCACTACGGGCCAAGAATATTTGTGTATTCATTAATGGTCATGATCATGCCAACAAGCTGTCCATTAATGCACTACAGGCCAATGAGGACTTTACCACATCATTTGTAACATTACGGTCATGATTACATAGAATAATCACAAGTCATAATCATACCAAGTCCATCTATGCTTCTGTGCCACAAATGACTTTCAACATAATATAAACATGAGGATGATGACAATGATATAAGAATTCAATAAAACAAGTTCAAGAATTAATTTGTCCAAGAACTACTAATGTCCAAATTGTCAACATGACATCGCTTTGTAGAGTAAAATTCAAGAATGATCGAAGAATATTTCCATGAAAAGATCTTGGATGAAGCGCAAATATCAAGGATATTCTACTAATTTCATGGAGTATAGAAGTCAAAACTTTAATTAAGCGAGTATAATAAAGAATGGAATAACAAAAGAAATCACCATGCATGCTGTACTTCGTGATGATAAAGTTATTCCAACGTAATACTAAATAATCGGAACTGGTCGGCGAAATTAGCAGACCGACGGGATATTCCAATGAGAATAATAATAAAAGATGGAACCCGGTGTCCGCGTGTAAAACGCATTGCAACGTGATATTCCAACAGAATAATAAAGACGGAATCAGGTCCGGTGTAAAACGCACAGAAAGGATATTCCAACAGAATAGTAAAGACGGAATAATAGAGGAATGTCACCAAGTATAGGGTAGACCGCGTATACAGGTTATTCCAATAGAATAATAAGCCATGGAATAACAACAGTTCTCTTCATGAATAAGAAAGAATAACACCCCTTACCGTAAAAGAACTAAATATAAGAGTAGTTAAGTAGCAGAAATCTTTTCTATAGTTTCTCTATAATTTTTCTCTCTGGAGTTTCAGTGAATTCGTAAGAAATAATGAAGGAATGAACTTCTATTTATAGAAGAATGGATTGCATAGTAACTAATTCCTGAACGATCCAGATTGATTCACTTTTAATCGGACGGTCCATAAAACTTTTAAATATAATATAATATAATATATATATAAAATAATAAAACTTTCTCCACCAAAATCCACTATCAAATATATATATATATATATATATATATATATATAATAAACTTTCTTCCACCAACATCCACTATATATATATATATATATATATATATATATATATATATAATATATATAATAATAAAAACTTTCCTCCACCCAAAATCCACTATCAAATATATATATATAAAATAATAAAACTTTCTTCCATCAAAATCCACAATCAAATATATATATATATATATATAATAAAATTTTCCTCCACCCAAAATCCACTATCAAATATATATATATATATATAAAATAATAATGTTTATACTCCCTCCACGTGAATATCAAATCCCCACCCAATTTTCAGATTTCATACCTCACATGTGGGCCCCATATGTGGTCCCCACATTTATAAAAAATTTCTACCGAATATTTTGAAAAATGGGTAAATAGGAATCCATAAAATAAGCAAACTTTATAAAAATCACCTTAATAATTTTAACAACATTTATCATCTTTATTATAATTCACAATATTAATCGACCGAATGTCGTTTCCCGGAAAGAGGGCTTTTAATAAGGATTTCTCCCTATTGGACTTATGATTAGGTGACCAAACCTCTCTTTGTGAACTTCTAGACATCGTTAATATTGCAAATAATAATATTAATAACTTTGTCGTCTCAATTATTGATTTTAACAATATATAAAATATCGACAATAATTGAATCAAATAACGTGAGATCTTATGCAACAATTACTATAGCAATAATTGAACAAAAGTGAATGACTTCTCACGTAAGCATCAATAATCAATACTGGTGTCTTCTACTTATGCAACCACGCGACATTCTTGTACTTTACTACCGAGTAGTTCAACGGTATCAGCGGTAAAACTTCATAGTTATTTTTATAAAAATACTTTTGTCGTTTTTTCAATCTGACAATAATTCTGTTGTGGGGTCCACCAATGATTGCGTCGTTGTACGAATATTCCCTGCTAAAACGAATATTCCCCGACCAATCGAATATAATATAACAACTTGCATACTTTGCAGAATTTATAAATATTACCCACAACTATAACATTATACTAAATTTATTCCATAATATTCAAAAATGATAAATATAGAAAAATTCATCTTTATTCAAAAAGTTGGGGTCTTATAATTTTAGTGTTTAATTTTATAAAAAATTTATGTAGACATAGAAATTAGATATGAATGTGTGGGCAATGAAATCGTGTCTTGCTAGTTAGAGTTTCGTGTTGACTGTGGAGGAGAGAAATCTACGAAGAGCGCAGAATTGATTGATTGATTGAATAGGGGAGAAGAACAGGCGAGCAGTTACTCCAATGACGCGTGACAGAACTCTTAGAATTCGGAAACCTTGTTAGGGTAGCAGGGATTCCAAGAGCCTTCTTGAAGGTTTTGAGTTGGGGGAATGTTCAAGTCCTTAGTACTTCAAGTTGAGAAAATATTCAGTCCAAAGTCCCAAAGAGCGGTCCCCTCCTTCATAGAATAGAAGGGGTATTTATAGAGTTTCCTGACACTTAAGTAGTCACATGTCAGACACATGTCTTCAGAGAAATTTCAGAAATACCCTTTAGTGATTAGAATAATGCTCATATCATCCTGTCCTTCTAGTCACCAATCCAATCTCTGAATCAATTTCCAAAACGAGCCACCTCCACGAGCCTTCTGCCTCGGGACACATAGAGGCTTCTCTCGGGTCTAGTGTGACGCCCCCAAAATTAGGTATACGTCACCCATCTTGGGTCGCCACTTACATGGTACATAAATTCAAATACAAACTTAATTATACATCTGTAGTGTAATATACGACAATACATAAACTGAGAGTTCTAATAGGAATATTGTCATTTAGACAATATCCATACTCAATGAGTCCTCATTACAATTATCATCACACTATTGGAATAACGGCGGAAGTTTTAATGTTGATACAGTTGAACTACTCGGTAGTAAAAGTATAATGTCACGTGTGGTTGCATAGTAGCTACGGTATTGATTATTGATGCTTATGTGAGAAGTCACTCGGTTTGATTCCATTATTGTCGATTAATAATATGAATTATTATAGCGATAATGACGTTTTGTTTTATTCAGTATTATTAACGTAATAAAAGCGAAACATCTTTTATATAAAGCGAGAATACTTTATTAAAGTTATTACATAAATAGAATATATTATATTTTATTATGCATAGTGTTGCATAGTGTTTTGCATAGTGTTGCGTAGTGTTTTCATAGTAAAATATTTTTATATAAATAGAATATATGATATTTTATTTAAAAGATTTTGCTTTAAATATGGACCGTCAGATTAAAGTAAATCAATACTGGACCCGTTCATGGATTAATTACTATGCATTCTATTTTCCTATAAATAGAAGCTCATTCCTTCATTATTTTCTTACTGAATTCTTTGAAACTCTAGAGAGAAATTATAGAGAAGCTATAGAGAGAAAATCTATAGAGAGAAAAAAAAAGAGTATTCGGTACTTCACTTACTTTGATATCCGGTGTCTTTTACGGTAAGGTATTATTTGTTGTGCCGTAAGGGATATTATTCGTTTGTATTCATGAAGAGAACTTGGTTATTCCATTCTTTATTATTACATTGGAATAACTTTGTATCTGTGGCATACCCTATACTTGGTGAAATCCTACGTTATTCCATTCATTATTATTACATTGGAATAACTTTGTAAAAGTGGTATACCCTATACATAACTTGTATATCGGATACCCTATACTTGGTGAAATCCTTATGTTATTCCATCCTTATTTATTACATTGGAATAACTTTTGTATCTGTGAATCCCCTATACTTGGTGATCTTCTTCTCTTATTCCATTCTTTATTATTACATTTGGAATATCGTATGCATGTGTTTTACAGGACACTGGTTCCATTGTTTATTATTAAAGTATTTATTATTACATTTGGAATATCCTGTTTGTGTGTTTTACAGGACACAGTTCCATTGTTTATTATTCATCATTTATTATTACATTGGATCATCACTTGTCGGTGTGAATTTCACGACTTTGGTTAGATTATTATTATTACATTGGAATAACTTTTGTTTATGCAAGTCCGCATGCGTGGTGATTTCTTTTGTTATTACATTCTTTATTATACCCGGTTGGTTAAAACTTTGACTTATACTCCATGAAATTAGTAGAATATCCTTGATATTTGCGTTTCATCGATATCTTTCATATAGAAATATTCTTCGATCATTCTTGAATTTTACTCTACAAAACAGTATCTTGTTGACAATTTGGGCGTTCTTAATTCTGGATAAAATAATTCTTGAACTTGTTTTATTGAATTATTATGTCATTGTCATCATCCTCATGATATATTATGTTATCTTTGGCTTACGTGCATAGATGAACTTAGTATGATTATGACCGAGGATCATTCGGTATAATCATGGCTTGTTATAAATGATGTGATAAAAGTCCTCGATTGGCACGTAATGCGATGATGGATAGTTTTTGGTATGATTATGACCGGGGTGATTCGGTATAGTCATGACCATTGATAATTTGATGAAAATCCTTGACCATGATACGAGGATGATTAGATGTGGTGGTTTATTTATTAAAATTTGAGTCTCAATGATAAAAATTGATGAAAACCTTTTAAAACCTAAAAGATAGTAGATTTTATTCTCTACTTGACTCTTTTAATGGTTTGCATATTCATTCTATGATTAAACCGGTTGTCTATTGTATTTTATCGGTTTAACCTTTGTTGAAGGCTAATGATAATTTATTTTGCATTATCTTAGTCATAATATTTCTTCGGGCTAGTTGAGACTCACCCTTTCTTTCCTTTGTTCTCTTGAGGAAATGAGAACATAGCCATTTGGGACTAGTCGGGGAGCGGAGTAATGGTCCGGAGGATAGCATTATTAGTCCTCACTATTACGTGAAATAGTGTGAAAATAGTTGTAATGAGGACTCCTTTTGAGTTTGTATAATATCTAGTGAGACAATAATTGTATTCAAACTCACGATTTATGTCGTATTATACACGGCACGTTATATTAAGTAAGTTGTATTTGAATTTATGTACCATGTAAGTGGCGACCCAAGATGGGTGACGTATACCTAATTTTGGGGCGTCGCGGTTGAATATCGAGCTTAGGATATGATCCTGGCTAAGATGTGAGAATAGTACTAGGAGGGAGAGGCGGGGAATACCTTCGCTAGTATGACCTACCTAAGTTTATTTGGTATTTGATTGGTCGATTGAGTATAGTGATAATATGTTACATGTCAATTAACCCTTATTTTGTGGCGGTGTTTGAAAATGGCATCCAGGAATGTTGAGAATAGCAATGGAGCACGTGGAGGGTGTTGATTCTCCACGGATCAATAATCGAGGACAATGTGCGGCGCAGGATGGCGATAATCCTCCTGTAAACAACAACAACGATCAATTGACGAACTACTGATGCGTTTAAGAAGTTTTAGAATTCATGCAACATCAAAGTAAAGACTCTTTCATCAAAAAGCGTAGGTGGAAACACGGAAAACTCTCGGGCGGTCACATGTCAGACACATGTCTTCAGAGAAATTTCAGAAATACCCTTTAGTGATTAGAATAATGCTCATATCATCATGTCCTTCTAGTCACCAATCCAATCTCTGAATCAATTTCCAAAACGAGCCACCTCCACGAGCCTTCTGCCTCGGGACACATAGAGGCTTCTCTCGGGTCTAGTGTGACGCCCCCAAAATTAGGTATACGTCACCCATCTTGGGTCGCCACTTACATGGTACATAAATTCAAATACAAACTTAATTATACATCTGTAGTGTAATATACGACAATGCATAAACTAAGAGTTCTAATAGGAATATTGTCATTTAGACAATATCCATACTCAATGAGTCCTCATTACAATTATCATCACACTATTTCACGTAATAGTAAGGACTACTAATTATCCTCGGACCATTATCCCCAACTCGTCTCCAAATATATATTCTCATTTCTCAAGAGACGGTGAAAGAAAGGGTGAGCTCAACTAGCCCAAGAAGAAATATTTGACTAAGATAATGCGTAATAAATTATCATTAGCCTTCAATAAATGTTAAACGATAAAATACAATAGACAACCGCTTAATCTGCAATGAATATGCAATCCATTAAAAGAGTCAAGTAGAAAATAAAGTCTACTATCTTTTAGGTTTTAAAGGTTTTCATAAATTTTATCATTGGAGCACTTAGTTTAATGAATAAACCATAATATCTAATCATCCCTCGCACTACACTGGCCAAGGATTTTCATCAAATTATCAAGGTCATGACTATATTTTGAATCACCCCGGTCATAATCATACCAAAAACTATCCATCACCGCATTACAAAGCCACCGAGGACTTTTATCACATCATTTATAACAAGCAATGATTATACCGAATGATCCCCGTCATAATCATACTAAGTTCATCTATGCACGTAAAGCCAAAGATAACATAATATATCATGAGGATGATGACAATGACATAATAATTCAATAAGACAAGTTCAAGAATTATTTTATCCAGAATTAATAACGCCTAAATTGTCAACAAGATATCGCTTTTGTAGAGTAAAATTCAAGAATGATAAGAATATTTCCATGAAAAAAGATATGGATGAAACGCAAATATCAAGGATATTCTACTAATTTCATGGAGTATAGAAGTCAAAGTTTTAACCAACCGGGTATAATAAAGAATGGAATAACAAAAGAAATCACCATGCATGTGGTACTTCAGATGATAAAGTTATTTCAATAGAATAATAATAATCGGAACTGTGTCGTGAAATTCACAACCGAGCGAGGATGATCCAATGTAATAATAAATGAATAATAAACAATGGAACTCCAAAAGTCCCATGTAAAAACACATGCATACGATATTCTAACAAAATAATAAATGCGAATAATAAACAATGGAACCAAAGTCCTGGGTGTAAAACACATGCATGGATATTCCAAATGTAATAATAAAGAATGGAATAATGGAGAAGATCACCAAGTATAGGGGATTCCGCGTGATAGATTATTCCAATGTAATAAATAAGAATGGAATAATATAGGATTTCACTAAGTATAGTGTGACGCCCCCAAAATAGGTCCATTCCATCCAAGAAGTCGCCAAATACATGATACATGTAAATAACTACAACTTTATTATTACAACATATAAACTATGAGTTTAAATACAAATATTGCCATCTAGACAATATCCACACGCAAATAAATCCCCATCATAATTATTGATACATTATTTTAGAAAAATGGTGAGGACTACTAAACAACTCTCTCTAGAACCTTCATTTCATACCCAGAACTAGTACTACCATTACATTCTCGCCTCACGAGAAGAAAAATGGAACAACAAGGAAAAGGGTGAGCTTAACTAGCCCAAGTAAAGAATATTATGACTAAGATAATATACAACAAATTATCGTTAGTCTTCAGCAGGAAAAATCTAATAGAATACAATTGACAACAAATTTTAAATCAACAATGCTGTGGAAACAACAATTCATTAGAAGAGTTAAGTAGAGAATGCAAACTACTATCTTCTATATATGAATTTAAAAGTTCATCGTCGATATTTTATCCTGTAACATCAATCAATATATATCTGGAATAAATATTCATCTTTGCACTCTGAGCCGAAGATATTCATCGATTAGTTATGTTTATCTAAAACACTATTCATCTTTGCACTTCTGGGCCAAAGATATTCTTCAGAAATCATTCATCTTTGCACTACTGGGCCAAAGATATTCAATAATATCATCATTTAAGGCGAGGATGATGAAAATATTTTAAAAGAAAGCGAATCCGGTGAAACAAAATGACAAGGATTAAGGATTAAGGATTAGATACTTTGTTTTATCCATGTTCAAAAATACCTCAAAAATAATCATAGGGGTGTAAAATTCAAAGAATGATCAAAAACATGGATACAATCAAAGCTAGTATCCGAATAGATACTTTGACGAAAAGAAGAAATTTCATTTTTGATGAATAGTGTCAGTATTCATAAATAGTGTCGAATCGTGAATAATACGGTATATGTGAATAGTAACTCAGGCACCAAAAGATAGAAATTTCACAAAAAAAAACATCTTCACGCTTCGTGAATAGTACTCGTGAATAGTAACTCGTGAATAGTAACTCATGAATAGTAACTCGTGAATAGTAACTCATGAATAGTAACCCAGAGCATGAAAAAGTTCCAAATTTGATAAAAGTTCCAACCAATATTTGAAGATAATGATATTGAAGAAATAATATCATTTGAGAAGAAAATAGCATCCTTACCTCGAAAGAGGCGAAGACTACTAGTTGAAACAGGATATAGGCTATGACTTGAACTCGAATGCCAGTATAGCAATACTCAAAGTATACTCAAAATACTCACAAGAATACACTCGATAATATAGAGAGAGAAAACTTGATTTACGGTGTGATTTTCAATTCTAACCTAAACACACCTATTTATAGGAAAATGCTTAGAACACCAAAGCGAGAAAATTGAATATAATATTAATATAATTATACAAATTTTCCTTAGCCCACCTTTTGGTCAAAAACACCAGCCACACATGTTAAATGAGGTTCACAAACTCACCAAAAACGTTTTTCTCAAAATAATTAATTAAAACTCTCAAAAATAAATTATTTCGGAACTCCGAAACTTCAATAATTCATAATAAATAGCCCTTTTATCAGAAAATTCGAATCTCGCGAGTTTTTATAGGAAATTCAATTCTCTACAACTTTGCAGAAGAAAGTTTTTCCAAATTCCAAACAAAATTTGACCGAAATCCACAAACGGTTGATTTTACAGTCTATAATCAATTTTCGGTCAAGAAATGGGTCCACCAACACACAAAACATGTGTTAAACATTTAATCCAACAAAAATACTCTTTCTCCTCATTTATTCATATATCCCATCACCATTAATATATTATTAAAATAATATATTTAAATGAATTATTTTATCGAGAAAAAAGATAAAATATTAATTTTCAACAATTGTCACATTAAAAATTTTCTAAAATCTATATCCACATAAAATCAATATTTTCTCATCATATAAATCAATAATTAATTATTCACAAATAATATTACAGAATCACAAGATCTTGCAACGGTAGTTCCTCGAGAAAAGGGGGCTTTCAATAAGAATTTCTCCTTCTTTGGCCTTGATTAGGTGACCAAACCTCTCCTTAGAGAGAACTTTCTAGACATTGCCAATAATGTTATCTAATAATATTATTGAGATAATATGAATTATTGCTTTGATAATGGAAAATCTTGTGTAATGACAATTTATTGAAACAACGATAATATAAAACATCAATGCGTGAATTATTGAATCAATAAAATAAAATCTTTGAGCGGTAATTCATCGTAACAATTATTGAGTAAAGTGCCTTCTTACGTAAGAATCAATAATTGGTGCAATATCGATGTCTTCTTGTTCAACAACGCGTATTAGTGTGTTTTAACCACGGGTATTCCAACGATGATAATCTGATAACAACTACGTAGTTATTTATAAACAACTTTATGCGTTTCTTTCATCTAATCGCTTTCCATTATGGGGCCCACAGATTTGCTTGGCGTCGATACGAATATTCCCCGACAAGACAAATATTCCACTACCAAACGAATATTCCCCGACAATAATGAATATTTTATAACCACTTGCTTATTCGAAATATTTACGTATTTTACCCATAACTATCCACATTAATCAAATCCACCCTTATTATTTCAAAATAATAAATAAAGGAAATTCCTTTTTATTTAAAAAAATTTCGGGGTCTCACAACCTCCCCTCCTTATGAAATTTCGCCCTCGAAATTGATGTACGTACCTGGTGTTTCGAAAAGATGAGAATACCTCGCTTTCATTTTCGTTTCCAACTCCCAGGTCATTTCCTCAATAGCATGGTTCCTCCACAAAACTTTAACTTGTGGTATGACCTTCGTACGTAAGACATGTTCCTTTCTATCCAAAATCTTGACAGGTACCTCCTCGTACGTTAAGTCTTCGGCTATCTCGTCTGGTTCTAACTCAATAGCGTGGTTCGAGTCATCCACATATTTACGTAACATCGGTACGTGAAAAACGTTACGAACACGCGACATACTTGGCGGTAAAATGAGTCTATAGGCCACAGTTCCTACTCGATCGAGAATTTCAAATGGCTTAATAAATCAAAGGTTTGAGCTTTCCTCACCTCACCGATTCTCGCTTTAGAAATAACAACCTCTTGCACCTCCTTCTTCAAATTCATCAGCTTCGATGTGTAGCTTGAACAGCTTTAACTTTATCGATTAAAGTTGATTATACTCGTATATCATCACGTGGGTACCTAGAGTTTTCATCTCCATCTCTATTATTTGTAAATTATACGAAATGAGTCTTTGACAATATCGTACTCGTACTTGTGCTGAAATGAGTCTTTGACCAGGATGGCATGGTCAGAACATGTGCTGAAATAAGTCTCCTCTTGAGTTCTTCGAAGCCCTTCCCACATTCTTTGCTCCATTCGAATTTTGTATCTCTACGAGTCAGCTGCGTTAATGGAATAGCGATTCGAGAATATCCTTCAACGAATCTCCGATAATAACCAACTAAGCTGAAAGCTACGTATTTCGATTACCAGAGCTTAGGTTGTTCTCAATCGTGACTCATATCCCAACCTTGGATAACACGTTTTCAATGACACCTATCGGTTTACTATCGCATGCGAATATGGTGTCCTCTACAGAGTCCGGGCGGTACATTCCACAAAGGAAGTCACCGGATAAAGGCTCGGTGCAGATTCTATAGTTGAATTTTAACTCACGAAGTTCAATAGGAGCCATTCGATATGAGATTTTAGAAATGAGTTTTGTCTGGGTTCAAAGTCGATACAAAATTTAATATCGATCTTTGGGAGTAAACCAAGAAATTCTTGAAATCGTCGGGAAAAATCAATAACAACGGGAATATTATTCAAATCGGCGTGTCTTTATTCAAATCCATAACATGGACTAAGAAAACTTGACATCCGTAATAAGCGAATGACTTCATGGCTTGACATGAAAATGTTTGACTTCAATGGTTTGATTGCTTGAATTGAATAACGGAGTTACTTAGGAATATGAAAACTAACAACCTTACGAAAGTAATCAATTTCGGCATGATGAGTAGTTAACCTTAAAATCACATCAAAAGCAAATATCTCTATAGAAATAAGGTTAACGGTAATGTGATAGTGCCAACTGAATCAACCAAGATTTTTAAACAACGGATGTAATGAAAGTTTCTCTAACAGAGTCTCCATAAATAGGTCAAAGTCTAATTTCTCCGTAGTCAAGTTCAAACGTTGAGCTATGTAAGCAAAGAGATAAAGAATGGGTAGAAACCCTAGGTATCTAGTAAGGTATAAACTTCGCAAGAATTTATAATTAACTAACCCGTCTTAACTTCGTTCGGGTTCCTCATTTTTTGACCCCATCACGACAAACGCTCTTCGAGAATCGTTGACTTTGACTTTTACGGGATATCTTTTTGAGTCACCATTCATTTGGAATTTGGTTTCGATATCGTCTGATCTCGAGCGATATGTCCTTCTTTTCCACAATTATAGCATACCTTGGAAGGCATTGAGCAGTGTGACCTTATATGTCCCTCCTCCTCTCGGTATCTGTAGCATCTAGCGGCGATCGTTCTCTTCCCTAAAATTTGTTGATGGTCTTTGATCTTTCGCCGTAACGTCTTCCGTCATCGTTAAATCTTCTCTTTTAGATTGGACATCTCTTTCCATAATATCAACGCGTCGTGCGGCTTTTACCCATGCATCACTCATTCTCACTCATTCGGTTATTTCTTCTTCAAATCAGATTCGACTTTATCATCTTATACTACGCCAAAGAGTGCTTACATTCAAGCATCACATATCGGGTAACCACAAGCTTGAATCGTTGCATCCTTTTGCTCCACGACTTCTGCAATTCTTGACTGCTCTTCTAACTCATGAATATGATTTTGCAATTCTATATTTTGATCATAAAATACCTCTAATAAACTCTCTTGGTACCTCTTCTTCCTCTTCTTCCTCACTCTCTCATTTGTTACCTCTGCGGACTATCGGGTGCAACTATCAATTCTTCACTCACCACATGGATATCTCTAATCCTTCTTCTTCACCGACATCACATTATCACGGTTGGCGATTAGAGGTGTGTCCACGATCTCATTCACTCCATTGTTAACGTTCTCAAGTGACCATTCTTAAAAACTATCATAAAACAAGGGTTAATTAAATAAATTAACAAATCACATAATACCCCTATATTATGACCAACCAACAAATAAGTTTAGGTAGGACACCTTTAGCGAAGGATTTACTCGTCTCTCCCTCTAGTTCTATTCCCGATCTCCACCGGAGATCATATCCCTAAGCTCGATACCAATTTGTGACTCCCCAAAATAGGTCCATTCCATCCAACCCATTACGAGTCGCCAAATACATGGTACAAAAATAACTACAACTTTATTATTACAACATATAAACTATGAGTTTAAATACAGATATTGCCATCTAGACAATATCCACACGCAAATAAATCCCCATCATAATTATTGATACATTATTTTACAATAATGGTGAGGACTACTAAACAACTCTCTCTAGAACCTTACGTATGTCATACCCCGACTAGTACTTTTTACATTTTCGCCTCACGAGAAGAAAATGGAACAACAAGGAAAAGGGTGAGCTCAACTAGCCCGATAAAGAATATTATGACTAAGATAATATACAACAAATTATCGTTAGTCTTCAACGAGGAAAAATCTAATAGAATACAATAGACAACAAATTTTAAATCAACAAGCTGCGATTGGAAACAACAATTCATTAGAAGAGTTAAGTAGAGAATGCAAACTACTATCTTCTATATATGAATTTAAAAGTTCATCGTCGATATTTTATCCTCGTAACATCAATCAATATATATACGAATCAAATATTCATCTTTGCACTCTGAGCCAAAGATATTCATCGATTAGTCATGTTTATCTAAACACTGTTCATCTTTGCACTACGGGCCAAAGATATTCTTCAGAAATCATTCATCTTTTGCACTACAGCCAAAGATATTCAATAATATCATCATTTAAGACCGAGGATGATGAAAATATTTTTAAAGAAACGAATCCGGTGAAACAAAATGACAAGGATTAAGGATTAAGGATTCAGTACTTTGTTTTATCTATGTTCAAAAATACCTCAAAAATAATCATAGGGTGTAAAATTCAAGAATGATCAAAACATGGATACAATCAAAGCTAGTATCCGAATAGATATTTTGGACGAAAAGAAGAAATTTCATTTTTAGATTGAATAGTCAGTATTCATGAATAAAGTGTCGTATCGTGAATAAAGACAAGTATACGTGAATAGTAACTCAGACACCAAAAGATAGAAATTTCACAAAAAAAAACATCTTCACGCCGTGAATAGTAAGAATCGTGAATAGTAACTCATGAATAGTAACTCGTGAATAGTAACTCATGAATAGTAACCACGACATGAAAAAGTTCCAAATTTGATAAAAAGTTCCAACCAATATTTCAAAGATAATGATATTGAAGAAATAATATCATTTGAGAAGAAAATAACATCCCTTACCTCGAAAGACAAGACTTAGTTAAACACCAGGATATAGGCTATGACTTGAACTCGCACCGTAGTATAGCAATACTCAAAGTATACTCAAAATACTCACAAGAATACACTCGATAATATAGAGAGAGAAAACTTGATTTACGGTGTGATTTTCAATTCTAACCCAAGCACCTATTTATAGGAAAATGCTTAGAACACCAAAGCAGAAAATTGAATATAATATTAATATAATTATACAAATTTTCCTTAGCCCACCTTTTGGTCAAAAACACCAGCCACACATGTTAAATGAGGTTCAAAAACTCACCAAAAACGTTTTTCTCAAAATAATTAATTAAAACTCCCAAAAATAAATTATTTCGGAACTCCGAAACTTCAATAATTCATAATAAATAGCCCTTTTATCAGAAAATTCGAATCTCGCGAGTTTTTATAGGAAATTCAATTCTCTACAATTTTGCAGAAGAAAGGTTTTCCAAATTCCAAACAGAATTTGACCGAAATCCACAAACGGTCGATTTTACAATCTATAATCAATTTTCGGTCAAGAAATGGGTCCACCAACACACAAAACATGTGTTAAACATTTAATCCAACAAAAATACTCTTTCTTCTCATTTATTCATATATCCCATATTCATTGTAAAAATATCACCATTAATATATTATTAAAATAATATATTTAAATGAATTATTTTATCGAGAAAAAGATAAAATATTAATTTTTAACAATTGTCACATTAAAAATTTTCTAAAATCTATATCCACATAAAATCAATATTTTTCTCATCATATAAATCAATAATTAATTATTCACAAATAATATTACAGAATCACAAAGATCGCAACCGGTAGTTCTCAGAAAGAGGGCTTTCGATAAGAATTTCTCCTTCTTGGCCATGCAATTAGGTGACCAAACCTCTCCTTAAGCGAACTTTCTAGACATTGCCAATAATGTTATCTAATAATATTATTCAGATAATATGAATTATTGCTTTGATAATGGAAAATACTGTGTAATGACAATTTATTGAAACAACAGTAATATAAAACATCAATGTAGCAATTATTGAATCAATAAAATAAAATACTGAACAGTAATTACTGTAACAATTATTGAGTAGTGCCTTCTTAAGTAAGAATCAATAATTGGTGCAATACCGTGTGCTACTGTTCAACAACGCGTATTAGTGTGTTTTAACCACCGGGTATTCCAACAGTATTAACGGTAACAACTACGCCGTTATTTATAAACAACTTTGTCATTTTCTTCATCTAATCGCTTTCCATTATGGGGCCCAGAAAGCCATACGTAAATGCGAATATTTCGACAAGCGATACGAATATTCCACGACCAAAACGAATATTCCCAAATAATAATGAATATTTTATAACCACTTGCTTATTCGAAATATTTGCGTATTTTACCCATAACTATCCACATTAATCAAATCCACTCTTACTATTTGAAAATAATAAATAGAGGAAATTCCTTTTTATTTAAAAAAATTTCGGGGTCTCACATATAGGGTATGCCGCGTATACAGGTTATGTATAGGGTATACCACTTTTACAGGTTATTCCAACAGAATAATAATGAATGGAATAACATGAGTTCTCTTCATGAATAAGAAAGAATAACACCCCTTACGGGTACAACAAATAATACCCTTACCGTAAAAGACACTAGATATCAAAGTAGTGAAGTACCAGAATACTCTTCTTCTTTCTCTCTATAGATTTTCTCTCATAGCTTCTCTCTATATTTCTCTCTCAGAGTTTCAATTGAATTAAGTAAGAAAATAATGAAGGAATGAGCTTTATTTATAGGAAAATAGAATGCATAGTAATTAATCCATGAAGCGGTCCAGATTGATTTACTTTAATCGGCATCCATATTTAAAGCAAAATCTTTTAAATAAAATATCATATATTCTATTTATATAAAAACATTTTACTATGCAAACACTATATGCAACACTATGCAAAACACTATGCAAAATACTATGCAACACTATGCATAATAAAATATAATATATTCTATTTATAGAATAACTTTAATAAAGTATTACATTTTATATAAAAAGATGTTTACATTTTATTACGTTAATAATCTGAATAAAACAAAAGCGTCATTATCATTATAATAATTCATATTATTAATAAATGATAATGGAATCAAATGAGTGACTTCTCACATAAGCATCGATAATCAATCTGGTGTGCTTCTTATGCAACCACACGTAATCTTGTCGCATTTTACTACTAGGAAGTAGTTCAACGGTATCCACAGTAAAACTTCTTAGATTATTTCAATAAAATATTTTTGTCGTTTTCTCAATCAAATGCAATAATTACATTATTAGGGGTCCACTAATGATTGAGTAGTTATACGAATATTCCTTGCTAAACCGAATATTCCCCACCAATCGAATATAATATAACCACTTGCATACTTTTGCAAAATTTATAAATACTACCCACAACTATAATATTATCTCAAATTCACACCATAATATTAAAAATTATTTCAACAAAATTTAAATTTTTATTGATAAAATCACGGGGTCTCACAATCTCCTCCTTATGGAATTTCGTCCTCGAAATTAGAGTGCGATACACTGGTATGATAAAGAGGTGAAGATACCTTGAATACCTTTATCATTGAAAATATTAAATTCATCTTTGCAATCCGCCAAAGATATTCATTAATAATTCATCTTTGCACTACTGAGCCAAAGATATACAAACTATCAAAACCAATAATCTTTGAGACGCGACTTAATAGTATCACGATCACGAATTATCCATGCACTCTTGGCCAAGGATATTCGTGTTTTCTATTCTGATCATGATTATACCAAGAATACTCGCGGTGGTAATCATACCAAGTCTATCAATGCTCTACTACCAAAGATGACTTTTACCATATCCATGAATTAATATTTCATTCTTTGAGACTCATTTCAATAATTAATCCATATCATCGAATCATCCTCGCACTACTGAGCCGAGGATATTCATTTAGTATCACGACCACGAATTATCCATGCACTACGGCCAAAGATAATCGTGTATTCATTAGTATCACGACCACAAATTATCCATGCACTACGGCCAAAGATAATCGTGTATTCATTAGTATCACGACCACAAATTATCCATGCACTACGACCAAAGATAATCGTGAATTCATTAGTATCACGACCACAAATTATCCATGCACTACGACCAAAGATAATCGTGTATTCATTAGTATCACGACCACAAATTATCCATGCACTACTACCAAAGATAATCGTGTATTCATTAGTATCACGACCATAAATTATCCATGCACTATGTGCCAAAGATAATCGTGTATTCATTAGTATCACGACCACAAATTATCCATGCACTACGTGCCAAAGATAATCGTGTATTCATTAGTATCACGACCACAAATTATACATGCACTACGTACAAAGATAATCGTGTTTTCAATTACGGTTATGATTATACCAAGTCCATCTACATGCACTATGAGCCACGATGACTTTCAACATAATATAAACATGAGGATAATGATATAAAGAATCAATCAAATGAGATAAAGGATAAATATTAAACATTTATAATATAATTTATCCAGATTCAAGAATATCCCCATGTTATCAATCACTTAAAATCTCATAATCTAATATCATTAATATTATAACAATATTTTAATCACTTCTTAAATTTATAAACAATTTATCTCAATTGTTTACGCTTTACCATATAATGCATTTAATCATTCAAAACCGCCATACTCATAAGATATCATCACCAATTATCAAATCCTCATCAAAAAATATGCATATACTCTATATATGATTTCTCAGCCATAAAATCCTATTTTCAACTTTGTTACTTCACATAACATATTTAACTCATATGTTCAGTAACTAAACTATTTTCATGAAAATACCAAATCAGTCCCAAAAATATTTCTTTTCTGGGATTTAGCATAATATAGTCCCATGATGAAAATATATTTTCTCGGAATTTTAAAATTCATTTACTATTTTCAAAAATCAATTTTAATTAATTCCTTAAGAAATTAGCTACCTCAAGTTTAACTCCAAAATTCTCAAATCTTGGCAGGACCATACACATGTTAATGTGAGCCTCAGATTTAAATTTCATGGTCATCGGAGTTATAGAACTCCGAGTTATAGCGTTTTTTTCGGGAAAACCTAAATATTGAAATAGTCATAACTTGCTCATTTTAAGTTAGAATGAGCTCATTTTTGGACAGGAGGTACTTTATACCATATACCTTCATGTCCCAAAAGGCCAGAATTTTTCTCATAATTTAAGTGGCCGAAACAGCCCCTCTAAAATCATGGCGTGACTTTTTTTGCTTTTTGCACTTTGCACTCCTTTGCTAAAATCAGTCCACACAAAAATCTACAACACCTTTTCCAGTAATTCCACTTGGATTAGTTAGGTAACTCATAGATCTAACTCTAGGACTTGACCACGTAAACTGTTCATTTTAGTTGAAGAAATATTTGAGGGTTTAAGAAATGGGTTTTGTACTGGGGTCAATACAAAATTCGATTTCACGCTCTAAGTAGGCTAAGAAGTCTTCAAGAATACGCCAGGAAATTTATTAATAATAGAAATATCATTCAAAATTGTGACTCTCATCCAAGACTTGGATAGTACGTCACATTGATACCAACTGTGACTTCTATCCCTTAACCTAGATAGCACTCACAATGATACTCTATAACCTTGCCATCTTCATTCACGATGTCGCCTCTGAGAAAGTCCGGCCGGTGCATTCCACACAAGAAAGTCAACAACGAAAGGTTCGGGGCTCTTTACTTATGGCTTGATATGACAATAATTGACTTTAGTAGTTTGGTTACTTGAATTCGCACAACAAGTTGGTTATGAATATAAAAGCTAACAACCTTACGAAAAGCATGATGAGTAGTTAACCAATTGATTCCTAAAATCACATCAAAGGCAAATATTTTCAAAAGATAAGATCGACGAAGTAACGTGAAAATGTTTATTTGAATTAAACAAGATTTAAAAATAGTAAGCGATAACGAAGGCTCCTACTAACGAAGTTTCAACCAATAAGTCAAAGTTTAACTTCTTCGGAGTCAAATTCAAACGTTGAACACAACTAGGTGAAATAAAAGAGTGGGTAGAACTGCTATCTAACATGGTATAGACTTCGCAAGAGCTTATGATTAACTTACCCGTGATAATTTTATTCAGGTTCCTCGTCACGAGAAAAAAAAAATGCTCTCTCTTAAACTACCGGCTTTGGTTTGTCTGGGACAGCCTTTGGTGCCTCCATCCTAGTTGAATTTGTCTTTGGTAAATGACAAAATCGAGCTAAGTGACCTTCTCTTCCACAATTATAACATGCTTTGGATGGCATGGCTGATTCGGATCGATGTGTCCTCTCCTCCGCATTTGAAGCATATGATAGGTGGTCCTTCTCCTTCTTAACAACAACGGTCTTTGGTCCGACGTCTTTCCATCATTGTTGAATCTCCTTTTCTTGAAATGTCCATTCTTATTATTTTAGCCCCGATTACCACCAAAGTGGTTACCATATCCGCCCTGTTGATTCCTCCACGCTTGTTGTCACCGCTCGATGACTACTCCATTTGGTATTATAATTTTGTCACGCTCTCTTTTAGTTGTGTTGACTCGTTATCGCGCTCCACTAATCGAGCCCTATTTACAACATCTGAATAAAACACGGTTTATGAGAAATAAGATGTTGGCGTATCTCCGCTTCAAACCTCTTAAAAACATTCGCGCCATTTCTCTCTTCATTATCCACCAAGTGGGATATGAACCGTGATAACTCCGCAAATTTTGCCTCGTATTGCGACACGGCCATATTGTTTTGTTCAACTTGATAAACTCCACCTCCTTCATGTGTGGCGAATACTTTCAAGAAAGTGTTTGTCGTTGAAGCAGACTCTGGAACTTCTCCCAAGATATCTTGAGACAAAGAAGTTGAGTACGTTTTACCGATTCCCACCGATGAATCCGCCTCTCGCGTAACATAAAAGCGGCGAAAAGGAACCTTTTGCTCCTCGGAGCATCCCAAGACATCAAATATCTTGGTAATCTGCTTTATCCATGCTTCCGCGAAGTGGTTTTGGCTCTCCCTTAAACTCCGGTGGTCCCAGCTCCTTGAATTGTTTAGCGGTGACCACCGAGAGAGTTTCCGTGTTTCCATCTACGTTTTGGGCGAGGAGTCGCTTTCGCTTGATGTTGCATGAATTCTAAAACCTTTTAAACGCACTCGTCGTTCGTCGATTGATCGGTGTTGTTGTTTACTGGGAGGATTATCGCCATCCTGTTGCACATTGTCTCGATTATTGATCGTGGAGAATCAGCGGTCTCCGTGCTCCATTGCTATTCTCAACATTCTCGGATGCCATTTTCAAACACCGCCACAAAATAAGGGTTAATTGACATGCAACATATTATCACTATACTCGTCAATCGACCAATCAAATACCAAATAAACTTAGGTAGGTCATACTAGCGAAGGTATTCCCCGTCTCTCCCCTCCTAGTACTATTCTCACATCTTAGCCGGGGATCATATCCTAAGCTCGATACCAACCGTGGCGCCCCCAAAATTAGGGTATCGTCACCCATCTTGGGTCGCCACTTTACATGGTACATAAATTCAAATACAAACTTAATTATACATCTCAGTAGTGTAATATCGACAATACATAAAGCGAGAGTTCTAATAGGAATATTGTCATTTAGACAATATCCATTCTCAAGGAGTCCTCATTACAATTATTATCACACTATTTCACGAGAATAGTGAGGACTACTAATGCTATCCTCGGACCATTACTCCGCTCCCAGACTCGGTCCAAATTTATATTCTCATTTCACGAGAGAAAACGGTGAAAGAAAGGGTGAGCTCAACTAGCCCAAAGAAGAAATATTATGACTAAGATAATGCAGAATAAATTATCATTAGCCTTCAACAGTGTTAAACTGATAAAATACAATAGACAACCAGTTTAACTACAACGGAATATGCAATCCATTAAAAGAGTCAAGTAGAAAATAAAGTCTACTATCTTTTAGGTTTTAAAAGGTTTTCATAAATTTTTATCATTAAGACTCAGTTTAATGAATAAACCACAATATCTAATCATCCCTGTACCACGGTCAAGGATTTTCATCAAATTATTAATGGTCATGACTATATACCGAATCACCCTGGTCATAATCATACCAAAACTATCCATCAACGCATTACATGTGCCACTGAGGACTTTTATCACATCATTTATAACAAGCCATGATTATACCGAATGATCCTTGGTCATAATCATACTAAGTTCATCTATGCACGTAAGCCAAAGATAACATAATATATCATGAGGATGATGACAATGACATAATAATTCAATAAAACAAGTTCAAGAATTATTTTATCCGAGAATTAATAACGCCCAAATTGTCAACAAGATCTTTGTTTTGTAGAGTAAAATTCAAGAATGATCGGAAGAATATTTCCATGAAAAGATATCTTTGGATGAAACGCAAATATCAAGGATATTCTACTAATTTCATGGAGTATAGAAGTCAAAGTTTTAACCAATTTGGGTATAATAAAGAATGGAATAACAAAAGAAATCACCGTGCATGCGATGCAGATCGACGGAGTTATTCCAATAGAATAATAATAATAACGGAACGAGTCGGTGAAATTTACAATCGCGGATGATCCAATGAGAATAATAAATCTTTGAATAATAAACAATGGAACCGAAGTCAAATTGTAAAACACAGATAGGATATTCAACAAAATAATAAATGCGGAATAATAAACAATGGAACCGAAGTAGGTGTAAAACACAACGATGTGATATTCCAGCGAGAATAATAAAGAATGGAATAACAGGAGAAGATCACCAAGTATAGGGATTAGCGTATCTGATTATTCCAATGAATAAATAAGAATGGAATAATATAAGGATTTCACCAAGTATAGGGTATGCCGCGTATACAGGTTATGTATAGGGTATAAGGTTATTCCAACAGAATAATAATGAATGGAATAACAGGAGTTCTCTTCATGAATAAGAAAGAATAACACCCCTTACGGGTACAACAAATAATACCCCTTACCGTAAAAGACACTGGATATCAAAGTAGTGAAGTACCGTAATAATCTTCTTCTTTCTCTCTCTATAGATTTTCTCTCTATAAGCTTCTCTCTATAATTTCTCTCTCAGAGTTTCAAATTGAATTCGTAAGAAAATAATGAAGGAATGAGCTTCTATTTATAGGAAAATAGAATGCATAGTAATTAATCCATGAACGGTCCAGATTGATTTACTTTTTAACTGACGGTCCATATTTAAAGCAAAATCTTTTAAATAAAATATCATATATTCTATTTATATAAAAATATTTTACTATGCAAACACTATACAACATTATGCAAAACACTATGCAAAACACTATGCAACACTATGCATAATAAAATATAATATATTCTATTTATAGAATAACTTTAATAAAGTATTACATTTTATATAAAAGATGTTTCATTTTATTACGTTAATAATATGAATAAAACAAAACGTCATTATCATTATAATAATTCATATTATTAATCGACAATAATGGAATCAAACCGGTGACTTCTCACATAAGCATCGATAATCAATACCGTGTGCTACTTTATGCAACCACACGTATGACATCGTATTTCTTTACTACTGAAAGTAGTTCAACAAGATTCACTAGTAAAACTTTCGCCGTTATTTCAATAAAATATTTTTGTCGTTTTTTCAATCCGACAATAATTACATTTGTGGGGTCCACTAATGATTGAGTATTGTATGCGAATATTCCTGCTAAACCGAATATTCCCAGACCAATCGAATATAATATAACCACTTGCATACTTTGCAAAATTTATAAATACTACCCACAACTATAATATTATCTCAAATTCACACCATAATATTAAAAAATTATTTCGACAAAATTTAAATTTTTATTGATAAAATCTGGGGTCTCACATCTAGCATATTTTTTTTCGGTTTTTTCATCTTCATTTAATTATGTTATGTGAACCCTAATTTGTACATTTAATTCAATTAGGTCATGTGAACCCTAATTTGCACTTGAATCCACAAAATATATTTAAATTTCACTTATTTGTATTTCAATAAGTCTATGCTGACAGATTTGTTAGACATGAATATTCCACTTTACATTCCTTTATCTCTTTTTTTCACTCTCTCCATTTTTTAGTCCAATTTTATCTCTCTTTCTCACTCTATATCATTTTTCCCTCCTTTCTTTAGCTCTCTTTTTCTTACTTTATCAATACATTTTTAGAAATTAAAATTGAGATAAATTTCTTTTTAACTCATGATAATGTTCATGTCTATCAGTATACCAGATTTTATTATTGTAAACTAGATTTTTTTTTATATACTTATTTATTGTTAATCCATTAAAATTATTTTTTACTTATTTAATATTATTTTTAAAAAAAGTTTAACTAATAAAATGTTAATCCATTAAATTTATAATAAATGTACTATTTATATTGTTTAAACTAAAACTATTTATTTTTAAAAATACTAAATTCTATATCTTCCGTTATTTAAGAAAGAGTAAAATACACTGACATCCCCTGTAGATAATCATAATAACACTCACCACCCTTCTAGTTTTTCAAGTAACAGTCAGTACCCCTCTAGTCTATAATATGTAACATTCACTACCCCTAGTATGGTTGACCAACTAATATTTAAAATTATTTTTAATATAATATCTAATACACCTTTCAAATTATAATGTTTAATTTCTCCACTAAATAAAAATGTGTATATCATAATTTTTACTTTACTTGATCTAATTAATTAAATTATGAAATTATGCAATAAATAACATAAAAGTCAAAAAATAATAAATATTCATTTTATCGGAAAATAAAGTCATACAATTTTTACTAATTAAATTTCTCAAATATTAAAATTTATGTGATATATATTCAAATATATTTTTTGTAATTAAAAGTATAATGTTAATACTCATCAAAATTACAAATTAACATAATAAAGTAATAATAATTTTTTTCAAATATTAAAATTTACGTAAAAAAACTTATTATTACAATTTAAACGAATCTTATTACTCATATAAAAAAGTATTAAAAATTATATTAATTATTTTTCTCATATATTAAACTAAACATAAGTCACACTTAAACATAATTATTTACAAAGTAAAAATGACAAATGTTGTTACAAAAAAAAAAAGAAAAAATATATTAAAAGAATTTTTTTTACAAGATAGAGGTAGTAATAAATATAATTAATTTTTTTTATTTAACATTGCATAAAAACAACGTCAATTGTATACTAAAAAAATGTAATCAAAATCATAAACATCCCAATTTTTTATATATACTCAATAAAATTTAACATATAAAAATTATAATATGAAACTAAAAATTCAAATAATATTTTTTGTTGTTAAGCACCAAAAACTAAACTATCTATATACTCAATCACTCTAATTAGAATAGCTTCATTAATAATTTAATTTTAAATTTTTAATATTTGTATCACTTATCAAAAATATGTGTTAATTAAACTAAATTAGTTTTTTATAAGTTACCAACAATTTAAATGAGATAGTTTTAATTACAAATAAAATTATAATTAAAATATATTGTACTAAAAAAATGATAATTAACACACACACTATATATATATATATATATATATATATATATATATATATATATTATTTAATAATTAAAATTTGATAAAATACAAGGGTAAATATGTAACTTTATCTATTTAGTCTACCCTAAAAACTTGCAGGGGTAATAACTGTTACTTAAGAAATTAGAGGGGAGGTAAGTGTTATTATGATTATCTAGAGGGTTGTCACTGTATTTTACTCTTTAAGAAATAGGCACTTGTTTTATTTTGAGAGAATTTCATGGGAATGGTAAATTTTTCCTACATTTATTTTTAAAAATACAAAATCTATATCCTCCATTACACATAACAATCTTTTTAAACTTCTTTTTAACATTAAATAAATAAATAAAATAAAAATATAGTTGACAATAATAAAATTTGGTATAAATGGTAGACATGAACATTATCATAAGTTAAAAATGAATTCATCTTAATTTTACTTTTCTAAAAATGTATTGATAAAGAAAAAAAATGAGGAAAAATTGATAAGGGTGTAGAATGAGAAAGAGAGATAAAATTGGAGTGAAAAATGGAGAGTGAATAAAAGAAATAAATGAGTGTAAAGTGAAATATTGGACCCACCGGTCAAATATTTCTGTCCCAAAAACGGTCCGCATATGACTCTTTGTATTTTCATATCCACCTGAAAGAGTTCTTAATTTTATACAAAGTTGGATTAATTATATGTAGTATTCCTTCCGTTTCGAATAATAAGATCAATAATAATAATGATTTTCTAAAAATCAATTTGAGATATTTTTAAATTTAAAATTAGCATGATTCATTTAAATTTTTAAAACAATAAATCTTATAACTAGTACTACTTTTTAAATAGTTTATAATATTCATATTTGTATTGGCTTAAACTAAAATGAATTTATGCTAATTTTGAGTTAAAAATATTTAAAATTAACTTTTAAAAATCAATAATAATCTTATAATTTGAAGATAGGGAGTATTAATTACAATACTTAATTAGTGGGTCCTTAAATAATACACTAAAAGATTCTTTTCCTTTTGAGAACTTATTTATAGAGCTTAGCTTTATGTGAAGTTTCTTTTAGAATATTAAAATATTAATCATATATTCCTTCGATACCGGGATAAAAAGTCTTGAGTGACTTTTAGCGCGATATTAAAAAATAAATAAAATGACAAAATTGCCCATAATAATGTCATTAAATATGGAGAGAGAATTAGAATAAGAAAAGTATGAGATATTTAATGCTACGGGTATAATAGGAAAATATGTGTAAAAGTTTGGTTATTAAAAGAAAATGGACATTTAACATGGGACTACTCAAAATAGTAATAAAGACTTTTATCATGGGACGGAGGGAGTATTAATTACAATTATTAGATAATGGGTCCCAAAATAAATACATACAAAATTCTTTTTCTTTTTGAAAACTTTTTTATTAGAGCTTAAATTTCTGTAATTTCCTTTTCAAGTTTGGATTTAATTATATATTAATTTCAATCCTTAAAAATGGACCCATAATAATGCATTGTAAGATATGTTTCCCTTCTCCCAAAATATCCTTTATTGTTGTGACCAAGTTAACAGATGGCTCTCGATTTTATACGGAATAAATAAGGGGCACTAGATGAATATTGTAGAAAGTGGCATATATGTAACCTTTTGTTATAAAATTTGTATCTAAAGAAATCATTTCTTCCGTTCTAATTAAATTAAGATATATTAGTTTGTTCCAAAATTAGATATATATTTCTATTTTAAGACTAAAGTGACATAATATTCCTAATTTATCATTATTATTTTTTTATTTTCATATCAAACAAACACAGCTAGATTCCTATGTAAATATTTGACTATGTTTGACAATATAAATTTATCTCAAATTTTAAAACGGATAGAATACATGTGAGGGTCAACAGGGGCGAATCCAGCCTCTTGGTTCAGTGGGTTCAAATTTAAAGAAAAATTCTCAATAAAAAATAAAAATATAATATAATAAATCAAAAAATTAAATAATGCTCATATATTGTTTATAATAATAATTTTCGACTCCACAATTTGAAATTATTGCATGATGACCTCATTTTCAATAGTTACTTAAAAAATATCATGTTCAATAATGTAAATTACTAAATAATTATTCATACATTCATCTTTAAATTTTTATGTTGCAAAATATCATGATAGCCTTATTTTAAACAATTGCAAAAATTTACAAACAATTACTAAATTTGTGAAATTATAAAAAGAAAAATTACAATATATTTTAAAGAATTTTTCTTTAATGTGTTAACGTTGTGGTTAGATGATTGAAAAAGTTAAGAAATAATTTTTTTATTCAAAACAAAAAACCAAGCTGCGTTGTTGTGGACGGAGAGAAGAGAGAGCGTTGTTTGTTTTTTTTTAATAAAATAATTATTTTTTATTAAAAAATAAATAAAACGCAGTTTTTTAATAAAAAAAAAAAAAACGCTGTTTTTTAATAAATTTTTTATTATTTAAAAAGAATTTTTTTAATAAAATAAAATTTTAATAAAAAAATAGTTTTTTAATAAAAATAAAAAAATGAATTTTTTTAATAAAAATAAAAAACCGTAGTTTTTAAAATAAAATAATTGTTTTTTATTAAAAAAATTTAAATATATTTTTTATTTTTTTCTTGTTTTTTGGCTAATTTTTTAATTTATATTATACTTTAAAATATTTTTTTTCATAAAAAATTTCCTCCAAATGTAAGACCCCAACTTATTATTAATGAAATTTAATTTTCTCTATTTATTATTTTGAAATAGTAAGGGTTGATTTGATTAATGTGGAT
Organism: Panax quinquefolius; assembly: GCA_020205615.1. Lineage (NCBI taxonomy): Eukaryota > Viridiplantae > Streptophyta > Magnoliopsida > Apiales > Araliaceae > Panax > Panax quinquefolius. Next base: position 97,937,286 of record CM035165.1, on the reverse strand, counting down.
AGTTATGGGTAAAACACGCAAATATTTCAAAATAAGCAAGTGGTTATAAAATATTCATTGTTGTCGGGAAATATTCGTTTGGTCGTGGAATATTCAGATCGTCAGGGAATATTAAATGCTGACAGTATGCGTAATGTATTAGCCCCATAACTTGGAAAGCGATTGGATGAAGAAAAAAAAAGTTGTTTAAAAATAGCTGGCGTAGTTATTCTGTAATATCTGCTTAAAATACTCGGTGGTTAAAACACACGATGCTTTGCAGATTGCACCAATTATTGATTCTTACATAAAAAGGCACTACTCAATAATGGTTACGATAATTATTATTCGGTATTTTATTGATTTAATAATTCATTGCGTTGATATTTTATATTCTTTGTTATAATTGTCATTACATAATATTTTTTATTATCGAAGCAATAATTCATATTATCCGAATAATATTATTAGATAACATTATTGGCAATGTACAGAAAGTTACATACAGGAGAGGTTTGGTCACCTAATTGCGGCCAAGAAGGAGAAATCTTTATTGGAAAGCCCCCTCTTTCTTGGGAACTGCCTGGTTGTCAATATTGTGATTCTGTAATATTATTTGTGAATAATTAATTATTGATTCATATGATGAGGAAAATGTTGATTTTATGTGGATATAGATGGAGAAAAATTTTAATGTGACAATTGTTGAAAATTGAAATTTTATCTTTTTTTTAGAAGTTAATTCATTTAAATATATTATTATATTTTAATAATATAATAATGGTGATATTTTTACAACGAATGTGGGATATATGAGTATCTGAGGAGGAAGAGTATTTTTGTTGCAATAAATGTTTAAAACATGTTAAACATGTGGCGCCCCAAAATAGGTATACATCACCCATTCCAGGTTGTCAATACATGAATACGTAAACAACTACAACTTTATTATTACAACAAGAAAGCGTGAGTTTGAATACAAATATTATCTTCTAGACAATATCTATACTCAAATAGATCCTCATCACATTTATTGATACATTATTTTACAAAAATGGTGAGGACTACTAAACAACTCTCTCTAGAACCTTCATTCCATACCCTCGACTCGTATCGCTATATTCTCGCCTCCACGAGAAAAATGGAACAAAAAGGAAAGGGTGAGCTCAACTAGCTCAATAAAGAATATTATGACTAAGATAATATACAACAAATTACCGTTAGTCTTCAACAGGGGAAAAATTTAATAGAATACAATAGACAACAAATTTTAAATCAATATTCGCAATGGAAATAATAATTCATTAGAAGAGTTAAGTAGAGAATGCAAACTACTATCTTCTATGTATGAATTTAAAAGTTCATCGTCTATCTTTTATCCTGTAACATCAATCCATAAACATCGGAATCAAATATTCATCTTTGCACTACAGCCAAAGATATTCATCGATTAGTCATGTTCATCTAAACACATGTTCATCTTTGCACTACTGTGCCAAAGATATTCTTCAGAAATCATTCATCTTTGCACTCTGGGCCAAAGATATTCCATAATAACATCATTTAAGACCGAGGATGATGAAAAATATTTTTAAAGAAACGAATCCAATGAAACAAAATGACAACGGATTAAGGATTAAGTACTTTGCTTTTTATCCATGTTCAAAAGATACCCTAAAAATAATCATAGTGGTGTAAAATTCAAGAATGATCAAAATATGGATACAATCAAAGCTAGTATCCGAATAGATATTTTGGACAAAAAGAAGAAATTTATTTTTCTAATTGAATAGTCCAGTATATCATGAATAGTGCCAGTATCGTGAATAATAGTCAGATATCGTGAATAGTGTCGATATCATGAATAGTAAATCCGACACCAAAAGATAGAAATTCCACAAAAACATCTTCACGCTTCATGAATAGTACTCGTGAATAGTAACTCGTGAATAGTAACTCATGAATAGTAACTCGTGAATAGTAACTCATGAATAGTAACCCGACATGAAAAAGTTCCAAATTTGATAAAAAGTTCAACCAATATTTCAAAGATAATGATATTGAAGAAATAATATCATTTGAGAAGAAAATAACATCCCTTACCTCAAAATAACCGTATTCTCGATGAATTTTGGATATAGTCGATGTGAAACTTGCACCGAACAAAGAACTCTCAAAGTATCTAAATACTCACAAAATACGCTCAATAATATAGAGAGAAAGAGAAAACTTTGTTTACGGTGTGATTTTCAATTCTAACCTAAGTTACTTTATTTATATGAAAATGCTTAGAACGCCTTAAAGAGACTAAAATAATAAAATAATATTTTTATTATTACAAATTCTACGCATGCTAGCCATCAAAGACCAGCATGCCACTCTTGAAAATACAATTCAGCACATGCATTCAATTACCAACCAAAAAGTGGGGCCCGCCTCATTTAAAAATTATTTTATTTTCTGAAACTTCAACAATTCATAGAAAATAGACCGGTTATCAGAAAAATACGAATTTTATGTCCATTCTCTTTTGAAATCGAATTCTCTACAACAACTTTCTGAAGAAATTTTTTCCAAATTCCAAACGAAAAAATGACCAAAATCAAAGATATCTGGATAAGTTTTCTAATTTCCTTCTCTTCCCTTTCTCTTTCTTCCTTTCCCATAATTCTCCACTAACTCTCTCTCTTCCCCCACTTTCTTCTCTTACCCCCACCACTTCTTCCACACACAAACAAACACAAATAAATATATATATATATATATATATATATATATATATATATACATTAAAATATTTACAATTATTAAATAATTCCAATTCTATCTTCTCTCTTCCACCTCATCTATTTATAAACCATGAATTTATTGTAAAAATATCACCATCAATATATTATTAAAATAATATATTTAAATGAATTATTTTATCAGAAAAAGATAAAATATTAATTTTCAACAATTGTCATTTTAAAATTTTTCTCCATCTATATCCATATAAAATCAATATTTTCCTCATCATATGAATTAATAATTAATTATTCACAAATAATATTACAGTAATCACAATATTGACAACCTGTGCGGTTTCAGGAAAGAGGGGGCTTTCAATAAGGATCTCTCCTTCTTGGCGCAATGATTAGGTGACCAAACCTCTCCTTGACGAACTTTACAGACATTGCTAATAATGTTTTCTAATAATATTATTCAGATAATATGAATTATTGTCTAGATAATGGAAAATCTTGTGTAATGACAATTATTGAAACAACAAGAATATAAAATATCAACGCAACAATTATTGAATCAATAAAATAAAATCTTTGAATAAAGTAATTACTATAACAATTATTGAAAGTGCCTTCTTACGTAAGAATCAATAATTGGTGCAATACCGGTATCTACTCTTTGTTCAACAACGCGTATTAGTGTGTTTTAACCACGGGTATTCCAACAATGATTAACGGTAGAATAACTACTGTAGTTATTTTTAACCAACTTATATTTGTCGTTTTCTTCATCCAATCGCTTTCCGTTATGGGGCCCACACATGGCTGCTTGTGTCTGCACGAATATTCCCGACAAAGATGTCACGAATATTCCACGACCAAACGAATATTCCAAACAACAATGAATATTTTATAACCACTTGCTTATTTTGAAATATTTGCGTATTTAACCCCTAACTATCCACATTAATCAAATCAACCCTTACTATTTCAAAATAATAAATAGAGAAAATTAAATTTCATTAATAATAAGTTGGGGTCTTACAAAACATGTCGGTGGACCCCATTTATTGACTGAAATTTGATTATAACCTGTAAAATCGACCGTTTGTGGATTTCGATTAATTTTTGTTTGGAATTTAGAAAAAATTTCTTCTGCAAAGTTGTAGAGAATTGAATTTCCTATAAAAAGTCGCGAGATTTGAATTTTTTGATAAAAGGGCTATTTATTACGAATTATTGAAGTTCCGAAGCTCCGAAATAATTGATTTTTGGAAGTTTTAATTATTTTTATTAAGAAAAACATTTTTATTATTTTTGGCACATGTGTGGCTGAAGTTTGGACCAGATTTGTAAAAGTGAGGAAATTTGATTATATATATTATTATTATATTAAATTTTCGCTTTTGGTGTTTTAAGCATTTTCCTATAAATAGGGTGCTTAGGTTAGAATTGAAAATCACACCTAAACTCAAGTTTTCTCTCTATATTATCAAGCGTATTCTTGTGAGTATTTTGAGTATAATTTGAGTATTGTTATATACGGTGCAAGTTCAAGTCATAACCTATATCAGGTGTTTCAAAATTAAGAAATCTTGATCTTTCGAGGTAAGGATATTATTATTTTTCGTAATGATATTATTTCTTCAATATCATTATCTTTGAAATATTGATCCAAGTTTTTATCAAATTTGGAACTTTTGGTGTCTGAGTCTTATTCACGATATCTGATCTTATTCACGAATCAATACTATTATTCATCGAAAAATGAAAATTTTTCTTTTCGTCTAAAATATCTATTGTGGATACTAGCTTTGATTGTATCCATGTTTTGATCATTCTTGAATTTTACACCACTATGATTATTTTTGAGGTATTTTTGGACATGGATAAAACAAAGTACGAATCCTTAATCCTTAATCCTTGTTATTTTGTTTCTTTGGATTCGTTTCTTTAAAATATTTTTCATCATCCTCGGTCTTAAATGATGATATTATTGAATATCTTTGGCCCTGTAGTGCAAAGATGAATAATTTCGATGAATATCTTTGGTAGTAGTGCAAAGATGGACAGAAGTGTTTAGATGAACATGATTAATCGATGAATATCTTTGGCACAGTAGTGCAAAGATGAATTTTGATTCGGATGTATGTTGATTGATGTTGCGGGGGATAAAAGATAGAGCGATGAACTTTTAAATTCATACATAGAAGATAGTAGTTGCATTCTCTACTTAACTCTTCTAATGAATTATTATTTCGCAAATGAATATTGATTTAAAATTTGTTGTCTATTGTATTCTATTAGATTTTTCCTATTGAAGACTAACGATAATTTGTTGTATATTATCTTAGTCATAATATTCTTCTTTGGGCTAGTTGAGCTCACCCTTTTCCTTGTTGTTCCATTTTTCTTCTCGGGGAGGCGAGAATGTAGCGAGTACTTAGTTGAGGTATGGAATGAAGGTTACGGAGAGAGTTGTTTAGTAGTCCTCACCATTTTGTAAAATAATGTATCAATAATTATGATGGGATTTATTTGCATGTGGATATTGTCAGATGGCAATATCTCGTATTTAAACTCATAGTTTATATGTTGTAATAATAAAGTTGTAGTTGTTTCGCACCATGTATTGACAACTCGAATGGGTGATGTATACCTATTTTGGGGGTGTCACACGGTTGGTATCGAGCTTAGGGATATGATCTCTGGCGGAGATCGGGGAATAGAACTAGGAGGGAGAGACGAGTAAATCCTTCGCTAGTGTGTCCTACCTAAGCTTATTTGTTAATTGGTCAAGATATATAAGGATATTATGTGATATATTGATTTCCTTAATTAACCTTTGTTTTTATGATGATTTGAGAATGTCGTGAGAATATTAATGATGGAGTAAATGAGACCGAGTGGAGATGCTCAGATTTTACCAACGAGGAGAGCGTGCAACAAAGTGGCAATGTTCCTCCTGTGAACAACACACCATGAGCGAGATGATGAGCGAGGGATGTTTAGAAGCTTTTTGCGGTTCATGCAAAATCGGATGAGGAGACTTCGTGTTCAAAAATGAGGAGGAAATGATAGCAATTCACGGGTTATTCTGACCCAAGCGATTCAAAGAGTTGGGACCACCAAAATTTAAGGGAAAGCGGATCCGATCATGCGCGAAACATGGGTCAAGCAAATTACCAAGATATTCGATGTCTTGGGATGCACGGAGAACGAAGGTTACATTCACCACCTTTATGTTCCGTGGCGAGGCGACTCTTTGGTGGGAGAATGCGTGAAGCGTACCCATCCAAATAAGACTTTCAAAGCATGTCTTGGGAGACATTTCAGAAATTATTTAATGACAAATACTTTTACGAAAGTGTTTCATCATATGAAGGAAGTGGAGTTCATCGATTAGAACAAAACAACATGATGGTGTCTCGAAGACGAGGTAAAAGTTTGCAGAGTTATCCGTGTTTGCACCTCATTTGGTGGAGAATGAGGAGCGTATGTACGGCGGATGTTTCGAGAGGTTTGAAACCCAAGATACGACAATATCTCATTTCTCATAAATTTTCTCTCTATTCAGATGTTGTTAATGAGGGCTTAATTGTTAGAGCGAGATAATGAGTATGTTCAATTGAGGGACCATAACCGAGGATCGTACGGAGATAGCGATCAGCAGAATAATGATAACCAACGGAGAAAAAGCAGACGGACAAAATGGTAACCACTCTGGTGGTAATCATAGCCATGAAAATAAAAAAAGCGAGTCGGGGAGGAGATTTTAAAAGAGGAGATTTAACAACGACCATGTGAAGGCAGCGGTCTTTAAGAAGGCCCGGTTCTAAGGGAGGAGAACGACCACGGTCATATATATGCTAAAAACGGAAAAGAGGGACATATCGGTCAAGCGCCCCACAACGATTCAAGGTATGCTATAATTGTGGAAAGGAAGGACATATCGCTTTCGAGATTATACGATAGCGAAACCTAGTTCAATGGGGGACGGTGACTCAAAAGATCGTCCGTAAAAGTCAAAGTCAACGATTAGGGAAAGGCGTTTGTTGTGGATTTGGTCATAATGCAAGGAACCCAAACGAGGTGATCACGGGTAAAGCTATTTATAAATTCTTGCGAAGTTTATACCTTACTTGATACCGGTGCTACCCATTCATTTATCTCTCCGCTTGTGCTCAACGTTTAAACTTGACTCGGAGAAATTAGACTTTGACCTATCTGTGGAAACTCCGTTAGGAGAAACTTTCATCACATCCATTGTTTATAAATCTTGTTTGATTCAAGTTGGCACCATCACCTTACTCGTTGACCTTATCTCTTTAAAAATACTTGCTTTTGATGTGATTTTAGGGATTGATTGGTTAATTACTCATCATGCCAAAATTGATTGTTTTCGTAAGGTTGTTAGTTTTCATATTCCTAACCAACTGTTATGCGAATTCAAGCAACTAAACCATTAAAATCAATCACATCGTGTCATATCTAATCATAAAGCTATTCGTTTATTGAAAAATGGATGTCAAGCTTTCTTAGCCCATGTTATGGATTTGAATAAAGACACGTCAAATTTGAATAATATTCTGTTGTTATTAACTTTCTGACGTATTTCTTGAAGAACTTCCCGGCCTACCCCGTAGCGTGAAGTTGAATTCTTTATTGATCTTGAACACAGTACAAAGCCCATTTCTAAAACCCCATATCAAATGGCTCTATTGAACTTCAGGAGTTAAAGGTCCAACTACGAGGAATTGTTGGACATCGGTTTCATTAAATCTAGTACATCTCCTTGGGGTGCTCTGTTTTATTTGTAAAGAAGAAAGAGCGGGAGTATGCGACTTTTTGTATTGACTATCGGAATTGAACCATGTCACCATCAAGAATAAGTATCCTCTACCTCGTATTGATGACTTGTTTGACCGATTCAGTAAGAAAGGGCACAGATTCTTTTCAAAATCGATCTTCGATTCGGATATCATCGGTGAAGATTAAAAGCGAGGATATTCCAAAGGCGCCTTGAGAACTTCGGTATGGGCATTATGAATTCTTAGTCATGTCTTTCGGACTAACTAATGCTCCTGCGGCTTTCATGGATATGATGAACCGAAAGTATTCAAGGAATATTTGGATCGGTTTGTTGTTGTCTTTATTGATGACATCCTCATATATTCCAAAAGCCGTGAAGATCATGAGCACCATTTGAAATTTGGTACTCAAAGGCTTCGTGAAAACCAACTATATGCCAAATTGAAGAAATGCGAGTTCGGCTCGAGGAAGTAGCATTCCTTGGGCACGTGGTGTCGAAACATGGAGTATCTGTTGATCCCGTGAAGATTGAAGCAATACAAAGTTGGGAGCAACCAAGTTCGGTGATGAAAGCACGTAGCTTTTTGGGTTTATTTGGTTATTATCGGAGATTTGTTGAAGGGTTTTCTCGAATCGCTACTCCATTAACCCAAACTAACTATGAAGGATACAAAATTCATTTGGAGCGAAGAATGTGAGAAGAGTTTTAAGAGCTTAAGAGGAGACTCATTTTAAGACTGTTTCTAACAATACCATCCGATACGGATGGATTTGTTATCTGACGATGCTTGAGCAAAGGGTTAGGATGTGTTCTCATGCAACGTGGGAAAGTCATAGCCTATGCCTCGCATGACAACTTAAAGAATATGAGAGGAATTATCCTATTCATGATCTAGAGTTGGCGGCCCAGTCGTTTTCATGCGCTAAAGATATGGAGGCACTATCTATATGGGGAGAAAGTGGAGATATATTCGGACCATAAAAGCCTTAAATATTTCTTCACTCAAAAAAGAACTCAACATCTTGGCAAATGACGTTGGCTCGAGCTATTGAAAAGACTACGACCACACTATTCAATACCATCCCGGAAAAGCGAATGTGGTGGTAATGGCGTTGAGTAGAAGATCATATGCGGGAATGAGTGCGATGATGTCAAGTATCGATAGAGCCAACTTTAATAGAAAAAGTTAAGGTTGCTCAAGCCACCGATCCGGGAGATCGATGCGTATGAAGAAGAAAGTACAAGAAGGAGCTATTAGGGCGAGAATTGATGAAGAAGGAATACTTGAGTCCACTCTAGGCTTTGTGTCCCTAACGACTACGATTTGAAGTACAAGATTGTGATGGAGGCACACAATACACCATTTGTAATCCATCACGGAAGTACTAAAATGTATCGTGATCTTGACATACATTTTGGTGGAACAATATGAAAGAGAGATTGCAAAGTTTATCTCGATGTGTTTAACTTGTCGGCGTGTAAAGCGGAGCATCTAGTACCTAAGGGTCCGTTGCAACCACTTGAGATTCCGAAATGGAAGTGGGAACATATTACCATGGATTTCATTCACGGGTCTTCCTACGGTTTCTCAAGGCATCAATGCTATTTGGGTTATTGTTGATAGATTAACCAAGTCTGCTCATTTCTTGCCGATACAGGAGACTTATTCCCTTGAACGTCTTGCTAGTATGTGTTAGGTTTGTAATATTTATGAACGCAATCAAATTGCACAAAATTAGCGGAAACGTGGAAAAATCAGAGTTTAAAAAATTTACAAACCATATACCCGGATCACCCTTTGTGACGCCCCCAAAATAGGTATACATCACCCATTACGAGTTGTCAATACATGAGTGCATGTAAACAACTACAACTTTATTATTACAACAAGAAAGCGTGAGTTTAAATACAAATATTATCTTCAGACAATATCTATACTCAAATAAATCCTCATCACATTTATTGATACATTATTTTACAAAAATGGTGAGGACTACTAAACAATCCTTTCTAAAACCTTCATTCCATACCCAGGCTTCGTACTCGCTTATATTCTCGCCTCCACGAGAAGAATGGAACAAAAAGGAAAAGGGTGAGCTCAACTAGCTCAATAAAGAATATTATGACTAAGATAATATACAACAAATTATCGTTAGTCTTCAACAGAAAAAATCTAATAGAATACAATAGACAACAAATTTTAAATCAATATTCGCAATGAAATAATAATTCATTAGAAGAGTTAAGTAGAGAATGCAAACTACTATCTTTCTATGTATGAATTTAAAAGTTCATCATCTCATCTTTTATCCTGTAACATCAATCCATAAACATACGGAATCAAATATTCATCTTTGCACCTCTGGCAAAGATATTCATCATTGGGTCATGTTCATTTAAACACTGTTCATCTTTGCACTACACTGAGCCAAAGATATTCTCGAGAAATCATTCATCTTTGCACTACTGAGGCCAAAGATATTCAATAATATCATCATTTAAAGGCGAGGATGATGAAAAATATTTTTAAAGAAGCGAATCCAAAGTGAAACAAAATGACAAGGATTAAGGATTAAGGATTCGTACTTTGTTTTTTATCCATGTTCAAAAATACCTCAAAATAATCATGGTGGTGTAAAATTCAAGAATGATCAAAACATGGATACAATCAAAGCTAGTATCGAGAATAGATATTTTGGACGAAAAGAAGAAATTTTATTTTTCGATGAATAGTGCCGTCAGTATCGTGAATAGTGCCAGTATCACGTGAATAAGTAACTCAGAACACCAAAAGATAGAAATTTCACAAAAAAAACATTTTCACGCTTTCATGAATAGTACTCGTGAATAGTAACTTTCGTGAATAGTAACTCATGAATAGTAACTCGTGAATAGTAACTCATGAATAGTAACCCCAACATGAAAAAGTTCCAAATTTGATAAAAGTTCCAACTAATATTTCAAAGATAATGATATTGAAGAAATAATATCATTTGAGAAGAAAATAACATCCCTTACCTCAAAGAATCAAGATTGCCGGAAGGAAAGGTCTCAAGTGATCTTTGAATGAAACTTGTCTTTAAGCAAAGAACTCTCAAAGTATCTAAATACTCACAAAATACGCTCAATAATATAGAGAGAGAGAAAGAGAAAACTTTGTTTACGGTGTGATTTTCAATTCTAACTTAGCCCTCTATTTATAGGAAAATGTTAGCCGTAAAAGCGAGACTTGACTGCTACACGATGGCTTTACTCGCTACTATTGCCACCCACCACATTTGAAATAAAATTCAGCACATTTTTTTCACCAACCATAAGTGGGGCCCACTCAATTCTAGAATTTTCCACCAAAATCAATTATAACCTTACTTTTCAAGAATCAAACATCTCTTAAAATTTATAACAAATCATTCGTTCATTTTTAGCGGTTCAAAATTTGTAGACATATACTCAACTTATATATGTATAACATATCCAAAAATTACAACGATCCAACTAACGATTAAAAATTATAACTCACGCGATTATATCGTAAAAATATCGATTTTATTTTTAATATCTCCATTCCGACAAAAAATCTTGATAAAACACCTCAACATTAAATCCTTCAATTATAACCACATATAATAAATAAATCCATCATTTATATCCATATCAAATAAATATTTTCTTATCATATAAATCAATAATTAATTATTCCCAAATAATATTACGAGAATCACAATTATGACAACCAGCGGTTTCAGGAGAGGGGCTTTCAATAAGGATCTCTCTTCATGGCGCCGCAATTAGGTGACCAAACCTCTCCTAGATGTAACTTTCTTGACATTGCCAATAATGTTATCTAATAATATTATTCAAATAGTATGAATTATTGATCCGATAATGGGAAATATCGTGCGGTGACAATTATTGAAGCAAGAATAATATAAAATACCAACACAAAGAATTATTGAATCAATAAAATAAAATATTGAAGTAATTCATCGTAATAATCATTGAGTAGTGCCTTCTTACGTAAGGATCAATAATTGATGCAATCTGGTGCCACTCTTTTTCAACAAACAACGTATTAGTGTGTTTTAACCACGGGTATTCCAACGAAGATACTTGGTAATAACTACGCCAGTTATTTTTAAACAACTTATATTTGTCGTTTTCCTCATCCAATCGTTTTTTTCAGTTATGGGGCCACACATGGTCTGCTACCGTAAATGCGAATATTCCCGACAAAGACGAATATTCCACGACCAAACGAATATTCACAAGACAACAATGAATATTTTATAACCACTTGCTTATTTTGAAATATTTGCGTATTTAACCCCTAACTATCCACATTAATCAAATCAACCCTTACTATTTCAAAATAGAGAAAATTAAATTTCATTAATAATAAGTTGGGGTCTTACAACCTCCCCTCCTTATGAAATTTCGTCCTCGAAATTGGACGTCACGTACACTGTGTGTTTGAAAAGGTGAGGATACCTCGCTTTCATTTCCGTTTCCAATTCCCAAGTCATTTCCTCTATAGCATGATTCCTCCACAAAACTTTAACTTGTGGTATGACCTTTGCGCGTAGGACATGCTCCTTCCTATCCAAAATCTTGACAGGTACCTCCTCATACGTTAAGTCTTCGGCTATCTTGTCCGGTTCTAACTCTATAACGTGGTTTGGGTCTTTCACATATTTACGAAGTACCGATATGTGAAACACATTATGAACACGAGACATACTTGGAGGTAACGCAAGTCTATAGGCTACATTTCCTACTCGGTCAAGAATTTGAAATGGACCAATAAATCGTGGATTGAGCTTTCCTCTCTTCCCAAATCTTGTAACTCCCTTCCATGGAGCAACTCGAAATAATACATGATCCCCTACATTAAATTCCACGTCCTTTCGATGAAGATCCGCATAACTCTTTTGTCGATCTTGTGCCGGTTTGTATATCGTTGTCGAATCATTTGGATCTTTTCGGTGAGTCATACGTCTTAACTTTCGGGTCCCAACAATGTTGCTTCACCCACCTCATCCCAACATATTGGAGAAGCGACATTTTCGTCCATATAATGCTTGAATGGAGCCACACCTATACTTGCTCGATAACTGTTGTTGTAGGAGAATTCCACCAATGGTAAATACTTATCCCAACCGCCCTTGAAGTCTAGGACACGAGTCTTAATAAATCTTCAAGAGTTTGAATAGTCCTCTCGATTGTCCGTCTGGTTTTGGGATGGTATGCGAACTAAATCGTAAATCCGCACTCCATAGCTTTTTGCAAGCTAACCCAAAATCTTGAAGTGAATCTTGGGTCACGATCCAAAACTATGGATACAGGCATGCCATGCAACCTCACAATCTCATTTATTTATACATACTAGCAAGATGTTCAAGTGAATAAGTCTCCGTGTCGGCAAGAAATGAAAGCGAGACTTGGTTAATCTATCAACAATAACCCAAATAGCATTGATGCCTTGAGAAACCGTAGGAAGACCCGTAACGAAATCCATGGTAATGTGTTCCCACTTCCATTCCGGAATCTCAAGTGGTTGCAACGGACCCTTAGGTACTAGATGCTTCGCCTTTACACGTTGACAAGTTAAACACATTGAGATAAACTTTGCAATCTCTCTCTTCATATTGTTCCACCAAAATGTATGTCGAAGATCACGATACATTTTAGTACTTCCAGGATGGATTGCAAATGGTGTATTGTGTGCCTCCATCATAATCTTGTTCTTCAAATCGAGTCGTTAGGAACACAAAGTCTAGAGTGGACTCAAGTATTCCTTCTTCATCAATTCTCGCCTCCTAATAGCTCCTTCTTGTACTTTCTTCTTCATACGCGCGATTTCCGGATTCGGTGGCTTGAGCAACCTTAACTTTTTCTATTAAAGTTGGCTCTATGCATATACTTGACATCATCGCACTCGTTCCTCGATATGATCTTCTACTCAATGCGCCGCCTACCACGCGTTAAACTTTACCGGGATGGTATTGAATAGTGTGGTCGTAGTCTTTCAATAGCTCGAGCCAACGTCACGCCGCATGTTGAGTTCTTTTTGAGTGAAGAAATATTTAAGGCTTTTATGGTGCGAATATATCTCCACTTTCTCCCCATATAGATAGTGCCTCCATATCTTTAGCCTTAAACGATCGGCCGCTAACTCTAGATCATGAGTAGGATAATTCCTCTCATACTCTTTAAGTTGTTGCGAGGCATAAGGCTATGACTTTCCCACGTTGTATGAGAACACATCCTAACCCTTTGCTCGAAGCATCGTTTGAGATAACAAATCCATCCGAACCGGATGGTATTGTTAGAACAGTCTTAGAAATAAGTCTCCTCTTAAGCTCTTGGAAACTCTTCTCGCATTCTTCACTCCAAACGAATTTTGTATCCTTCCGAAGTTATTTGAGTTAATGGAGTAGCGATTCGAGAAAACCCTTCCACGAATCTCCGATAATAACCAATTTAAGCCCAAAAGCTACGTACTTGATCATCGACCCGGTTGCTCCAACTTTGTATTGCTTCAATCTTCGCGGATCAACAGATACTCCATGTTTTGACACCACATGCCCAAGAAAGGCTACTTCCTCAAGCCGAACTCGCATTTCTTCAATTTGGCATATAGTTGGTTTTCACGAAGCCTTTCGAGTACCGCTTCAAATGGTGCTCATGATTTTCACGACTTTTGGAATATATAAGGATGTCATCAATAAAGACAACAACAAACCGATCCAAATATTCCTTGAATACTCGGTTCATCATATCCATGAAAGCCATAGGAGCATTAGTTAGTCCGAAAGACATGACTAAGAATTCATAATGCCCATACCGAGTTTCAAGGCGTCTTTGGAATATCCTCGGTTCTAATCTTCAAATTGATGATATCCGAAGCGAAGATCGATTTTGAAAAGAATTGTGCCCTTGCAGAACTGGTCAAACAAGTCATCAATACGAGGTAGAGGATACCTATTCTTGATGGTGACATGGTTCAATTCCGATAGTCAATACAAAGTCGCATACTCCCGTCTTTCTTCTTTACAAATAAAACAGGAGCACCCCAAGGAGATGTACTAGACGAATGAAACCGATGTCCAACAATTCTCGTAGTTGGACCTTTAACTCTGAAGTTCAATAGAGCCATTCGATATGGGGTTTTAGAAATGGGCTTTGTACAGTTCAAGATTAATAAAGAATTCAACTTCACGCTCGGGGTAGAAAGGAAGTTCTTCAGAAATACGTCAGGAAAGTCAATAACAACAGGAATATTATTCAAATTTGACGTGTCTTTATTCAAATCCATAACATGGGCTAAGAAATCTTGACATCCGTTTTTCAATAAACGAATAGCTTTATGATTAGATATGATGTTGATTGATTTTAATGGTTTGGTTGCTTGAATTGCATACAAAGGGTTGGTTAGGAATATGAAAACTAACAACCTTACGAAAACAATCAATTTTGGCATGATGAGTAGTTAACCAATCAATCCCTAAAATCACATCAAAAGCAAGTATCTTTAAAGAGATAAGGTCAACAAGTAAGGTAATGGTGCCAACTTAGAATCAAAACAAGATTTATAAACAGTGGATGTGATGAAAGTTTCTCCTAACGGAGTTTCCACAGATAGGTCAAAGTCTAATTTCTCCGAGTCAAGTTTAAGCGTTGAGCACATGCGGAGAGATAAATGAATGGGTAAAGACCCAGATCAAGTAAGGTATAAACTTCGCAAGAATTTATAAATAGCTTACCCGTGATCACCTCGTTTGGGTTCTTCGATTATGACCGATCACAACAAACGCTTCTTCCGGAATCGTTGACTTTGACTTTTCGGGGACGATCTTTTGAGTCACCGTCCTCATTGAACTAGGTTTATTCACCGTCATAATCTCGAAGCGATATGTCCTTCCTTTCCACAACTATAGCATACCTTGAACTGTTGTGGGCGGTTTGATCGATATGTCCTCTTTTCCGCATTTGTAGCATATATGACCGGTGGTCGTTCTCCTCCCTTAGAACCGATTCTGCAAGACCTTTGTCGTCTTCACATAGTCGTTGTTAAATCTCCTCTTTTAAAATCTCCTCCGACTTCGCTTTTTACGTTTTTTCATGACCATGATTACCACCAGAGTGGTAACCATTTTTGTCCGTCTGCTTTTTTCTCCGTTGGTTATCATTATTACATTGATCGCTATCTACGTCGATCCCGGTTTGTGGTCCCTCGGTTGGACCGTACTCGTTATCTCGCTCTAATAATTGAGCCCATTTACAATATCTGAATAGAGAGAAAATTTATGAGAAATGAGATATTGACGTATCTCGGGTTTCAAACCTCTAAGAAACATCCCGCGTCATAACGTTCCTCATTCTCCACCAAATGAGGTGCAAACACGGATAACTCTGCAAACTTTGCCTCGTCTTCGAGACACCGTCATGTTGTTTTGCTCTAATCGATGAACTCCACTTCCTTCATATGACGAACACTTTCGGGAAAGTATTTGTCATTAAATAGTCTCTCAAACGCTTCCCAAGACATGCTTTGAAAAGCGTATTTGGATGGGGTACGCTTCACGACTCCCACCGAAGAGTCTCGCCTCGCCACGGAACATAAAGGTGGTGAATGGAACCTTCTGTTTCTCTCGTGCATCCCAAGACATCGAATATCTTGGTAATTTATTTGACCCATGTTTCCGCCCATGATCGGATCGGCTTTCCCTTAAATTTCGGTGGTCCCAACTCTTTGAAGCGCTTGCCAACGTGACAACCCGTGAATTGCTATCATTTCCTCCTCGTATTTTGAACACGAGTCTCTCCTCGTCGATTTTGCATGAAGCGCAAAAACTTCTAAACATCCCTCGTTCATCATCTCGCTTTCAATGGTGTTGTTCACGGGAGGAACATTGCCACTGTTGCACGCTTCTCCTCGTTTGGTGAGTACAAAGGCGTCTCCACGGTCTCATTTCATTGTTAATATTCTCATTCGACATTCTCAAATAACTGTCATAAAACAAGGGTTAATTAAGGAAATCAATATATCACATAATATCTCTATATAATTGACCAACTAACAAATAAGCTTAGGTAGGACACACTAGCGAAGGATTTACTCGTCTCTCCCTCCTAGTTCTATTCCCGATCTCCGCCAGAGATCATATCCCTAAGCTCGATACCAAACCATGACGCCCCAAAAAATAGGTATACATCACCCATTCTCGAGTTGTCAATCATGCAGTGAAACAACTACAACTTTATTATTACAACAAGAAACGTGAGTTTAAATACAAATATTATCTTCTAGACAATATCTATACTCAAATAAATCCTCATCACATTTATTGATACATTATTTTACAAAAATGGTGAGGACTACTAAACAATCCTTTCTAAAACCTTCATTCCATACCCAAGCACTCGCACTCATTATATATTCTCGCCTCCCCGAGAAGAATGGAACAAAAAGGAAAAGGGTGAGCTCAACTAGCTCAAGTAAAGAATATTTTGACTAAGATAATATACAACAAATTATCGTTAGTCTTCAACAGGAAAAATCTAATAGAATACAATAGACAACAAATTTTAAATCAATATTCGCAATGAAATAATAATTCATTAGAAGAGTTAAGTAGAGAATGCAAACTACTATCTTCTATGTATGAATTTAAAAGTTCATCGCTCATCTTTTATCCCCGTAACATCAATCCATAAACATCTGGAATCAAATATTCATCTTTGCACTACTGTGCCAAAGATATTCATCGATTGGTCATGTTCATTTAAACACTATTCATCTTTGCACTACAAGGCCAAAGATATTCTTGAGAAATCATTCATCTTTGCACTACAGCCAAAGATATTCAATAATATCATCATTTAAGACCGAGGATGATGAAAATATTTTAAAAAAACGAATCCGGTGAAACAAAATGACAAGGATTAAGGATTAAGGATTCGTACTTTGTTTTATCCATGTTCAAAAATACCTCAAAATAATCATAGTGGTGTAAAATTCAAGAATGATCAAAACATGGATACAATCAAAGCTAGTATCCAGAATAGATATTTTGGATGAAAAGAAGAAATTTTATTTTTCGATGAATAGTGCCGTATACGTGAATAGTGCCGTATACGTGAATAGTAAACTCACACCAAAAAAAGATGAAATTCCACAAAAAAATATTTTCACGCTTCATGAATAGTACTCGTGAATAAGAATCGTGAATAGTAACTCATGAATAGTAATCGTGAATAGTAACTCATGAATAGTAACCTGACATGAAAAAGTTCCAAATTTGATAAAAGTTCCAACCAATATTTCAAAGATAATGATATTCAAGAAATAATATCATTTGAGAAGAAAATAACATCCCTTACCTCAAAGAATCAAGATTTTAAGGAAAGGTCAAGTGATCTTTGAATGAAACTTGTATCTTGAATAAAGAACTCTCAAAGTATCTAAATACTCACAAAATACGCCAATAATATAGAGAGAAAGAGAAAACTTTGTTTCGGTGTGATTTTCAATTCTAACTTAGCCTCTATTTATAGGAAAATGTTAGCCGTAGAAAGGCAGACTTGACCTGCCACCGATGGCTTTACTCGCTACTATTGCCACCCACCACATTTGAAATAAAATTCAGCACATTTTTCACCAACCATAAGTGGGGCCCACTCAATTCTAGAATTTTCCACCAAAATCAATTATAACCCTACTTTTACTTAATCAAACACCTCTTAAAATTTATAACAAATCATTCGCTCATTTTTAACGGTTCAAAATTTGTAGACATATACTCAACTTATATATGTATAACATATCCAAAAATTACAACGATCCAACTACGATTAAAAATTATAACTCACTTAATATATCGTAAAAATAACGATTTTATTTTTAATATCTCCATTCCGACAAAAATACTGATAAAACACCTCAACATTAAATCCTTCAATTATAACCACATATAATAAATAAATCCATCATTTATATCCATATCAAATAAATATTTTCTTATCATATAAATCAATAATTAATTATTCCCAAATAATATTATAGAATCACAATTATGACAACCAGGCCGTTCCCAGGAAAGAGGGGGCTTTCCAATAAGGATCTCTCCTTACTGGCGCGCAATTAGGTGACCAAACCTCTCCTTAGACAGAACTTTCTAGACATTGCCAATAATGTTATCTAATAATATTATTCAAATAATATGAATTATTGATCTGATAATGGGAAATACTGTGCAGTGACAATTATTGAAACAACAATAATATAAAATACCAACGCAGCAATTATTGAATCAATAAAATAAAATATCGAATAAAGAAATTATCGTAATAATCATTGAGTAGTGCCTTCTTCACGTAAGTATCAATAATTGATGCAATACCGGTGCCATTGTTCAACAACAACGATTAGTGTGTTTTAACCACCGGGTATTCCAACAAGATAATTCGGTAGAACTAACTACGCCGTTATTTTTAAACAACTTATATTTGTCGCTTTCCTCATCCAATCGTTTTCCGTTATGGGGCCCATACATGGTCGCTGCTGGTCGCATTTAATATTTCCGACAAAGCATTTAATATTCCACGACCAAACGAATATTCCCCGACAACAATGAATATTTTATAACCACTTGCTTATTTTGAAATATTTGCGTATTTAACCCCTAACTATCCACATTAATCAAATCAACCCTTACTATTTCAAAATAGAGAAAATTAAATTTCATTAATAATAAGTTGGGGTCTTACACCCTTTATGCACAATTATTAATTAAACGAAAAGATATGAAGAACAAACATACCCTTGAAGATCCGAGCTTCCTCAGGTACAAGTTCACCTCCAATCCTTTTCGCGTTCAACTTGAATCCACCGGGTTTGGTTCCTTCCTTTGATCAACGTTAGCCACCCAAGTGTTTGGCCTCTAGAGGTGATCCACCAAGGAAGAAAAAGATTCAAGAAGATGGGTGGTTGGCTAAACCCTAGTTTTTCTATCTCTATATAAAAGAACGTCTTTCTCCAACAAATTGGAATTATGCTCATTGTAAAAGTCAACAACCACATCACCCATAATAAGACTCCTCTTATCTATAGATGTGGGCAACCCACCTTAACAATTAAGGAATTGGGATTTATTTAATTAATTAAATTCTTTTAATTAATTAAGCTCCCTTATCATATTAGGGATAATTAATTAAACTCTTTTAATTAATTTAACCTCCTAATCCTATTAGGAATAAATGAGAGTACTTATATTAAATTAATTCCTAAACTCTTTTAGAAATTAAAATAATAATAATAATTGTAATAATATTAATAAGACTCTCTTATTAATTTATATTTAACATTTCTAAAATATTAAATAATAAATATTAAGCTATTTAATTTATTCTATCACCATAGATTAAATTAAATATACATAACATATTATTACGATTATGCCATTAACTTCTTAAATAATTATTCTTCCTTTTATGGTGTGACCCTTTAGGTTCTCCATATTAAACCAGGTTGTGAATAAATCAATTAGAACAATTTTAATCTTATTTAAATAAATAAATTAAACAATTAATTTATTTAAATAAATAATATTTATTCTACAATAGGATAAGCCTCCCTAACGATCAACGACTTTTCCAGATAATATAGATTTCAACATTAATCATAAAAGAACCTTTGAGTAAATAGTTACTGCGTACAATTCAATCCTTCCACCATACAATGTCCCAATTAAATATAAGACATGGAATTATTGTCAAGTCTTATTTTATTTAATTATATGTATTTCGATCCTTAAATGCACAACTCAAATAATGCAAATTAGAAACTCCTTTCTAATTTCATTACGCCATGCCAAGGACTCTTTGGGTTGTCATTTATCGAATCACATAGGACATTTCTCTTCTTTATTAGAAGTGGTAGATTCTTTATTGATCATACATTATCTCCATGTACAACTTATTATACCCAAGCATACCCTTTGATATACCCTAAGGGTCTTAAGGAATAAGTCAAAGTATAACTCATCATACACAAGATACTATGATGATCTCAAGTCCAAGGATTACTTGACTACTATCACTACTGAGAATTCATATTGACAGCAAGTAAAACTCCATTAGGTATTCCTTAGCGAGCCACGCTCAAATGAACTTATTCTCTAATAAGCACCTACATACTTGCTTTAGTGTCTCCACACAAATGATCATGAGATCAATCATCCTCATCCAATGAGAAAGCAACGATCTACCAATCTATCCGGATTCACTAATCCCCAATTTAGTAATCCAATGATTGGGAACTATTTTAGTTTTAAGCTTTCTAAGAATTTAGATCTCATTAGAATGATCATCATCATTATTCTAAAAGCATTGCTTAAAAAACTATGGGTTTATTACATATTATAAAACAAAGATCATGTAGATAATTAAAAGCCTTTAATAAATTAATACTTTTTATTAATAAATGAATAAGATTGTTACAAAGTATATGCTTTATCATCAAACATGATTGGCTTGTGTGCATACTACTTTCAAAAGATGTAACGTGAATGAGATTGTGAGGTTGCATGGCATGCCCTGTATCCATAGTTTCGGATCGCGTGACCCAAGATTCACTTCAAGATTTTGGGTTAGCTTACAAAAAACTATGGGCACGGATTTACGATTGATTCTTCTAAGATACCATCCCAAAGCAGACGGACAATCGAGAGGACTATTCAAACTCTTGAAGATCTATTAAGACTCGTGTGTCCTAGACTTCAAGGGCGGTTGGGATAAGTATTTACCATTGGTGGAATTCTCCTACACAACAGCAGCTTATCGTGCAAGTATAGGTGTGGCTCCATTCAAGCATTATATGGACGAAAATGTCGTTCTCCAATATGTTGGGATGAGGTGGGTGAAGCAACATTGTTGGGACCCGAAAGTTAAGACGTATGACTCACCGAAAAGATCCAAATGATTCGACAACGATACAAACGGCAAGACAAGATCGACAAAAGAGTTATGCGGATCTTCATCGAAAGGACGTGGAATTTAGTATAGGGGATCATGTATTGTTGCGAGTTGCTCCATGGAAGGGAGTTACAAGATTTGGGAAGAGAGGAAAGCTCAATCCACGATTTATTGGTCCATTTCAAATTCTTGACCGAGTAGGAAATGTAGCCTATAGACTAGCGTTACCTCCGAGTATGTCTCGTGTTCATAATGTGTTTCACATATCTGTACTTCGTAAATATGTGAAAGACCCGAACCACGTTATAGAGTTAGAACCGGACGAAATAGCCGAAGACTTAACGTATGAGGAGGTACCTGTTAAGATCTTGGATAGGAAGGAGCATGTCCCTACGCCAAGAAAGGTCATACCACAAGTTAAAGTTCTCGTGGAGGAATCATGCTATAGAGGAAATGACACGGGAATTGGAAAGCGAAATGAAAGCGAGGTATCCTCACCTTTTCAAACACTGTGTACGTCACGTCAATTTCGAGGACAAAATTTCATAAGGAGGGAGGTTGTAAGACCCCAACTTATTATTAATGAAATTTAATTTTCTCTATTTATTATTTTGAAATAGTAAGGGTTGATTTGATTAATGTGGATAGTTATGGGTAAAATACATAAATATTTCAAAATAAGCAAGTGGTTATATAATATTCATTGTTGCCGGGAAATATTCGTTTGGTCGTGGAATATTCGATCGCTTGTGGGGAATATTTGACTGACCCAAGTAAATGACCATGTGGGCCCCATAACAGGAAAGCGATTGGATGAAGAAAACAAAAAAATAAAATAAAAAATAAGTTGTTTAAAAATAACTTGGTAGTTGTTACCGCTATTATCTTGTTAAAATACTCGGTGGTTAAAACACAAGAGTACGCAGCGGTATTGCACCAATTATTGATTCTTACGTAAGAAGGCACTACTCAATAATGGTTACGAATTAATT
The DNA here is from genome assembly GCA_020205615.1 of Panax quinquefolius. Taxonomy (NCBI): domain Eukaryota; kingdom Viridiplantae; phylum Streptophyta; class Magnoliopsida; order Apiales; family Araliaceae; genus Panax; species Panax quinquefolius. The sequence continues at coordinate 97,914,802 of CM035165.1, read as the reverse complement.
CTTTATTCGATTATTTTATTGATTTAATAATTCTTTGCGTTGATATTTTATATTATTGTTATAATTGTCATTACACAAGTATTTTTCATTATCGAAGCAATAATTCATATTATCCGAATAATATTATTAGATAACATTATTGGCAATGTCTAGAAAGTTACATCAAAGGAGAGGTTTGGTCACCTAATTCGCGGCCAAGAAGGAGAAATCTTTATTGGAAAGCCCCCTCTTTCAGGGAGGCATGCGGTTGTCAATATTCGATTCTCGTAATATTATTTGTGAATAATTAATTATTGATTCATATGATGAGGAAAATATTGATTTTATGTGGATATAGATGGAGAAAAATTTTAATGTGACAATTGTTGAAAATTGAAATTTTATCTTTTTTCGATAAGTTAATTCATTTAAATGTATTATTATATTTTAATAATATAATAATGGTGATATTTACAACGAATGTGGGATATATGAGTATATGAGGAGGAAGAGTATTTTGTTGCAATAAATGTTTAAAACATGTTAAATATGTCTGGTGGACCCCATTTATTATTTGAAATTTGATTATAAATTTTGTAAAATCGCCTTGGATTTGTGGATTTTGGCCAATTTACATTTTGGAATTTGGAAAAACTTTCTTCCGAAAAGTTGTAGAGAATTGAATTTCCTATAAAAATTTGCGAGATTTGAATTTTTTGATAAAAGGGCTATTTATTACGAATTATTGAAGTTCCAAAGCTCCGAAATAATTAATTTTTGGAAGTTTTAATTATTTTTATTAAGAAAAACGTTTTTATTGTTTTTGGCACATGTGTGGCTGAAGTTTGGACCAAATTTGTGTCCGTAAAAAATTTGATTATATATATTATTATTATATTAAATTTTCTATTTTGGTGTTCTAAGCATTTTCCTATAAATATGGTGCTTAGGTTAGAATTGAAAATCACACCGTAAATCGAAGTTTTCTCTATATTATCGAAAGCGTATTCTTGTGAGTATTTTGAGTATAATTTGAGTATTGCTTCTCTACGGTGCAAGTTCAAGTCATAGCCTTTATATCAGGTGTTTCAAATTTAGAAGTATTGATCTTTCGAGGTAAGGGATATTATTATTTTTCAGTAATGATATTATTTCTTTAATATCATTATCTTTGAAATATTGATCTGAAGTTTTTATCAAATTTGGAACTTTTGGTGTTGGAGTTACTATTCACGATATCTGACTATTTATTCACGATATCTGGTCTTATTCACGAATACGACACTATTCATTGAAAAATGAAAATTTTCCTTTTCGTCTAAAATATCTATTGTGGATATTAGCTTTGATTGTATCCATGTTTTGATCATTCTTGAATTTTACACCACTATGATTATTTTTTAGGTATTTTTGGACATGGATAAAACAAAGTACGAATCCTTAATCCTTGTTATTTTGTTTCACTGGATTCGTTTCTTTAAAAATATTTTTTATCATCCTCAGTCTTAAATGATGATATTATTGAATAACTTTGGCCTGTAGTGCAAAGATGAATGATTTCTGATGAATATCTTTGGCCGTAGTGCAAAGATGGACAAGTGTTTAGATGAACATGACCAACTGATGAATATCTTTGGCCTGTAGTGCAAAGATGAATTTTTGATTCCAGATGTATGTTGATTGATGTTGCAGGGATAAAAGATAGACGATGAACTTTTAAATTCATACATAGAAGATAGTAGTTGCATTCTCTACTTAACTCTTCTAATGAATTATTATTTTCGCTGCGAATATTGATTTAAAATTTGTTGTCTATTGTATTCTATTAGATTTTTCCCTGTTGAAGACTAACGATAATTTGTTGTATATTATCTTAGTCATAATATTCTTCTTGGGCTAGTTGAGCTCACCCTTTTCCTTGTTGTTCCATTTTTCTTCTCAGGAGGCGAGAATGTAGCGAGTACTAGTCGGGGTATGGAATGAAGGTTCTGGAGAGAGTTGTTTAGTAGTCTTCACCATTTTTGGAAAATAATGTATCAATAATTATGATGGGGATTTATTTGCGTGTGGATATTGTCTAGATGGCAATATCTGTATTTAAACTCACAGTTTATATGTTGTAATAATAAAGTTGTAGTTGTTTCTGTACCATGTATTAACAACTCAGAATGGGTGATGTATACCTATTTTGGGGGTGTCACACCAAATCCACATCATCACTGCCACGTCGTCTACTAACTGCCACATAGGCTTTTTTTGGACAACTCAGCTACTTAGATGTACTGTTCCGTTAAGTCAACCCGACTTAACGGTTTTTTTAACTTGTTGTTAGTAAAATTGAGTACAGTGAGTTGACTGTAAGAAAAAAAAAGTTCAGTTATCCATCTGTAAGTTGACATATAGTACGATGACTGAAAAAGCATTTAACCCGGTTTACTTAAACATTCTCTAAATAAAAATACTAAAATGTTTTGAATAATAATTGGGGTGAATTAAAATTTGTTTATAGGCTTTTAAAGCCCTATGGTCATATGCTAAATTGGCTATCACAAGATCAGTAGCATGTTAGGAGTTGGACGAAGTTGAGAAAAACTCGGTTTTGGGTTGAAAAGGGAGTAGTCTTGTGCAGTGCCACTCGAGGTCACAAAGCAAGCATTCAAGATGTTTTAGAATTAATCTGGATTTAGGGAATGAAATTATGAGTCTTCTAAGATATAATACATGAGACACAAGGTGTCTAAATACATTCAAACATGGAATGGCTATATCAAGTGAGGGTTGGATAAAAGTTTCTAAATGAAACTAAATGGCAAAGTAAAAGTTAATAAAGCTATTGTGTTAAGTTATTATAAATTAAGTTCGCAATGAATGAGTTGACTGATGTATATGTGTGATTACTAGATACAAACCAGCGCTTTGCGGCGGGGTTATTCATTTTGTTAATAATAAATTTATACATGCAATTAATAAATTAAAATATAATAAGAAGATGGTAGATTGTTGTGCGATTATCAAATTTTAATAGCATATGTTATATAGTGTTGCATAAAATTTTATGTGCAAATACATATCCAAATATATAATTAATTTGATCACTAAACCCCAGAACATTACATAACAGTTTTGTGTGTGTGTGTGTGTGTATATATATATATATATATATATATATTAATGTCTTGATAAAAATGTTTATAATGTAACCAATATGGTTAAAAATGGGTAACTCTTTCATTCTAAAGCACTAACAAATATTTAGAAAGTGTCATGCACAATGTCATCGAATTGTTATATTGATATGATTGCTAGTGGTATATTTTAAGTCTGTTACACATTACACAAACCTCACCAAGCCTCAAATATCTGACACGTATACTTGATGCATTTTGAAGAGTCCATGTCTCGTATACGCTTACTTGCACCAGAATTCTAACATCCAAACGAAAGGGAAAACAACGAAAGAATGTCTTAGTTTCGGTCCTCAGACATGAAGGGAAAGCACATGTTACATGTGAAAACTGAAAAGCACGAGAATTAATAATTATGTTGGATATTCATGTCAAACAAACACCATGTCCAAAAACATAGCAATATAGCAGGTGTCATACACACAACACAATGTTATAGTTAAAGAGCGAATACATTACCTCATTAGTTTTTTTTTATCAATTTTTTGACAATTGTATAGCACTCAAAGATTACCATAATACAAAAAATATATTAATGATGATGAAAATGATTTCTGGGATGCTAGTACTTAACAAATCATGCAAAGCCACAATCCATATAATAGAATGCAATAAATGAAGAAGCCGTAAATATAAACACTTAGTGGGATATAGTCCACAAAATGAAGCCATAGCCCCTCCCATTGAATGCACTATCCCATAATCTGAAGGTACGTATTCATATAAATCCTTTGCACTTTCAACCGTATTTAGAATTGTAGTAGGCATAAAAATTTTGTTGTCTAAGTGTAGAATAAAATTCATGATGCACTGAAATAATCAAGAAGCATGCCAACAAAAATTTAACTCGCGCAAGCTGCATACACCAAATTCATTGCCACATTACCATTGAACCATAGGTACCAGAATTATCACAGTTAAGCTTCTTTCAATTTAGGTCTTCAATCCAGTTATATTTATTGAATGTGCAATATATTCACACAAACAAAAATTAGCACTTAAATTTAAATTTAAATCGAGCCTCTTGGTACAGTGGGTTCAAATTTAAAGAAAAATTCTCAATAAAAAATAAAAATATAATATAATAAATCACAAAATTAAATAATGCTCATATATTGTTTATAATAATAATTTTTGACTTCACAATTTGAAATTATTAGACGATGACCTCATTTTCAATAGTTACACAAAAATATCATGTTCAATAGTGTAAATTACTAAATAATTATTCATACATTCATCTTTAAATTTTATGTTGCAAAATATCATGATAGTTTTATTTTAAACAATTGCAAAAATTTACAAACAATTACTAAATTTGTGAAATTATAAAAAGAAAAATTACAATATATTTTAAAGAATTTTTATTTAATGTGTTAACGTTGTGGTTAGATGATTGAAAAAGTTAAGAAATAATTTTTTTTTCAAAAATAAAAAAACCAAACTGCGTTGTTGTGACGGAGAAGAAGAGAGAAGGCGTTGTTTGTTTTTTTTAATAAAAATAATTATTTTTTATTAAAAAATAAATAAAATGGCTTTTTTAATAAAAATAAAAAATGCGCTTTTTTAATAAAATTTTTTATTATTAAAAAAGAATTTTTTTAATAAAATTTTTTTTAATTTTTTAATAAAAAAAATAGTTTTTTTAATAAAAATAAAAAATGCAAATTTTTTAATTAAAATAAAAATCGTAGTTTTTAAAAAAAAATAATTGTTTTTTATTAAAAAAATTTAAATATATTTTTAATTTTTTTCTTGTTTTTTTGACTAATTTTTTTAATTTATATTATACTTTAAAATATTCTTTTCCATTTTTTCATAAAAAATTTCCTCCAAATCCACATCATCACTGCCACGTCGTCTACTAACTGCCACATAGGTTTTTTTTTGGACAACTCAGCTACTTAGATGTACTGTTCCGATAAGTCAACCTGACTTAACGGTTTTTTTAACTTGTTGTTAGTAAAATAGAGTATCAGTGAGTTGACTGTAAGAAAAAAAAAGTTAAGTTATCCATCTGTAAGTTGACATATAGTACGATGACTGAAAAAGCATTTAACCCGGTTTTCTAAACATTCTCTAAATAAAAATACTAAAATGTTTTGACTAATAATTGGGGTGAATTAAAATTTGTTTATAGGCTTCTAAAGCCCTATGTTCATATGCTAAATTGGCTATCACAAAGTCACGTAACATGTTAGGAGTTGGACAGTTGAGAAAAACTCGGTTTTGGGTTGAAAAGGGAGTAGTCTTGTGCCGCCGCACTCGAGAAATTTGTCAAAACATTCAAGATGTTTTAATTAATCTGGATTTAGGGGAATGAAATTTTGAGTCTTCTAAGATATAATACATGAGACACAAGGTGTCTAGTCTGTTCAAACATGGAATGGCTATATCAAGTGAGGGTTGGATAAAAGTTTCTAAATGAAACTAAATGGCAAAGTAAAAGTTAATAAAGCTATTGTGTTAAGTTATTATAAATTAAGTTTGCAATGAATGAGTTGACTGATGTATATGTGTGATTACTAGATACAAACCCGCGCTTTACGGCGGGATTATTCATTTTGTTAATAATAAATTTATACATGCAATTAATAAATTAAAATATAATAAGAAGATGGTAGATTGTTGTGCGATTATCAAATTTTAATAGCATATGTTATATAGTGTTGCATAAAAATTTTATGTGCAAATACATATCCAAATATATAATTAATCTGATCACTAAACCCCAGAACATTACATAACAGTTTCGTGTGTGTGTGTGTATATATATATATATATATATATTAATGTCTTGATAAAAATATTTATAATGTAACCAATATGGTTAAAAATGGGTAACTCTTTCATTCTAAAGCACTAACAAATATTTAGAAAGTGTCATGCACAATGTCATCGAATTGTTATATTGATATGATTGCTAGTGGTATATTTTAAGTCTGTTACACATTACACAAACCTCACCAAGCCTCAAATATCTGACACGTGTACTTGATGCATTTTGAAGAGTCCATGTCTCGTATACGCTTACTTGCACCAGAATTCTAACATCCAAACGAAAGGGAAAACAGTGAAAGAATGTCTCAGTTTCGGTCCTCAGACATGAAGGGAAAGCACATGTTACATGTGAAAACTGAAAAGCACGAGAATTAATAATTATGTTGGATATTCATGTCAAACAAACACCATGTCCAAAAACATAGCAATATAGCACCGTGTCATACACAACACAATGTTATAGTTAAAGAACGAATACATTACCTCATTAATTTTTTTTTTATCAATTTTTGATAATTGTATAGGCACTCACAGTATTACCATAATACAAAAAAAATATATTAATGATGATGAAAATGATTTACCAGATGCTAGTACTTAACAAATCATGCAAAGCCACAATCCATATAATAGAATGCAATAAATGAAGAAGCCATAAATATAAACACTGTGGGATATAGTCCACCCATAGCCCCTCCCATAGAATGCACTGTCCCATAATCTGAAGGTACGTATTCATATAACTCCTTTGCACTTTCAACCGTATTTAGAATTGTAGGGCGCAAAATTTTGTTGTGCTAGGCAGAATAAAATTCATGATGCACCTGAAATAATGCAAGAAGCATGCCAACAAAAATTTAACTCTGCCAAGAACTGCATACACCAAATTCATTGCCACATTACCATTGAACCATAGGTACCAGAATTATCACAGTTAAGCTTCTTCCAATTTAGGTCTTCAATCCAGTTATATTTATTGAATGTGCAATATATTCACACAAACAAAATTAGCACTTAAATTTAAATTTAAATCCGACCACTTGGTTCAATGGGTTCAAATTTAAAGAAAAATTCTCAATAAAAAATAAAAAATATAATATAATAAATCACAAAATTAAATAATGCTCATATATTGTTTATAATAATAATTTTCGACTCCACAATTTGAAATTATTGCACGATGACCTCATTTTCAATAGTTACACAAAAATATCATGTTCAATAGTGTAAATTACTAAATAATTATTCATACATTCATCTTTAAATTTTATGTTGCAAAATATCATGATAGCCTTATTTTAAACAATTGCAAAAATTTACAAACAATTACTAAATTTGTGAAATTATAAAAAGAAAAATTACAATATATTTTAAAGAATTTTTATTTAATGTGTTAACGTTGTGGTTAGATGATTGAAAAAGTTAAGAAATAATTTTTTTTCAAAAAAAAAAAAAAACCAAGCGTTGTTGTTGTGACGGAGAAGAAGAGAGAGAGCATTGTGTGTGTTTTTTTTAATAAAATAATTATTTTTTTATTAAAAAATAAATAAAACATAATTTTTAATAAAAATAAAAAATGCGCTTTTTTTTAATAATTTTTATTATTATGAAAAAAAAAAAATTTAATAAAAAAAATAGTTTTTTAATAAAAATAAAAAATGCAAATTTTTTTAATAAAAATAAAAAATCGTAGTTTTTTAAAATAAAAATAATTGTTTTTTTATTAAAAAAAATTTAAATATATTTTTAATTTTTTTCTTGTTTTTTTGGCTAATTTTTTAATTTATATTATATTTTAAAATATTTTTTTTCATTTTTTCATAAAAAATTTCCTCCAAATCCACATCATCACTGCCACGTCGTCTACTAACTGCCACATAGGCTTTTTTTGGACAACTCAGCTACTTAGATGTACTGTTCCGTTAAGTCAACCTGACTTAACGGTTTTTTTAACTTGTTGTTAGTAAAATCGAGTACAGTGAGTTGACTGTAAGAAAAAAAAAAGTTCAGTTATCCATCTGTAAGTTGACATATAGTACGATGATTGAAAAAACATTTAACCCGATTTACTAAACATTCTCTAAATAAAAATACTAAAATGTTTTGAATAATAATTGGGGTGAATTAAAATTTGTTTATAGGCTTCTAAAGCCCTATGGTCGTATATGCTAAATTGGCTATCACAAGATCAGTAGCATGTTAGGAGTTAGATGAGTTGAGAAAAACTAAGTTTTAGGTTGAAAAGGGAGTAGTCTGCGTGCCACTACTCAAGAGAGGCATCAAAGCATTCAAGATGTTTTAGAATTAACTGGATTTAGGGGAATGAAATTATGAGTCTTCTAAGATATAATACATGAGACACAAGGTGTCTAGTCTGTTCAAACATGGAATGGCTATATCAAGTGAGGGTTGGATAAAAGTTTCTAAATGAAACTAAATGGCAAAGTAAAAGTTAATAAAGCTATTGTGTTAAGTTATTATAAATTAAGTTCGCAATGAATGAGTTGACTGATGTATATGTGTTATTACTAGATAAAAACCCGCGCTTTGCGGCGGGATTATTCATTTTGTTAATAATAAATTTATACATGCAATTAATAAATTAAAATATAATAAGAAGATGGTAGATTGTTGTGCGATTATCAAATTTTAATAGCATATGTTATATAGTGTTGCATAAAAATTTTATGTGCAAATACATATCCAAATATATAATTAATCTGATCACTAAACCCCAAAACATTACATAACAGTTTCGTGTGTGTGTATATATATATATATATATATTAATGTCTTGATAAAAATGTTTATAATGTAACCAATATGGTTAAAAATGGGTAACTCTTTCATTCTAAAGCACTAACAAATATTAAGAAAGTGTCATGCACTATGCCATCGAATTGTTATATTGATACGATTGCTAGTGGTATATTTTAAGTCTGTTACACATCACACAAACCTCACCAAGCCTCAAATATCTGACACGTGTACTTGATGCATTTTGAAGAGTCCATGTCTCGTATACGCTTACTTGCACCCGAATTCTAACATCCAAACGAAAGGGAAAACAACGAAAGAATGTCTCAGTTTCGGTCCTCAGACATGAAGGGAAAGCACATGTTACATGTGAAAACTGAAAAGCACGAGAATTAATAATTATGTTGGATCTTCATGTCAAACAAACACCATGTCCAAAAACATAGCAATATAGCACCGTGTCATACACAACACAATGTTATAGTTAAAGAACGAATACATTACCTTATTAGTTTTTTTTTTTTTATCAATTTTTGACAATCAGATAGCACTCACAAAGATTACCATAATACAAAAAAAATATATTAATGATGATGAAAATGATTTCTGGGATGCTAGTACTTAACAAATCATGCAAAGCCACAATCCATATAATAGAATGCAATAAATGAAGAAGCCGTAAATATAAACACCGTGGGATATAGTCCACAAAATGAAGCCATAGCCCCTCCCATTGAATGCACTGTCCCATAATCTGAAGGTACGTATTCATATAACTCCTTTGCACTTTCAACCGTATTTAGAATTGTAGGGCGCAAAATTTTGTTGTACTAGGAAGAATAAAATTCATGATGCACTTGAAATAATGCAAGAAGCATGCCAACAAAAATTTAACTCTGCCAAGAACTGCATACATCAAATTCATTGCCACATTACCATTGAACCATAGGTACCAAAATTATCACAGTTAAGCTTCTTCCAATTTAGGTCTTCAATCCAGTTATATTTATTGAATGTGCAATATATTCACACAAACAAAAATTAGCACTTAAATTTAAATTTAAATCTAGCCTCTTGGTTCAGTGGTTTCAAATTTAAAGAAAATTCTCAATAAAAATAAAAATATAATATAATAAATCACAAAATTAAATAATGCTCATATATTTTTTATAATAATAATTTTCGGCTCCACAATTTGAAATTATTGCATGATGACCTCATTTTCAATAGTTACACAAAAATATCATGTTCAATAATGTAAATTACTAAATAATTATTCATACATTCATCTTTAAATTTTTATGTTGCAAAATATCATGATAGCCTTATTTTAAACAATTGCAAAAATTTACAAACAATTACTAAATTTGTGAAATTATAAAAAAGAAAAATTACAATATATTTTAAAGAATTTTTCTTTAATGTGTTAACGTTGTGGTTAGATGATTGAAAAAGTTAAGAAATAATTTTTTATTCAAAAATAAAAAAACCAAACTGCGTTGTTGTGACGGAGAAGAAGAGAGAGCGTTGTTTGTTTTTTTTTTAATAAAAATAATTATTTTTTTATTAAAAAAATAAATAAAACGCAGTTTTTTTAATAAAAATAAAAAAATGCAGTTTTTTTAATAAATTTTTTTATTATTAAAAAAAGAATTCTTTTTAATAAAAATAATTTTTATTAATAAAAAAAAATAGTTTTTTTTAATAAAAATAAAAAATGCAAATTTTTTAATAAAAATAAAAACCGTAGTTTTTTAAAATAAAAATAATTGTTTTTTTATTAAAAAAAATTTAAATATATTTTTAATTTTTTTCTTGTTTTTTTGGCTCATTTTTTTAATTTATATTATACTTTAAAATATTTTTTTCCATTCTTTCATAAAAAATTTCCTCCAAATCCACATCATCACTGCCACGTCGTCTACTAACTGCCACATAGGCTTATTTTGGACAACTCAGCTACTTAGATGTACTGTTCCGTTAAGTCAACCCGACTTAACGGTTTTATAACTTGTTGTTAGTAAAATCGAGTACAGTGAGTTGACTATAAGAAAAAAAAAGTTCAGTTATCCATCTGTAAGTTGACATATAGTACGATGACTGAAAAAGCATTTAACCCGATTTACTAAACATTCTCTAAATAAAAATACTATAATGTTTTGAATAATAATTGGGGTGAATTAAAATTTGTTTATAGTCTTCTAAAGCCCTATGGTCATATGCTAAATTGGCTATCACAATACCGTAGCATGTTAGGAGTTGGACAGGTTGAGAAAATCTCAGTTTTGGGTTGAAAAGGGAGTAGTGCGGCCGCGCCACTCCGAAGCTGTCAAAGCATTCAAGATGTTTTAGAATTAATCTGAATTGAGGGGAATGAAATTATGAGTCTTCTAAGATATAATACATGAGACACAAGGTGTCTAGTCTGTTCAAACATGGAATGGCTATATCAAGTGAGGGTTAGATAAAAGTTTCTAAATGAAACTAAATGGCAAAGTAAAAGTTAATAAAGCTATTGTGTTAAGTTATTATAAATTAAGTTCGCAATGAATGAGTTGACTGATGTATATGTGTGATTACTAGATACAAACCCGCGCTTTGCGGCGGGATTATTCATTTTGTTAATAATAAATTTATACATGCAATTAATAAATTAAAATATAATAAGAAGATGGTAGATTGTTGTGCGATTATCAAATTTTAATAGCATATGTTATATAGTGTTGCATAAAAATTTTATGTGCAAATACATATCCAAATATATAATTAATCTGATCACTAAACTCCAGAACATTACATAATGATTTTAGGTGTGTGTATATATATATATATATATATATATTAATGTCTTGATAAAATGTTTATAATGTAACCAATATGGTTAAAATGGGTAACTCTTTCATTCTAAAGCACTAACAAATATTTAGAAAGTGTCATGCACAATGTCATCGAATTGTTATATTGATATGATTCTTTAGTGGTATATTTTAAGTCTCATTACACATTACACAAACCTCACCAAGCCTCAAATATCTGACACGTGTACTTGATGCATTTTGAAGAGTCCATGTCTCGTATACGCTTACTTGCACCAGAATTCTAACATCCAAACGAAAGGGAAAACAGTGAAAGAATGTCTCAGTTTCGGTCCTCAGACATGAAGGGAAAGCACATGTTACATGTGAAAACTGAAAAGCACGAGAATTAATAATTATGTTGGATCTTCATGTCAAACAAACACCATGTCCAAAAACATAGCAATATAGCACCGTGTCATACACAACACAATGTTATAGTTAAAGAACGAATACATTACCTCATTAGTTTTTTTTTTTTTTATCAATTTTTGACAATTGTATAAGCCTTCGCGAGTATTACCATAATACAAAAAATATATTAATGATGAAGAAAATGATTTCTGGGATGCTAGTACTTAACAAATCATGCAAAGCCACAATCCATATAATGTAATGCAATAAATGAAGAAGCCATAAATATAAACACTGTGGGATATAGTCCACCAAATGAAGCCATAGCCCTCCCATTGAATGCACTGTCCCATAATCTGAAGGTACGTATTCATATAACTCCTTTGCACTTTCAACAGTATTTAGAATTGTAGGTATAAAATTTTGTTGTCTTTAAAGTAGAATAAAATTCATGATGCACTGAAATAATGCAAGAAGCATGCCAACAAAAATTTAACTCTGCCAAGAACTGCATACACCAAATTCATTGCCACATTACCATTGAACCATAGGTACCAGAATTATCACAGTTAAGCTTCTTCCAATTTAGGTCTTCAATCTAGTTATATTTATTGAATGTGCAATATATTCACACAAACAAAAATTAGCACTTAAATTTAAATTTAAATCCAGCCTCTTGGTTCAGTGGGTTCAAATTTAAAGAAAAATTCTCAATAAAAAATAAAAATATAATATAATAAATCACAAAATTAAATAATGCTCATATATTTTTTATAATAATAATTTTCGACTCCACAATTTGAAATTATTGCATGATGACCTCATTTTTCAATAGTTACACAAAAATATCATGTTCAATAATGTAAATTACTTAATAATTATTCATACATTCATCTTTAAATTTTTATGTTGCAAAATATCATGATAGCTTTATTTTAAACAATTGCAAAAATTTACAAACAATTACTAAATTTGTGAAATTATAAAAAGGAAAATTACAATATATTTTAAAGAATTTTTCTTTAATGTGTTAATGTTGTGGTTAGATGATTGAAAAAGTTAAGAAATAATTTTTTATTAAAAAAAAAAAAATCAAAGCTGCGTTGTTTGTGGAGGAGAGAGAAGCGTTGTTTTTTTTTTTTTTAATAAAAATAATTATTTTTTATTAAAAAATAAATAAAACTCAGTTTTTTTAATAATTTTTTTATTATTAAAAAAGGATTTTTTTAATAAAAATAATTTTTATTAATAAAAAAAATAGTTTTTTTTAATAAAAATAAAAAAATGCAAATTTTTTTAATAAAAATAAAAAACCGTAGTTTTTTAAAATAAAAATCTTTGTTTTTTTATTAAAAAAATTTAAATATATTTTTAATTTTTTTCTTGTTTTTTTGGCTAATTTTTTTATTTTATATTATACTTTAAAATATTTTTTTCCATTTTTTCATAAAAAATTTCCTCCAAATTCACATCATCATTGCCATGTCGTCTACTAATTAACTGCCACATAGACTTTTTTTGGACAACTCAGCTACTTAGATGTACTGTTCCGTTAAGTCAACCTGACTTAACGGTTTTTTTAACTTGTTGTTAGTAAAATCGAGTACAGTGAGTTGACTGTAAGAAAAAAAAAGTTCAGTTATCCATCTGTAAGTTGACATATAGTACGATGACTGAAAAAGCATTTAACCCGGTTTACTAAACATTCTCTAAATAAAAATACTAAAATGTTTTGAATAATAATTGGGGTGAATTAAAATTTGTTTATAGGCTTCTAAAGCTCTATGGTCATATGCTAAATTGGCTATCACAGTACTGTAACATGTTAGGAGTTGGACAGGTTGAGAAAAAACTCAGTTTTGGGTTGAAAAGGGAGTAGTGCGGCCGCGCCACTCCGAGGCTGTCAAAGCATTCAAGATGTTTTAGAATTAATCTGGATTTAGGGGAATGAAATTATGAGTCTTCTAAGATATAATACATGAGACACAAGGTGTCTAGTCTGTTCAAACATGGAATGACTATATCAAGTGAGGGTTGGATAAAAGTTTCTAAATGAAACTAAATGGCAAAGTAAAAGTTAATAAAGCTATTGTGTTAAGTTATTATAAATTAAGTTCGCAATAAATGAGTTGACTGGTGTATATGTGTGATTACTAGATACAAACCAGCGCTTTGCACGGGGTTATTCATTTTGTTAATAATAAATTTATACATGCAATTAATAAATACCATGTCCAAAAACATAGCAATATAGCACTGTGTCATACACAACACAATGTTATAGTTAAAGAACGAATACATTACCACATTAGTTTTTTTTTTTTTTATCAATTTTAGACAATTGTATAGGCACTCACAGTATTACCATAATACAAAAAAAATATATTAATGATGATGAAAATGATTTACCGGATGCTAGTACTTAACAAATCATGCAAAGCCACAATCCATATAATAGAATGCAATAAATGAAGAAGCCATAAATATAAACACCGTGGGATATAGTCCACAAAATGAAGCTATAGCCCCTCCCATTGAATGCACTGTCCCATAATCTGAAGGTACGTATTCATATTTGTGCTAGGCAGAATAAAATTCATGATGCACTTGAAATAATGCAAGAAGCATGCCAACAAAAATTTAACTCTGCCAAGAACTGCATACATCAAATTCATTGCCACATTACCATTGAACCATAGGTACCAAAATTATCACAGTTAAGCTTCTTCCAATTTAGGTCTTCAATCCAGTTATATTTATTGAATGTGCAATATATTCACACAAACAAAAATTAGCACTTAAATTTAAATTTAAATCTAGCCTCTTGGTTCAGTGGTTTCAAATTTAAAGAAAAATTCTCAATAAAAAATAAAAATATAATATAATAAATCACAAAATTAAATAATTCTCATATATTTTTTATAATAATAATTTTCGGCTCCACAATTTGAAATTATTGCATGATGACCTCATTTTCAATAGTTACACAAAAATATCATGTTCAATAATGTAAATTACTAAATAATTATTCATACATTCATCTTTAAATTTTTATGTTGCAAAATATCATGATAGCCTTATTTTAAACAATTGCAAAAATTTACAAACAATTACTAAATTTGTGAAATTAGCACTTAAATGATCTTTTTAACAGTCGTTGCAATCTTATAAATATTTGCGACAAGAATCTGGACAATAGTGAAATATAAGAATTTAGACATACTTAATAGTTGATTTCAACATTGCATAAACTATCAACCAAATAAATAATTATCTTTCCATAACTCTTTTATAGGAAATAGTATTGCCCAAGATAAAAAAAGTCTCACACTTAGCTAAAAATTCATGTGTTTGTTGGATTGAAAACTAACAGAACATAAAGCGCTCCTATATTAAATAAAAATGAAAAGAATTAGAGTAAAACACATATGAAATGGACTTGCATAGAATTTTAAATACTGCATCCAAAAAGTAAAAGACAAACCTCGATCGAGATAGCTTTGTAAATGCAAATCATAGATTTACCTAAAAAGATTCAAAATAGATTATAATAAAAATTTCATGAGATATAATAATAAAATAATCAGGGTTTACACTAATAATGAGCACAAAAAAGATAATAGCGTAAAGCATCAAACCTTTATATATTAAATTGTGAAAAACTTTCTGAAAAACTACATTCTTTGTAGTATTGTATGTTTGTCCATCTTTGTCACAAATTAGTATTTTTACTCCACTCTTGTTTGTAAATCTTGATACTACTACATACAATTAATCATGGCTAAAAATTGGACGTGACAGATACAGTCCAACATGTAAGAGAGATTTCCCCTGACTCTTATTAATTGTCATGAAAAAGAAAACAACCAAAGGAAATTGTCTTTGTTGGAATTTAAAAGGTAATCTAATGTTTGACGGTGTTAAGACCAAGCGAGGTATGAAAATTTTGTGTCCAAAATTGCTGACTGAAATTACTTTTGCTTCTATCAGATGTTTTCGCAATTGAGTTACTATTAATCTCGTGACATTGCACAAACCAAATCACTGATATATATTTTGGAGCAACATTACAGGAACCCCAATCTTCAACGTTATCTTGTGGTTTGACATTCCAGAAGATGTAATGCTATTAAAAAATTATAGGGTGTAAGCCTTCATAGCTGTTTCACTACAATAAAAAGGCTTATCAATGATCTTTATCAATCGACCATTTGAGTCGCAGATAGCTATCTATGACGAAAAGCGATTGGCCGATAATCGTCGCGATAAAATCGGTTCTTTGGGATGCACATCAACGACCACTATTAATGATCGAGATATCTGCTGACCGCATATGGTGACCGAAATGACAAATACGGTCATTGAAATGAAGTCGAAGATGGTCCAGGCCAAAGTCGATGTGGTCCACTTGTCGGTCGACCATTATCGTGACGCCGTGACGCGGCCGCCGATACTATATCTGCGTCGCTAATAACGTTTCGTGACCGCATGCGATCGTTGATATAAAAAAAAATTCTGACCCGATTTTTCTTTGTTTTGCGTAAATCCCAAAAACTGCACTGTTTTTCTACCGCTTTATCCCAACACACATACACACCAAGATAAACAACATACAAAAAACAATATAAACATCCATCGTCCACCAACACATACACCAAACTAGTATATAAACCTTTAAAACCAATATGATTTGAATAAATATAATAACATTTCAAAACTTGTTTAAGTAAATATATACAAACATCCAAATAATGAATATACAAGTACAAGGTTATGTCAAGCGTCATCCCTCCTTAATCACCCCGTAATTAACAAAATAATAAAATAGTTTAGTACATAAACACGATGTTGATATAAACATGTATATATATGAATATAAAATGACAATAAACAAAAGTTGCATTTAAATAGTTTAGTACATAAACATGACAATGATATAAAAACATGTATTGCTAAACATACATTTCATGAGTTCAAGTGTCAATGTCCGATTCGAGAATCATCTTCAGATACGTGTTGCAGATTCATAACCATCATCCGCTTCGGATTCGTGTCGATTCAAACCAATAACTCTTCTCCTCAAAGATCAATGTCATCCGACACAAGTATTGACTCCAGATCTAATTCATGTGGTTCATCTCCACCATCTAACTGGATTACTTCATTGTCGTCCTCCATATTTATTATAGTCGACTATGAAGCATCGCGCTTGGTAAATCTTCCCATCAACTAATTCTACACGACATCACGCTACGGAGTATAAATTACAACTTGCCAATCAGTGGCGGTTCATCCCTTTTCCTAACATGGGACTAGGAGTGTAGTATACTTGTATTGCTTTTGAGTTGGTAAAACAAACGGTTCGTTGGAGTACGCAGATCTATGGAGGTCAATATCGACGATTCCATGTCCGTCAACACGTATCCCTTTTTCTCGAATCAAACCAACGGCACTTGAACAAGTGAATATGACCTCAGACGCGTGCCTTGTACGTACGACAACTCTACTATTTCCTCCAACTCCCCATAAAAGGCACGACCAAGCTCATTGTGACAATCTCCTTGGACACACACTCCGAGTTCGTTGTTCTTTACCGCGCCCATATGCCTTTGTGTGAAATTCACAACCATTTATTTTTTAACCATCATGCCGACTTGATCCTTATCGGTCCCATAGCTAGGACTTGTACATTAGCCTAATCGTTGATCCTCAATCAAAGCCTACAAAAACTCCATCTTATTAAATGAAGTCATAGTTAACATATGGAGTATATATATATATATATATATATACACTACGTGCTTAAAAATTGAACTTACTTTGTCCTTTAGCCAAAGTGCAAAGTTTTTATCCCGATTGATTTGAATATCTTTATCGCTTATGCTTCAGATGCTTCACTTTTAACTCGCTATTGTACAATCTATACCATGTTATAAACATTAACATATTAGAATAAATTTTCAACTTAAAAGATAAAATATCAAGTTTATATGTGTACCTCCTCACAAATTGGCCAATCTCCTCACAATCGAGAAGAATATAAGTATATGCGGCATGTAATTCTTGCTCGAGAGAGGAATACGCGCTTCCCTTTTCCATAAGCGGCTACCCGATAGACCAAATACTGAGAGAGCCACCATTTAGTTCAACATTTCCCCATCATCATGTCTCGATACTCGATTGGCCTTTTGTCAAGACTTCGTCCAGGAAAATAGTCCGAGACAAACGTAGATATCTCATCAAAATCAGATACCTCGATATCGACCCCTCGACATAAGCTCTATTCTTCACCTTCCTCTTAAGGTTTCCCATCACCCTCTAGAAAGGGTACATCCATCTATATTGAATCTGGACCCCAACACGAGCTTCATAGGGAAGATGGATTTGCAAATGCTCCATGGAGTCAAAAAAACCGGTGGGAATATTTTTCCGGTTTACACGTGATCTCTATGATGTTCTTCTCAAGTACAAACATGTCCTTCTCATTCAATGATTTTGAACACAAGTCTTTGAAGAAACGACTAAGATCCGCTAAAGCATCCCATATTGGTTTATCAAGCAGATCCCGAAATGCTATAGTATGAAGTCTCTCCATGAATACACGACGTCATGACTCTTCATCCCTTGCAATTTCCCACCGTAATACACCTTGCAATGTTTGACGATATCCATCCGGTAGTTTCGGAGACTTAACCCATGTGCACACATCTTCAACTTGCTTTTTGGACAATGTGTACCTTGCAGATGCGGTTTGACAATCTTACCATTAGGAGATTCATAAAGTTCTAATCCAGGATGCTTACAAATATCTTTCATGTCCAAACGTGCCTTATCGTTATCTTTTGTCTTCCCCGTAACATTCATCACAGTGTTAAACACATTGTCAAACACATTCTTCTCAATATGCATCACATCTAGATTATGACGAATCAAATTTGTAGACCAATAAGGCAATTCCCAAAAGATGCTTCTCCGAACCCAGTTATGAGATTCACCAAACCCATTGATTATGTTTGTCGCATCAACCTTACCAAATGGGATAACCGGAAATCTCATCACACGATCTCGCATCTCCGTTCTCGACAATCGCGGTGCAGGCATATCATTATCTACTTTCCCTTTCCTGAAGTGTTCTCTATTTCTTCTAAACGGGTGATCTACCGGTAAGAACCAACGATGACAGTCAAACCAACAAGGCTTTCGACCTTTTGATAGATTAAACGACTTTGTATGCTCCATACAATACGGACAAGCCAACTTCCGTGTGTACTCCATCCCGCCTAACATACCATAAGTCGGGAAGTCACTTATAGTCCACATAACCACGCTTCTAAGGTTGAAATTTGTTTTCGTTGCAACATCCCAAGTCTCACTCCATCCTCCCATAATACCTTTAACTCGTCTATAAGAGGTCTCAAGTAAACATCTAAGTTCTTTCCGGGACTCTTAGGACCGGGAATCATGAGTGAAAGAAATAAGTACATTTGTTTCATACACATCCAAGGAGGCAAGTTATGCGGAGTAACAATCACGAGCCAACATGAGTACAGATGCAATTTGAGTGGCCAAACAGATTGAAACCATCGATTGGACAATCCAAGCCTCACATTTCTAGGTTCCAATGCAAATTCGGGATGTGCTAAGTTGAAATCTTTCCAAGCCCCGCCCATCTCATGGATGATTTAGTTCTCCATCTTTATTTGGAGATTTCGCATGCCAACTCATATGTTCGGTGATCTTGAAGACATGTACAATCTTTTTAGTCGATGTGTTATTGGAAAATACCTTAGAATCTTAAGCGGTATACTTGATTTTTTTTGTAGTCACACCCTCTTTATTAGGCCTAAACCGATCATGATCGCAAAACGTGCACCTTGTCATCCTCATTCATTTTCCTTATAAAACAACATGCATTCGTTGGGACATGCATCGATCTTTTGGTATCCAAGACCCAACTTCTTCACCATTTTCTTACAAAAGTAATAGTTACTGTGTAATTTCTCACCGTCAGCAACATACTCTTAATTGCCTTCAAGAGTGACTCAAAACACTCATGGCTCATGTTGTGATCACCTTGATGTTAAGTAATGTCGCCACCGCAGATAATGTAGTGTGTTTGGTGCAACCATGCCACAATGGCTTCATACCCTCGTCTAACAACTTAAAGAAGTCTTTGGCATCGTAATTCATAGGTTGCTCTCGCGCTTGCTCCCAATCAAAATCTGCCCTGCAATATCATGGACCATTTCATTCATAATGATGAGTACTATCGCCTCAATTGTGTACTTGTGTGATGCCACCATCTCTTCTCTCGCCCATGTGCCCACCAAAGATTCTTCGTAATTTCTCATGAACCCGTAAACAAGTAAATGATAGTTTACCATGTCTCTATCCATATAATTTACATTCTTACACTTTAAACATGGACATCGATTCATGCGATTTACCATTCATACATTTCGGGTGACTATACGCGATACTCCAAAAACACTTGGCAACCAAATTTCTAAATTCAATCAGAAGATTTATCTGGGCACTTGACTTTCGTCGTGCCATCCAACTACTGATGCGAATAGAGGTCCATGATTCCACACAGTACCTACTACGCACAACATTATAAATGTTAATTAACATATGACTTGAGCATACTTGTAACTATATATGACTTGAGCATACTTGTAAGCATGCATAACTTGGTTGAAAGCAATTTATAGCTTCTATAACATTTTGTAGCTTTTATTCTTATATACATAAGTGTTAAATACCCTCTTGTTAAAAAGATAAATGGTCTCTTTATTGACCATGTGTGTCTAGTTACCTTCTCTCATTGCACTAACGGTTCCCTAAGATCTTTTATTTTGGCTTAACAAATTTCAATAGCTTACCATGCTAACAAGCAAGCTTGGCTTGCCCTGAGTGAGGCTTGGCTAAGCTTGGCGTCGTGGCCTCGTTGCCCCAAGCCCGACCCATCAACTCCAATAGCCCTTAATAGGCTCTAGTGGATCAACAATAGGCTCGTTAATAGTATAAATGTTCAAACTACCGACTAATAAAAAAATTCGCCGAGTCTCCCCTATAATATGGGACTAGCCACATGCACGACAAAGATGCATATAAAGTCATTTCTAGGCACCCAAGACACAAACCAAGAGAAATATACAAATTTTCAATATAATAAGACCAAAACAATAACGATAAATCAAGATCAAGACTAGATAAACCAAATTACAAACTCTAGAAAACACACTAATAAACCAAATTACGACTCTAGATCCAATCTAGGTTCAGGTTCATCAATGGGTAAAACAAAGATCAAGACTAGATAAACCAAAGCGATCTACGGGGTTTTAGGAATGGAATTTATAGGAAGATTAATGGGAACCACCAAGAATCAAGATAATCGAAATAAAATCAAAAAATAATCCTACAAAATTTGCTATTGCAAAATGAATAAGGAAACTAAAAGTTTAGGGATATACGTGTCGTGGCATGAAACTTAATTTCCAATATATCAAACCCAAGTTACTATTCCATATATATATATATCAAATATACACACTATACCTAAACATGCATAAACAAACCAAAAATTGATACATTCTTTTCTCTGCTCATACATTACATATCAAACTCAAATTTATACAAATTAAAACTTAATCAGAGAATGTATTTACACAAATCAAACACTAATTGCGTAAAGATACAATACAATACATATCAAATCCAAATTTCCAATATATCAAACCCAAGTTGAATTCAAATTTCGATTAATATATAACAAATTAAACCCTAGATTAAATTTCAAAACTCAAATTGAACACTAATTCATTCGAGGATTCATCATTTTTATAACAAAATAAATTAAAACCCTAAATTAAACACAAATTCTAGCATATTAAACAAACAAATTAAACCCAAAATTAGTTTACCTGGGGGTGTGGTGAAGTGGTGATGCGGCGGTGGTGAAGCGGGTAGTGCGGCGGTGGTGCGGCAGTCTTGAGTCTCTCTTCTCCTCATGTATCTCTCTCTTTTTTTCTTCTAACGATATCGCGAACACGAGTGCGAATAAGTTTTAGTTGATCAATGATCGTGGCGTCCAATGACCATCATGCGGTCATTGATTTTTATGACGTGGTTTTCTTTAGCGACCGCATTGCGGTCGCTGATATATATTGGACGCAACAAATAAACGCGCCACCTTTCCGCACCAATTTTTGGGAGGAAACTAATGTCATTGACAGAAAGCAATGACCGCGTGACGCGGTCACGATAGTAAAATGCGACCAGATTCAATTACGGTCGCTGATGTTGGTCGCTATAAGTATTATCTGCGACCGGATATGCGGTCGCTGATATCCTTGGTCGCTGATAAGCCTTTTTCTTGTAGTGTTTGAGTTTTCATCAACCTTACATAGAACATCTTAGATATGGTATTTCATCACCTGACCATAAATACATCACATATTCGTTCACCTTATTTATAGCATCAAGTGTAGGAGCAAGAATGGCTTGGTCTTGGAAATAAAAGCCATTATCAAAATTTTTCAATAAATTAGGATATGTGATATCAACAATTGCTGCAAGGGATTGATCGCATATTTGATAAGAAAATTTGAATAAATAACGGAGAGTAATGATAATAGCTCAGTAATGATAATATTATAAAGTAGAGATTTTTGGAGATAATAATTAAATTAGAAAGTATAATATCAGAACAGTTTACATTACCAAAATAGTTTAGATTTGTAGTGATTTAGAGGGTTATACATTTAATATATTAATTTGGGATTAAAAAAGTAGTGATTTTAGTAGATAATAATTAATTTAGTAATGATAATATTAGAGCGATTAACATTATTAGAAAGCAGTTTAGATGTATAGTGATTGAAGGGGATTATAAAATTAAAATAATAATGTAGGATTAAAAAGTAATGATTTTAGAAGATAATAATTACGTTATGATAATATAAAAATCGTTTAGATTGAAAAAGTAGTGATTTAGTGGATTATAAAATCAACATAGTAACTTATGATTTATATTATTTGTTATTTTAATTTTGTTTTAAATGTTTTAATTGTATAATATTATTTTGTAATATAATTATAAATGGTGTAATATTATGTTGTAATATAATTAAATTAGTAATGATAATATATGCACGAGTTTAGTGATTTTATTATATACGTGTATTATAATATTATACCATATATGTATGATATAATGTATGGTATAATTATGAATGTTATAATATTAGAAAAGTAATTATTTTAGGATACAATAATTATGTTTTAACATAATTAAATTAGTCACAGATTTAGAAAAGTAATGGATTTTAGGGGATTATAAAATAAAAATATTAATTTGGGATTAAAAAATAGTGATTTTAGGATATAATAATTAAATTAAAAATGATAATATCGAATAGGTGACATTACTAAAATAATTTAAATTTGTAGTGATTTAGTGGATTATAAATTCAAAATATTAATTTGGGCTTAAAAAAGTAGCGATTTTAGGAGATAATAATTAATTTAGTAATGCTAATATTAGAATAATTAACATTATCGAACAATTTAGATTTGTAGTGATTTAGGAGATTATAAAATCAAAATATTAATTTGGGACTAAAAAATAGTGCTTTTAGGAGATAATAATTAAATTAGAAGTGATAATATCGAGCAGTTGACATTACCAAAATAATTTAGATTTGTAGCGATTTAGTGGATTATAAATTTAAAATATTATTTTAGAATTAAAAAAGTAGTGATTTTAAAAGTTAATAATTAATTTAGTAATGATAATATTAGAATAGTTAACATTATCGTAGCAGTTTAGATTTTGTAGTGATTTAGGAGATTATAAAATCAAAATAATAATAATATAAAAACCGATTTAGATTGAGAAAATAGTGATTTATGAGATTATAAAATAAACATAGTAAGTTATGATTGATATTATTTGTTATTTTAATATTGTTTTAAATGGTTTAAAGCTGTATAATATTATGTTGTAATATAATTATAAATGGTATAATATTATGCTATAATATAATTAAATTAGTAATGATAATATCCGCACAATTTAGATAGGTAGTTATTTTGTTATATACGTGTATTATAATATTATATCATACATGTATGATATAATGTATGGTATAATTATGAATGGTATAATATTAGAAAAGTAGTAATTTTAGGATATAATTGTTTTAAATATTTTAAACAATATAATATTATGTTGTAATATAATTATAAATGGTATAATATTATGTTGTAATATAATTAAATTAGTGTGGGATGCACATTAATTATATAGAACATGTGTTACAATGTGGGAAAGGCACATGTCATTCAATGATGCTATGTAGATAACAGATAATAAATAATAAATAATAGATAGATTCCATTCAAAATCTTACCACATCAGCACAGTCTCATATGAACTCACGTAAATTGTTCATTCCATTTTAATAAAATAATTAAACCAATTTCAAGTTTCATGACAAAATTAATTATACTTCTAGTATCCCATAAAAAAACCCAGTTTAGATTCTTTTACTAATCAATTAGTGAAAATTACAATTTCAATTCATGTAAATTAATTTGATAATGTAATAGTTGATTTCTTGAACTATTTTAAAAATATCGATTACATTACAAAATTATTATTTTAAAGATAAAATAAATATTCACATGAATTATAAATTGATTGAGTTTTTCATAAATTGGTTAAGCAAATAAATTTTCATATCTTTAGAATCAATTAGCGTGGTTCAAATAATTGGAAGAATTTTTGGAAGCTAATAGATTGAAGTTTTAAAATGAATATGGAAATAATTTTTAATTGCATGGAACTATGAAAAGTAGGTAAAATAAATAAAAGTCTAATATTAAAGGAAATTTACTTTTCAAATAATTAAAACTATTTTTTCATAAAAAGCAAGTTGGCCCTATCGTGTTTAAATTGATCCAATCTGGTTGTTGCCTAAGATAGTTATCTAATTAATGAATCTTAAAATAATGTGACTGTTGATAATATCCATAAAATAAGGTGATCAGTATATATATCAAAGTAATTGTCAAGGGTATTTTTATCAAGGGTAATAAGAAGCATTAATTAAGATGGACATGTGTCAATTTTGTAGAATGACATATGTCAATTTATTGTGTCATGTACTGTGATTTAGTATATATAATAGATATGACTTTGTAGGATTTTGTGAAGCACAAATAGCTATTAGTTGTTAAACTAAAGTTGTAATCAACGCGACAGGCAAGTTTCTCAGTTTATTTATGTGAACTCGTAAATTGATATAAATTAGCCGTTGACATGATTTGTGTTTATAAGTATGTGGATACCCATGAACTGCATTACTTGTTTAGTGAATTGTCAAAGTCAACTTATGACTAATTTGTTTTGAGTTACGGAACTCAGTCTAATGAAGCTTGTGATATATGATCATTGATAAGTTCATGTTGCATTACTAATATGCGAGAATATTATTAAACATGAATTGAATATGAAATTATGTGCTACGTGATGCATGATAAGTTGTTAGACTTGTTGAGTCATCGTGCTCAATCTTGCTTAATTTACAAGTTAAAGCTATGATGTGTTATCTCGTGATCAAAAGTGCATGAAAGGAAGGCTAGTTTCTTAGTTGAGTTGTATTGAATTATAATGATAACATTATGTGTAAACAACAAATATGTTAATCTTTAAAATAGTCAATAGATGAAGATTATTTGTTCTGAAGTGGGAATGTATTATGGTGATTATTTTGTATGTAAGGATTTCATAAATGAAACATTAACATAAAAGATGTTATGTATTGGGTCTGGAAAGCTGATAATACATTTACTCTGGTTAAATAAATCATATAATAAATATGATTTCAATACAAGGATTTTATAAAGATTGAGATTCAGAAAGCAAAGGAAAGATAAAAAAGAGAAATTTTAAATTCTTCGCATTTTTTTAGCAAGCAATGGTAATAAGCTAGTACAAGATAGTATCTAACACATAAGATTGGGATTGAAGAATAGTCCTAATTTTGGGGTCGTTACAGTTGGTATTAGAGCTATGAGTTATACACCTTAGGTAAGAGTACCTTAGGCTATAAACTTAGAGAAGAAAGATGAAAATAATAAAGAATGAACTCAGATAGAGTTTGAGCAATAAAAAAACAATTAATAATAATATAATAAATTTAGAGGTTCATAAAGAAGAAATTAGAATATATGTGAGAAAATTCAATGATAAATCTTGAAAAATTATAAAAAGATAAGAATCAGGAATTACCTTACTTCAATAATAAAGATAAAAAGTAATGATAAATAGACGATGTTTATAAGATGGAAATGATAAAAATAATAAGAATAAACTCAAACAGAGTTTAGTTGATACTAAATGAATTCAGAAATTCATGTAAAACAAGTTAAGATAATATAAACAGGTCCAAAGAAAAATCTGGGGAAGTCAAAGAATTAGGGAACACCTAAGTTGAACAATCATAAAACAATTTATGATTATAGATGAAATAAAGAAGATCATAAAAACAAAACGATCATAGAATAGGAAAGAATCATAAGGTAAGACGATTGTAGGGTAAGATCACACGTGCACTACAAGGAAAAAGTTATACGACGAAATTTTAAATTTTTCGCATTTATTTTTAGTAGGCAATAATAGTAATAAGCTAGTACAAGATAGTATCTAACGCGAACAAGATCGGGATTGAAGAATAGTCCTGATTTTGGGGTCATTACAATAGATAATTAGTTGATCATTCACCTACCTCCATGTACACTTTATTATACCCGAACATACCCTTTGTGTAAGACCCCGAATTTTACGAAATGAAAGTATTCAATTTTTATAATTATTATTCTATTTAGTAAATGGTTAAATTGAGAAAGAATTAAAGTTAAGGATGATATGTGAAAATTTTGTAAAATAAATAAAATTGATATAAAATATTCATTGTGTCGGGGAATATTCGATTGGTCGGGGAATATTCATTTTAAAAGGGAATATTCGTACGACGACATAATAGTTGGTGAACCCCACAACGAAAGTTGTCGTAGTTAAAAAATGACAGAAATATCTTTTTATAAAAATAACAGCGAAAGTGTTACCGTTAAAACTGTTGAACTACCCGGTAACAAAAGTACAATAATATGCGTGGTTGCATAGTAGCACACGGTATTTATTATTGATACTTACGTAAGAAGTCACTCAGTTATACTCAATTATTACTACAGTAATTGCTGTGCATCATATCTCTCATATTATTGATTCAATTATTGTCACATTATCATCTGCATAATATTTTATATCAATAATTGAGATGACAAGTTATTCATATTATTATTTGCATTATTGACGATGTCTAGAAAGTTCTGTCGAGGAAACGGGTTAGGTTATTTAATTGCGCGCCAATAGGGAGAAATCCTTATTGAAAAGCCCCCTCTTTCATGAGGAACTGTAAAATCCCAAATTTTATGAATAAAGATTTAATTTTCTCGAAATATTTTTTTGAATATTATGGTGTGAATTTGAGATAGTGTTATAGTTGTGGGTAGTATTTATAAATTTTACAAAGTAAGCAAGTGGTTATATAATATTCGATTGGTCGGGAAATATTAGTTTTAACAGGGAATATTCGTACGACGACACAATCATTGGTAGACCCCACAACAGAAGTATTGTCATAGTAAGAAAACTACAGAATTATCATTTTATAAAAATAACGGCGAAAGTGTTACCGTTAAAACTGTTGAACTACTCGGTAGTAAAAGTACATTAATACGCGTGATTGCATAGTAGCACACGGTATTGATTATTGATGTTTACGTAAGAAGTCACTCAGTTATACTCAATTATTGCTACAGTAATTGCTGCACCATATCTCTCATATTATTGATTCAGTTATTATCACAGTATCATCTGCATAATATTTGATATATTATTAAATCAATAATTGAGGCGACAAAGTTATTCATATTATTAAATTACAATATTTACAATGTCTAGAAGTTCTGTCAAGGAGAGGTTTGGTCATCTAATTGCGCGCCAATAAGGAAAAATCCTTATCGGAAAGCCCCCTCTTTCCTAGAAACGACCTGATTGTTAAATATTGTGAATTATAACACTACAAAAAAATGGGCCTTTAGCAACGACTTTTCGGGCAACGACTTTATAAGTCATTGCTAAAAGTATATGTTTAGCAACGAAAGTTGTCCTTCGTTACAGATTGTGTCAGGCTTTCACTTTTTGCAACGAAATTCATACGTCGTTGCAAAATTTCGTTGCTAATTCATTGGCGGGAAAAAAGTTTGTTAGAAATTCGTTGCAAAATTTTTGGCCACTTGATTTCCCATCATCGTGGGCAACGAAAGTTTTTTTGTTGCTAAAAATGGGGCTTTAGCAACGAAACGTGTCCTTCGTGGCAGATTGTGTCAGGCTTTCACTTTTTGCAACGAAATTCATAAGTCGTTGTAAAATTTGGAAACAAGATTCGTTAAAAATTCATTGCAAAATTTCTAACCACTTGATTTCTCCTCATTGTAGGTAACGACAGTTTTTTTGTTGCTATATTTCGTTGCCTAATATGGACCACATTCATTGGCAACAATTTTTATTTTCATTGCATATTTTATAAAACTTTTTGCAACGACTATTAAAATGTTGCCTTAAATTAAGATAATCCCAATACGCATATTTTGTAAGACCATATTCGGTATTCGGAGAATTGTCAAAAAATATTCGTATTTAGTATTTAAAAATTATGTCCAAATGCAGAACATATTCGAACATGTGACCTATCATTTGAAACTTTGGTCATTTGACCGCTGGAGCAACACAAGTTATCTGTTAATATCTTGCAAGGATTAATATTTATATCAAAATATGAGATTTCTCCCATATATTCCTTTCTTCTCTTTCACTAAATACCATTAATATAATCTTAGGAAGTTATATACTACAATAACAACAACAACAACACTATAATTTCTGCTTATATATGTCAAATACTTACAAAATTATGATATTTATTTTACCTGCTCTTTAATTTATTTATTTTGCATTAGAATATAGTATAAGTTATTCTTTTCAATTATCTTTTCTTTTGCGACAAATAATTAATGGGCGATCGAACACTTTTGATGGAAATTGGTAATGAAATAATTAAATGACATATCGATGATCGATACGTGATCAATATATAGAAGATTATAATGTAAATTAATAGCCAAGTTAATTAATTAGCTTTTTAATATTGGACATTTTAAAATAAGGAATAATTAGCTTTTTTGTTTTATTAAAAAAGAATTGATATAATAATTAGCGCTTGTGGAAAAAAGGAAAAAAAAAAGAAGTCAAACAGTGTCTTTCCATACTAACGATCTTATATATCATAGAATAAAATGATAAATTAGTGTGTTATTATTTTAAGATAATATATTTGTATTTCATGAATAAATATTTATATGAATATTTGTTTATAAATATTTATATGAATATTTAGAGATAAATTTATATATATATATATATATATTAAAATATTCATAGTTACGTTATATAAATATTCATAGTTATTTTATATATATTTAGTTTAATGTGGAGATTTAAGATGGATATATATATATATATGTATATATATAGATGGTAATAGAATTTATCTAATACATAAAAAATATAACATAAGAAGCAAAAATATCACAACTAGGTTTTGAACCTAAGACCTATGGGTTATTGGGCTATTATGCTACCATTGAGCCATTCTAATTTATTAGTTAACTAAACTAACGCCATAACTTGTAGTCTCCAATATTTTTAAATTTATTCTACTAATATGTGTGTGTATATATATATATATATATATATATATATATATATATATATATATATATATATAGGGCAAGATCCAGTCCGGACGTCCGGATGGAGCTAAAGTCCGGAATTTTTTTATTTTTATTTTCTTTAAAACAACTAAAAAAAATAAATAATTATGGAATTGAAATTTTTTCATAATACAGTGTTTTGGGTGTGATTTGAGTATGTATAACAAAACATGTATGTACAGTCTGTGCAGACTGTACCACCACTTTTTGGTATAGGTATTCAAAACACGCCCAAAAATTTCAGTTCCATAAAATATTAAATATTTTTTTAGTTGTTTTTTTAAAAAAAAGCAAAAAAAAAAAATCAGTTTTGATCGTCAGGTCCAGGACTCCGGACCGATCTATCTGTATATATATATATATATATATATATATATATATATATATATAGAGAGAGAGAGAGAGAGAGAGAGAGAGAGAGAACATGTTTATCTATGGTTTCATCTTGTTCTTCAAAGTTTACCCTCCTCCACAGAGCTGTGAGGAGAAACTGCAGGCCCATGGTAGAAGCTCTCTTAAGTTATTACCCTAACAATGTTGTAGATAAATATGGATCTGAACAGAAGCAAACTTTTGAGGGTCATTACTTTTTCGTGACCATATATCGATTGTTTGTTTACACCATTTATTTATTTTCCCATATTTTAATCCCCCATTTCTTCCTTTAGTTAATTAATGTCTGCCACTCTATGAACTGAGTTTTCTTCTTCTACTTCTCACCACATTTGAAATGTCAAAATCCCTTCAATGGACTATTGCGAGAATCCCATCGGATGCATCTATTTGTTCATATGCATGATCGCCCCGTGATTTGAGTAAATTATCTAAAATTTTAAAATTTTGAAAATCATCTAGATTTATAAACCGTAACAACCTGAGCAGTTATTTTGAATTAACTTGTGTTTTTTCATATTGTTTTTTGCGATAATTATTTGACTTTTATTTTATATTTAATCCTTTTTGTCCATCTTGTTAAACAGATTATCTCTAGATATGGGTAGTATGAACTTTAGAGAATCTGGCAAGTAGCGTTCAGCTTCTGTTTTACAAGATGAGGTATGAAAAATGTCAAGATGATGATGCATCTACTTGTTAGATGTTATCATTATTGAGTAGTGAATCTGTGTTGCAGGTCGACATGCTACAAGAAGAAAATGAAAGTTTACTTGAAAAGGTGATGCCATTAAAACTTTTACTTCTTTAATAAGCTGTAAGACCCCAAATTTAATGAAATAAAAGTATTCAATTTTTCTTATAATTACTATTCAGTAAATGGTTAAATTGATAAAAAAAAAAGTTAAGGGTGATATATGAATTTTTTCAAAAATACGCAAGTGGTTATAAAATATTCATTGTTGTCGGGGAATATTCGTTTGGTCGTAGAATATTCTTTTCCGTCGAGGGGACTATTAAATGCGACCAGCGCAACCATTTGTGGGCCCCATAATGAAATTCTTGTCGGATGAAGAAAACAAAAATTAAAGTTTTTATAAATAACGGCGTAGTAGTTTCACAGATTAACCTTTGTTGGAATACCGGTGGGTAAAGTAAAGTAATCTGGCGTTGTTGCGATGTATTACCAGTATTACCGCGATATTTTGGAATTATTGATTCTTACGAAGAAGGCACTACTCAATAATTGTTACAGAATAATTGCATTCAATATTTTATTTTGATTCAATAATTCTTTGCGTTGATATTTTATATTATTGTTGTTTTAATAATTGTCACCGCACGATATTTTCCATTATCAAATCAATAATTCATATTATTTGAATAATATTATTAGATAGCATTATTGGCAATGTCTAGAAAGTTACATCTAAGGAGATGTTTGGTCACTAATTCTTGGCGCCAAGAAGGAGAAATTCTTATTGGAAAGCCCCCCTCTCTTCCGAGGAACTACTGGTTGTCATTATTGTGATTTTGTAATATTATTTGTGAATAATTAATTATTAATTTATATGATGAGGAAATTATTGATTTTATGTGGATATAGATGGAGAAAATTTTAATGTGACAATTATTGAAAATTAATATTTTATCTTTTACGATAAAATAATTCATTTTAATATATTATTATATTTTAATAATATAATAATGGTGATATTTTTTACTATGAATGTGAGATATATGAGTATATGGGGAGGAAGAGTATTTTTGTTGCAAAAGTTGTTTAAAACATGTTAAACATGTACGTGGGCCCATTTCTTGATCGAAATTTGATTATAACATGTAAAATCGCTTGGTTTATGGATTTGATTCGATTTACATTTGGAATTTGGAAAAACTTTCTTCTGCAAAGTTGTAGAGAATTGAATTTCCTATAAAAGTCACGAGATTTGAATTTTCTGATAAAAGGGCTATTTATTATGAATTATTGAAGTTCCGGATTAATTAATTATTATTATTTGGAGTTTTAAATAAATTAATTGAGAAAAACGTTTTTTTGATGGTTTTGGTTGTTGGAATGTGCTGAAATCAGTTGTCAAGAGGTTTGCATGAAAATTTTATAATAATAATAATATTTTATTAAATTTTCTACTTTGATGTTCTAAGCATTTTCCTATAAATAGGGTGCTTAGGTTAGAATTGAAAATCACACCAGAAACTAAAGATTTCTCTCTCTTTCTCTCTCTATAATATCGAGCGTATTTTGTGAGTATTTTAGTACTTCGAGTATATTCATGAGTTACTATTCACGAGTACTAGTCACGAAACGTGATGATGTTTTTTATGAAATTTCTATCTTTTGGTGTGAGATTCTTATTCACGATACTGGCCTTTATTCACGAATCTGGCACTATTCACCAAAAATGAAATTTCTTCTTTTTGTCCAAAATATCTATTCTGGATACTATCTTTGATTGGATCTACGTTTTGGTCTTCATTCTTGAATTTTACTCCACTACTGGTTATTTATGAAGTATTTTTGAGCGGGAATTGTTTAAAGTACGAATCCTTAATATTTGTTCTTTTGTTTCCTTTGGATTCGTTTTCTTTAAAATATTTTTCATCATCCTCGGTCCTAAATGATGATATAATTGAATATCTTTGGCCCATAGTAGTCAAAGATGAATGATTTTGATGAATATCTTTGGCCGTAGTGCAAAAGATGAGCAGTGTTTAGATGAACATGACCCGGTGATAAATATCTTTGGCGTATGTAGTGCAAAGATGACTTGTTGATGAATATCTTTGGTAGTAGTGCAAAGATGAATTTATTAGTAGGATTATGAACATAAACTGCGATTTGGTATAACCATAATCTTTGATGTTTCTGGTGATGAAAATTATCTTTTCTGGATGAGAAAAGTAATTTAGAACAACAATTACGATTATGAGTTATACATGTGATTGTGGATGAGAATTGTTGATTGATGTTACTGAGGATAAAACATTGTTGGTGGACTTTTAACATGGAGAAGATAATAGACTTTATGGTCTATTTGACTCTTCTAATGGATCGCTTTCGTTCATTGCAACTATGGTTGAAAAGTTTTATCATCCGCCATATGTTCTAAATCTCGATTTATTCTTGATGAAGACTATTGATAATTTATTTATCTTTAGTCATAATATTCTTTCTTGAAGTTAGTTGTGCTCACCCTTTTGCTTCACAATTCCTTTCGGTAATAAAGAGTGTATTTAGGTGAAGCGGGAAGTAACAAGGGAATAGAGCGGTGGTCATCATTTAGTAGTTATATTTGGTGAATCAACTAGGGTGAGGCGAACCCAACGTTGGAAGGTGTTTTTGCTATCATATAAGATGTCTAATGATATACAACCTCGTGTCATCATAAAGACGAGGGTTGTGCTTCATCCACTTGCCGAAGTATATTTACGAGCACTACCTATATAATCTTGGTGTTTGTTTGGAGTATAATTCACGATTAGAGCAGTGGAGATAATGATATGTCAAAAAAGACTCACCATTGGGAATAATATGATAGTAATCTTCTCGTTTTTCTTTGGGGTCTATTAGGTCAACCAAGGATAATTACGTAGTATATGACATCTATCATAACCCTGACGCATGGGCCTCCCATATCGAAGGTTTCTTGAGCACTTCCCAAAGATTCTAAATTTTAAAAGCAGTTTTTGACTATACCTTTATGTAAGGTGTCATTGTGAGGTGTTGTCGGTTGGGACATGAGTCGCGATTGGTATATATTTGTATCCAAACTCACAAAGATATGTGTTTGTTGTATTTTGCACGACAATTGTTGTAATAAAGTTGTAGTTGTTTTCTGTACCATGTATTTGGCGACTTAGAATGGGTTGGGTGGAATGGACCTATTTTGGGGTCGTCACATAAGCCGTGGATTACATGAATTGTATTTTTGTTTTTGTTTTGTTTGTCTAGAGAGGTCTGATTTAGAATCATGCATATTAATCTTTGAAATACGGCTCACCTTGTGTAATGTCTGGAAAGGTGATGAAATGGCAAATATCCAACTGCTTTTATGGTGTGGTATCATATGTAGTATTAACACATTAATAAAGCTATTAACTCACCATTTATCAGACTGTTATAGCACAAATTATTGTTGATTTTCTTTAATCTCATCCGGTACATAGTTTTAGGGAATTATTATCATGTACTTTATGGCATCCTGTTATAATATTGTGTTTTTCAGCTTCGACTTGCAGAAGAGAGGTTTGAGGAATCAGAAGTGAGGACTAGGCAACTTGAGAAACAGGTAACTTATTACAGTAAAGAGGTTAACAAAAGAGTAATATGTTTAATAACCATTATTTTATGAAACTATGCATCAGTAGTAGATGTAACACTTTTGATTGTAATTTGGCAGCTATAGCTAGCAACTTGGTCACTTGTAGAGGATTTTGTATTTTATAAAATGATGAATTTATGGCTCCCTATAAGTTGGGGCTAAATACATCCGTTACGGATGTAACTTTTGATTGTAATGGATGTACTGTTGTTAACGAAGAGGGGACACTACCACAGGACTATTTTGTTGATCTACTGTTCAAATGAACTTGCTCACTTACGAGCTATTGCTTGATGACTATTTTAAACATCATGAATTTAGTTTTCTTCTTTTTAAGTATTTACTGCTGCTTAACATGTTCATCAACATTAAAGGTGCAGATTTTTTTTGGGCTATTCTAGGACGGGAATATGCAGAGTAATAGATTCATTTCCACCCATGAATTTGACTGCAAAGTCTACGATATACAAAAGTTAATGTTGAAAAAACTACTCAGAAAATGAACATTTGAACAATGTCTTGTAATGGCCATATTACGCCCTGCATATAGAAATTAGACAGAAGGATTATCCTCCAGTTTTACTACAGAAAGAATTTAAGAATCTCTGTTCATTTAAAAACTACGTTGTATATAAAGTACGCATCTTAACGATTTTATTCAATCAATTTTATTTTTATTTATTATTATTTTTTAAATATGCTTACTAGATGTCCTTGTGTGGTCCACAAGTTCTTATGCTTTTCTTTTTGTGAGAACATCTATTTTTAAAATTTTGAAAATTAGTGTTACTTTAATTATGTAATGTTTGTTTGTTGTAAGGTTGCAAGTCTTAGAGAAGGTGTATCTATGGAAGCACGACTTTTGAGCAGGCAAGCATTAACAGTTCTGATATGTATCTATTATGGAGCTTATGGTGCCATTTTTTATAAATTACTTTCTTATGCTTATTATACTCTGCAGGAAGGAGGCAGCCCTCCAACAAAGGGAGGTTAGTACTATACACGCTAGATGCTGCAAGCATTTTTCTCATTGAGCATCATATCTTCGTTCAAAAATTGATACATAAAAAAAAACATGCATGCCAGCACCAACACATTTTTGTATGCATAAGAACACATTCTTGACAACCCGTCTTCTGTGTTTTTGTAATTTGTTCTTTGGCCCGTCAAAATAAACTTCATCTTTCTAAATATAGCAACCTATTGACACTTTTGAACATCAATCTGAATCTATGAATTAACAATATATTCTAGCTAGAGCTTGACCTTTTCATTAACAAAAAAGAATTGGTTGTAAACTTCAGAGCGGTCTTGATATGTTAAGATCATAAAGTCAGTTAGCCTATAGCGGTGAAGAGTACTTGCTATAGCAAATTAGTATGCTAACAAATACTCCCCTCTAAAAAAGAAGGGTAAATTTTACTTCACCACCTGAGGTTTGACCATTTTCTCACATGACCACCTATTGTTTAAATTTGAGGTGAAGTGAATTTTTTTTTTAATGTTATCACCGTGACTTTAATGGCTAAAGACATATATTTTCCCTAAGATTAAGACATTTATGTCATTTATACATATAACTAACAGCGTAATAAAGAATTTGTTATATTGCACTAAACCGAAGCTTGTAAAATGCATGAATACCTCAAATCGTGGAGAATTTGTCAAAAATTACAATTTTAATGTTGCAAAAGTAGAGTTACCTAGGGTTATTTAGTATCGACTTAACCCCTTTTTGGTATTGTTTGAGAGCGAATCTCAGCCTATATTGCTTGGATTCTCGATCTCTAATGGATGAATAAGATGGATCCTTAGCTTGTTTTTTCTTCCTCTAGTCATTTTTGAGAACAAAGCATGTGAAGGGTGTTTTTGATGAAATTTTAGGTTGTTTAGTGTTGTTTATAGTTGATTATGCTTGAATTTTGGTTAAAGGATAATACTCATAGAATTTTATTACCTAATTGAAGAAGACAGAGGTGGAAGGAGGAGAGAGGTGGTGATGCAGTACAAATGTTCAATTGAGTATTATAAGGGTTAGGGTTTGGAAAATATAAAGTGCAAAAAGAGTATTTTGGAGATATTTTTTAGTGTTTGATAATTGTTTTGTTTCTTCACACGTTTGTAGCGAGTGGTGCACACATACTATTAAATTGTGTGATGGTATTTAAGATTGTGTGATGCTTGTGGTTGTTGAATGTGACTGAATTCTAACTTGAGGTCAACATATAATAATAATCTATAAGTCTTGTAACAGAAAATATGTTTACCACTATGCTTACTGAAATTAATTCATGAAATGGCCGATTTAGATTCCAATTTTTTCTTGTAACAGAGCAATCATATAGTCGCACTGAAGGTTCTTTTTCTATTTGGATTTGTTGTAAGACCCCGAAATTTTTTAAATAAAAAGGAATTTCCTTTATTTATTATTTTGAAATAGTAAGGGTTGATTTGATTAATGTGGATAGTTAAGGGTTAAATATGCAAATATTTCAAAATAAGCAAGTGGTTATAAAATATTCATTATTATTAGGGAATATTCGTTTGGTCGTGGAATATTAAATGCTGTAGGGGAATATTAAATACGACGGTCGCCAAAGACAATATATGGGCCCCATAACTGGAAAGCGATTGGATGAAGAAAACGACAAATATAAGTTGTTTTTAAATAACGGCGTAGTTGTTGTCGTTAAGTATCGTTGGAATACCCGTTGGTTAAAACACACTAACTGGCGTTGTTGAGCAAGAGATACACTGCGGTATTGCACCAATTATTGATTCTTACGTAAGAAGGCACTACTCAATAATGGTTACAAAGAATTATCGCTCAAAGTATTTTATTGAGTTAATAATTGTCTGCGTTGATATTTTATATTCTTTGTTGTTTCAATAATTGTCATTACACAGTATCTTTCATTATCGAAGCAATAATTCATATTATCTAAATAATATTATTAGATAACATTATTGGCAATGTCTAGAAAGTTACATCAAGGAGAGGTTTGGTCACCTAATCAAGGGCGTCGAAGAAGAAATTCTTATTGGAAAGCCCCTCTTTCCGGAACCCGCTGGTTGTCAATATTGTGATTACGTAATATTATTTTTGAATAATTAATTATTGATTTATATGATGAGGAAAATATTGATTTTATGTGGATATAGATGGAGAAAATTTTTAAAATGACAATTGATTTCGATAAAATAATTCATTTAAATATATTATTTTAATAATATATTAACTTGGTGATATTTTTACAACGAATGTGGGATATATGAGTATACGAGGAGGAAGAGTATTTTGTTGCAATAAATGTTTAAAACATGTTAAACATGTCGGTGGACCCCATTTATTGGTTGAAATTTGATTATAGCTTTGTAAAATCGTCTGTTTGTGGATTTGGTCGATTTCTATTTGGAATTTGGAAAAACTTTTTCTTCTGCAAAGTTGTAGAGAATTGAAATTCCTATAAAAACTCACGAGATTCGAATTTTCTGATGAAAGGGCTATTTATTATGAATTATTGAAGTTCAAAGCTCAAATAATTAATTTTGGAAGTTTTAATTATATTTTATTATGAAAAACGTTTTTGTCATTAAAGGTGGGTCTTGCATGTGATGTAAATGCTGAATTCAGATCCTTAAAAGTGGGCGTAGGAATTTGTAATATTAATATTATTATTTTATTAAATTTTCGCTTTGGTGTTCTAAGCATTTTCCTATAAATAGGGTCTTAGGTTAGAATTGAAAATCACACTGTGAAACTAAAGTTTCTCTCTCTATATTATCGGCGTATTCTTGTGAGTATTTTGAGTATACTTTGAGTATTGCTATACGGTGCAAGTTCAAGTCATAGCTTTATATCAGGTGTTTCAACTAAGTACTAATCTTTCGAGGTAAGGGATATTATTTTTTTCGTAATGATATTATTTCTTCAATATCATTATCTTTGAAATGTTGATCCGAAGTTTTATCAAATTTGGAACTTTTTCATGTCATGGGGTTCTTATTCATGGGTTACTTATTCACGAGTTACTATTCACGAGTTACTATTCATGAAGTTCTTATTCACGAGTTACTATTCACTTAGTACTATTATAAAGCGTGAAGATGCTTTTGTGGAATTTCTATCTTTTGGTGTGAGTTACTATTCACGATACTGGCAAGACTATTCACGTATCTGGTGACTATTCAATTTAAAAAATAAAATTTCTTCTTTTCGTCAAAACATCTATTCGGATACTAGCTTTGATTGTATCCATGTTTTGATCATTCTTGAATTTTACACCACTATGATTATTTTTGAGGTATTTTTGGGCGTGGATAAAACCAAGTACGAATCCTTAATCCTTAATCCTTGTCATTTTGTTTCTTTGGATTCGTTTCTTTAAAAATATTTTTCATCATCCTCATCGTAAATGATGATATTATTGAATATCTTTGGCCTCAGTAGTGCAAAGATGAATGATTTCTGAAGAATATCTTTGGCACGTAGTGCAAAGATGAGCAGTGTTTAAATGAACATGACCGATCGATGAATATCTTTGGCCTTTAGTGCAAAGATGAAGCAGTGTTGAGATGAACATGACCGATTGATGAATATCTTTGGCCTGTAGTGCAAAGATGAATATTTGATTTGAGATGAATATTGATTGATGTTACAGGGATAAAATATTGATGATGGACTGTTAAATTCATAGATTATAGTAGAATTCATTCTCTACGTAACTCTTCTATGAATTATTATTTCCTTGCGAATATTGATCGATACTTGTTATATCATTGTATTCTCATCGATTTTCCCTGTTGAAGACTAACGATAATTTGTTGTATATTATCTTAGTCATAATATTCTTTCTTGGGCTAGTTGAGCTCACCCTTTTCCTTGTTGTTCCATTTTTCTTCTCGGGAGGCGAGAATGAATGAAAGCTAGTACTACTTCTGGGGTATGGAATGAAGGTTCTA
Organism: Panax quinquefolius; assembly: GCA_020205615.1. NCBI lineage: Eukaryota > Viridiplantae > Streptophyta > Magnoliopsida > Apiales > Araliaceae > Panax > Panax quinquefolius. Next base: position 97,875,286 of record CM035165.1, on the reverse strand, counting down.
GAGAGAGTTGTTTAGTAGTCCTCACCATTTTTGTAAAATAATGAATCAATAATTATGATGGGGATTTATTTGCGTGTGGATATTGTCTAGAAGACAATATTATATTTAAACTCACAGTATATATTGTCGTATTTCACACGACATTTGTATTATTGAAGTTGTAGTTTGCTTCTTGTACCATGTATTTGGCGACTCAGAATGGGTGTTGTGTATACCTATTTTGGGGGCGTCACAGTTGGTATCAGAGCTTAGGGATATGATCTCTGGCGGAGATCGGGGAATAGAACTAGGAGGGGAGAGACGAGTAAATCCTTCGCTAGTGTGTCCTACCTAAGCTTATTTGTTAGTTGGTCAGTATATAGGGATATTATGTGATATATTGATTTCCTTAATTAACCCTTATTTTGTGTGTGATTTGAGAATGTCGGTGAGAATATTAATGATTGGAGTAAATGAGGTAGTGGAGATGCTCAGACTCACCAACGAGGAGAAGCGTGCAACAGTGGCAATGTTCCTCCCTGTGAACAACACCATCGAAAGCGAGATGATGAAGCGAGGGATGTTTAGAAGCTTTTTGCAGTTCATGCAAAAATCGACGAGGGAAACTTCGTGTTCAAAATCTGAGGAGGAAATGATAGCAATTCACGAGTGGTCACAACCCAAGCGATTCAAAGAGTTGGGACCACGAATTACTGGAAAAGCCGGATCCGATTAAAGGCGGAGGCGTGGGTCAAAACAAATTACCAAGATATTCGATGTCTTGGGATGCACGGGAGAACAGAAAGTTCCATTCGCCACCTTTATGTTAAAGTGGCGAGGCAGACATCGGTGGGAATCGTGAAGCGTACCCATCCACCGCACTCGGCGTATGTCATGGGAGCGTTTGAAAAGCGATTCAATGACAAGTACTTCCACGAAAAAGTATCGCATATGAAGGAAGTGGAGTTTATTATACTAGAAGCGAGAATAACATGGCGGTGTCCCGATGACGAGGCGAAGTTCGCGGAGTTATCGAGTTTTGCACCTCATTTGGTGGAGAATGAGGAACGTATGACGCGGATGTTTCGAGAGGTTTGAAACCCGACATACGTCAAGATCTCATTTCTCATAAATTTTCTCTCTATTCGAGATGTTGTCAATGTGGGCTCGGTTGTTAGAAGCGAGATAACGAAAGTACGTTCAACCGAGGGACCATAACTGAGGATCATACAGAAGATAGCGATCATCGAATAACGATAACCCGTGAAGAAAGAAGAATACGACAAAGGCGGTAACCACTCCGGTGGTAATCGTGGCCATGAAAATAGAAGAAGCGAAGTCGGGAGGAGATTTTTAAAGAGGAGATTCAACAACGACCATGTGAAGACGTCGGCGCCAAATAGCAACTAGTTTTAAGGGAGGAGAAGCGACCACCGGTCGTATGCTACAAATGCGGAAAAGAGGGACATATCGGTCAAAGCGCCCACAATGATTCAAGGTATGCTTATAGTTGTGGAAAGGAAGGACATATCGCTTCGAGATTGTACGGTAGCTAAACCTAGTTCGTGAGGGGACGGTGACTCAAAAGGATGTCCCGTAAAAGTCAAAGTCAACGGTTCTTGGAAGAGCGTTTGTTGTGGTGGTCAAAATGCGAGGAACCCGAACGAAGTTAGTACGCAGGTTAGTTAATTATAAATTCTTCAAGTATATACCTTACTAGATATCGGTTCTACCCATTCTTTTTATCTCTCTTACTTGCGCTCAACGTTTAAACTTGACTCGGAGAAATTAGACTTTAACCTATCTGTGGAAACTCCGTTAGGAGAAACTTTCATCACATCCACTGTTTATAAATCTTGCTTGATTCAGGTTGGCACTATCACATTACCTGTTAACCTTATTTCTATAGAGATATTTGTTTTTGATGTGATTTTAAGGTTAACTACTCATCACGCAAGAAATTGATTATTTTCGTAAGGTTGTTAGTTTTCATATTCCTAAGCAACCTGTTATTCGAATTCAAGCAATCAAACCATTGTAGTCAAACATTTTCATATCAAGCCATGAAGTCATTCGTTTATTACGGATGTCAAATTTTCTTAGTCCATGTTATGGATTTGAATAAAGACACGTCGATTTGAATAATATTCTGTTGTTATTGATTTTTCCGATGTATTTCTGAAGAATTTCTTGGCTTACTCCCAAATCCTCGATATTAAATTTTGTATCGACTTTGAACGGTAAGACAAAACTCATTTCTAAAATCTCATATCGAATGGCTCTATTGAACTTCGTGGAGTTAAAAATTCAACTATAGAATTTGGTACTGAGCCTTTATCTTGTGACTTCCTTTGTGGAAATCACCTAAGCCAGACTCTCTGTAGGGGATGTCATATTCGATGCGATAGTAAAGCGATAGGTGTCATTGTGACGTCTTTATCCAAGATTGGGATATGAGTCACGAGTTGAGAGCAACCTAAGTCGATGAATCGAAATACATAGCTTTCAGGCTTAGTTGGTTATTATCTGAGATTCGTTGAAGGATATTCTCGAATCGCTATTCCATTAACGCAATTGACTCGTAGAGATACAAAATTCGAATGGAGCAAGGAATGTGGGAAGAGCTTGAAGAACTCAAGAGGAGACTCATTTCAAAGACATGTTACGACCATGCCATCCCGGAAAGGCGAACGTGGTAGGCGGCGTGTTGAGTAGAAGATCATATGCGGAACGAAAAGAGTGCGATGATGTCAAGTATCGCGACAGAGCCAACTTTAATAGAAAAAGTTAAGGTTGCTCAAGCCACGCAGGCTTGGTGATGAGTATGAAGAAGAAAGTACAAGAAGGAGCTATTCCTAAGCGAGAATTGATGAAGAAGGAATACTTGAGTCAACTCGATTTTTGCATTCCTAATGATTTTGATTTGAAGCATAGAATCATGATGGAGGCACACAACACATTGTTTGCAATCCATCACGGGAGTACCAAAATGTATTATGATCTTCAACATACATTTTGGTGGAGCAATACGAGGAGAGAGATCGCGTAGTTTATCTCGAGATGTTTAACTTATCAACGTGTAAGGCGGAGCATCTTGTACCTAAGGGTCCGCTGCAACCACTTGAGATTTTGAAATGGAAGTGGGAACACATTACCACGAATTTCATTACTAATCTTCCCAAGGTTTCTCAAGGCATAGATGCGATTTGGGTTATTGTTGATAGATTAACCAAGTCTGCTCATTTCTTACCGATACGAGAGACTTATTCCCTTGAACGTCTTTCTCGTATGTACGTAAATGAGATTGTGAGATTGCATGGCATGCCTGCATCCATAGTTTCGGATCGTGACCCAAGATTCACTTCATGATTTTGGGTTAGTTTGTAGAAAGCTTTGGAGCTAATTTACGATTTAGGTTTGGCATACCATCCTCAAGCGGATGGGCAATCGTAAAGGACTACTCAAACTCTTGAAGATATATTTAAACTCGTGTCCTAGATTTCAAAGGAAGTTGGGATAAGTACTTGCCATTGGTGGAATTCTCATACAACAATAGTTATTAAACAAATATAGGCATGGTTCCATTCGAAGCATTATATGGGACGAAAATGTCCTTCTCCAATATGTTGGGATGAGGTGGGTGAAGCAACATTGTTGGGACCGAAAGTTAAGACGTATGACTCACCGAAAAGATCCAAATGATTCGACAACGTATACAAACGGCACAAGATCGACAAAAGAGTTATGCGGATCTTCATCGAAAGGACGTGGAATTTAATGTAGGGGATCATGTATTGTTGCGAGTTGCTCCATGGAAGGAGTTACAAGATTTGGGAAGAGAGGAAAGCTCAATCCACGATTTATTGGTCCATTTCAAATTCTTAACCGAGTAGGAAATGTAGCCTATAGACTTGCGTTACCTCAAGTATGTCTCGTGTTCATAATGTGTTTCACATATCATGCTTCGTAAATATGTGAAAGACCGAACCACGTTATAGAGTTAGAACCAGGACGAGATAGTAGTAGAAGACTTAACGTATGAGGAGGTACTGTCAAGATTTTGGATAGGAAGGAGCATGCCCTACGCTGAAAGGTCATACCACAAGTTAAAGTTTTGTGGAGGAATCATCTTATAGAGGAAATGACCAGGAATTGGAAAGCGGAAATGAAAGCGAGGTATCCTCACCTTTTGAAACACACAGTACGTACGACGTCAATTTCGAGGGACGAAATTTCATAGGAGGGAGGTTGTAAGACCCGAAATTTTTAAATAAAAAGGAATTTCCTTTATTTATTATTTTGAAATAGTAAGGGTTGATTTGATTAATATGGATAGTTAAGGGTTAAATATGCAAATATTTCAAAATAAGCAAGTGGTTATAAAATATTCATTATTGTTTGGGAATATTCGTTTGGTCGTGGAATATTCAAATGCTTAGAATATTCGAATATTAAATGCGCTGCAAAGAATATGTGTGCCCCATAACCTGAAAAGCGATTGGATGAAGAAAACGACAAATATAAGTTGTTTTTAAATAACGGCGTAGTTGTTACCGTTAATACTGTTGGAATACCCGGTGGTTAAAACACACTAATACGCGTTGTTGAACAGTAGCACACAGTATTGCACCAATTATTGATTCTTACGTAAGAAGGCACTACTCAATAATGGTTACAATAATTCTTTATTCGATTATTTTATTGAGTTAATAATTCTTTGCGTTGATATTTTATATTCTTTGTTGTTTCAATAATTGTCATTACACAGTATCTTTCATTATCGAAGCAATAATTCATATTATCTGAATAATATTATTAGATAACATTATTGGCAATGTCTAGAAAGTTCTGTCTAAGGAGAGGTTTGGTCACCTAATTGCTGGCGCCAAGAAGAAGAAATTCTTATCGAAAGCCCCTCTTTCTGGAACCGCACGGTTGTCAATATTGTGATTTCGTAATATTATTTGTGAATAATTAATTATTGATTTATATGATGAGGAAAATATTGATTTTATGTGGATATAGATGGAGAAAATTTTTAAAATGACAATTGATTTACGATAAAATAATTCATTTAAATATATTATTTTAATAATATATTAACGGTGATATTTTTACAACGAATGTGGGATATATGAGTATACTGAGGAGGAAGAGTATTTTGTTGCAATAAATGTTTAAAACATGTTAAACATGTAAATTGGACCCCATTTATTGACCGAAATTTGATTATAGCTGTGTAAAATCGCCTCGCTTATGGATTTGATCGATTTACATTTGGAATTTGGAAAAACTTTCTTTCGCAAAGTTGTAGAGAATTGAAATTCCTATAAAAACTCACGAGATTCGAATTTTCTGATGAAAGGGCTATTTATTATGAATTATTGAAGTTCAAGTTCAAATAATTAATTTTGGAAGTTTTAATTATTTTTATTATGAAAAACGTTTTTGTCATTAAAGGTGGGTCTTGCATATGATGTAAATGCTGAATTCAGATCCTTAAAAGTGGGCGAGGAATTTGTAATATTAATATTATTATTTTATTAAATTTTACGCTTTGGTGTTCTAAGCATTTTCTATAAATAGGGTGCTTGGGTTAGAATTGAAAATTACACGAAACTAGTTTTTTCTCTCTATATTATCGAAGCGTATTCTTGTGAGTATTTTGAGTATACTTTGAGTATTGCTATACGGTGCAAGTTCAAGTCATAGCCTATATCCGGTGTTTCAGCTAGAAGTACTGATCTTTCGAGGTAAGGGATATTATTTTTTTCGTAATGATATTATTTCTTCAATATCATTATATTGAAATGTTGATCCAAGTTTTTATCAAATTTGGAACTTTTTCATGTCTGGGTTACTATTCATGGGTTCTTATTCACGAGTTACTATTCACGAGTTACTATTCTCGAGTTCTTATTCACGAGTTACTATTCACGAGTACTATTCATAAAGCGTGAAGATGTTTTTGTGGAATTTCTATCTTTTGGTGTCGGAGTTACTATTCACGTATACGGCAGTATTCACGTATACGGTACTATTCACCGAAAAATAAAATTTCTTCTTTTCGTCCAAAACATCTATTCTGGATACTAGCTTTGATTGTATCCATGTTTTGATCATTCTTGAATTTTACACCACTATGATTATTTTTGAGGTATTTTGGGCGTGGAATAAACCAAGTACTGAATCCTTAATCCTTAATCCTTGTCATTTTGTTTCTTTGGATTCGTTTCTTTAAAATATTTTTCATCATCCTCATCGTAAATGATGATATTATTGAATATCTTTGGCCCAGTAGCAGCAAAAAGATGAATGATTTTGAAGAATATCTTTGGCTGTAGTGCAAAGATGAACAGTGTTTAAATGAACATGACCGACTGATGAATATCTTTGGCCTTTAGTGCAAAGATGAACAGGTGTTGAGATGAACATGACCGATTGATGAATATCTTTGGCCTGTAGTGCAAAGATGAATATTTGATTTGAGATGAATATTGATTGATGTTACTGAGGATAAAATATTGATGATGGACTGTTAAATTCATAGATTATAGTAGAATTCATTCTCTACGTAACTCTTCTATGAATTATTATTTCCGCTGCGAATATTGATCTGATACTTGTTGTCTATTGTATTCTATCAGATTTTTCCCTGTTGAAGACTAACGATAATTTGTTGTATATTATCTTAGTCATAATATTATTTCTTGGGCTAGTTGAGCTCACCCTTTTCCTTGTTGTTCCATTTTTCTTCTCGGGAGGCGAGAATGTAGCGAAGTACTAGTCGGGGTATGGAATGAAGGTTCTAGAGAGAGTTGTTTAGTAGTCCTCACCATTTTGTAAAATAATGAATCAATAATTATGATGGGGATTTATTTGCGTGTGGATATTGTCTAGAAGATAATATTATATTTAAACTCACAGTATATATTGTCGTATTTCACACGACATTTGTATTATTGAAGTTGTAGTTTGCTTCTTGTACCATGTATTTGGCGACTCAGAATGGGTGTTGTGTATACCTATTTTGGGGGCGTCACATTTGTAGCAAATGATATTGTAATTGTCTATTTGTCTTTTTCTGCTTATGTGAAATACGGTGTACATTAGTATTATGTAGCAACTCTATTGTCTTTGTGTATTGATTTTGGCATTAAGTGCCTCTGGTGACCTATTTGCTTCATTTTTCTGACTTGCTATTATTTTTAAAAATGCAAGAAGACTGGTTCTACGACCTGCCTTACAATACTGGGTATTAAATTTCCGTGCTACGTTTACGGAAGACAAAGGATGAAATTATGAAGTGTACTCTCTCTATATATGTAGATATATACTTTGATTGAAGAACTGTGATAGCTTTAGATGGTTAATTGTAAAGATAATGAATGATTATGTAGTGGATGATTTTATTAAGTTAATAATATTTTAGTTTTTGTATTTTTGCCATTATTTGTTATGGGGACATTGAGCTATCAGTACACAAAAGAATGTCAAATTTTGATTGGGCAACAATATAATTCGTTACCAAAGCATTGAACAAGATTTAATATAGCAACAATTTTTTATACATTTAGCAATAAATTTACGTTGCTAATGACATTAAAAATATAATATTTGGCAACAAAAAATTTAACCTAATAACAACGGAGAGGATATTGTTGCTAATACTAAAATAAAAGGCAACATTTTTATCGTTGTAAATCGTATCAACTTTCGTTGCATATATATAAAGAAGCCAAGAACATATAATGTCGTTCTTTAATCGACGACTTTCGTCATTTATTGAAAATAACCAAAGAACAAATATTTTCGTTGCTGATTCAACATAATGTCGTTGCCAAATAATATAATCAACAACGAAAATCGTTGCTAAAAAGTTTACATTCCGCAACGAAAACAAGTTTAGGCAATAATTTTCATAATTTACTGCAACGAAAAATGTTGTTGCAAAATGGTGTCAATTGCAACGAAAATGCATGGTCGTTGCAAAAAAAAAGAGTTCATTTCGTTGCCAATTAGCAGGCTTTTGCAACGAAATGGGGTTTTTAGCAACGAAATTTTAATTATTTTGCAACAATACATTTTATTGCTAAAGGATTGATGTCTCTGTACGAATGCCAAAATTCGTTGCAAAATGTATTACTTTTGGCAATGAAAAAAATACGTTCGTTGCAGAACAATTAGCAACGCTCATCATGCTTGAACGAAGAGCGTAACGACGAAAAAAAAGTCGCTTGCCAAACCCTTTTGCAACGAAATTTGGCATCTTTAGCAACGAAAATCGGTTGTTGCTGAAGGCCCATTTTTTTGTAGTGTAATATTAATGATGAATAAGTTCATGTTGATTAAAGATGAATTTGATAGTTCCATTGTGTTGGGATTATTAGTGTTAGTGGAAATCGACATCTATTCCAAGGATAATTGATGTCTGGGGGTTATATTGATAAATCGGATAATTTATCGGATAGATGAGAAATTAATTGCTACTAGTTCACATGCTTATATAACTATTTGTTCACATGTGTGTACTATTGAATCACATTCTTGTACTATTAGTGGAGTTGGTGCAAGATTGATAATACTTGCATGACTAAGTTAAAAATGGAGGTATAGATGGAGGTACTATACTGTAATTCGTATTTTCACATGATTATAACTATTGGTTCACATGATTGAACTATTGATTCACATTATTTACTATTAGGGGAGGTGGTGCAAGTTTGATAATACTTGCAGGACTAAATTAAAAAGAAAAGAAAAGTTGAAGGTATTGTATTGTAATATTTCTAGCCCCAAAATGTGCAATTATTGAAACTTTATTTTCCTATAAATAGAAGCCCATTCTTCCTTCATTTCTCACCAATTCACTAAAACTATAGAGCATTTATTATAGAGAGAAATTATAGAGAGAAAGAAGAAGAGAAGTCTATTACCTCACTATTCCAGTATCCAGTTTTCTTCTAAGGTAAGGGGTATTATTTTTTTTGTATTCATGAAGAGAGCTTTTGTTATTCCATTCGTTATTATTCTGTTGGAATAACCTGTATATACGAAGTACCGCATACATGGTGAAATTCTTCTATTATTCCATTCTTTATTATTATGTTGGAATAACCTCTATATGCGAAGTACCGCATACATGGTGAAATTCTTCTAATATTCCGTTCTTTATTATTCGCCGGAATATCCAATACATGCGTGCAAGGCGTTTTGGCGGGACCGGTTCCATTATTTATTATTCTTTCGGAATATTCTATACTGCGTGCGTTCACCTTGGGACCGGGTTCCATTATTTATTATTCTATCGAAATATCGTCTCGCATGCGTTTACGTGACGAATTGGTTCCATTATTTATTATTCGTTGGGAATAACTTTGTATATGCGATCTATCGCATTTATGGTGAATCCTTCGTTATTCAATTCTTTATTATTACATTGGAATAACCTCATCATGTGGATTACCGCATGCATGGTGAATGATCCTTTGTATTCATTCTTTATTAAATTGTCTGCAAATGATCCGGTTTCACGTGGATTATCGCATGGGTGAAAATCCATTTGTAGTTTCGTATATTCTATTATACTCGTATGAGATATCATTTCTTTTGTACTCGTCATGGAATATCATTTTCTTTGGTATTTTTTACAAGTTACTATTCATGGGTTACTATTCACTCTAGTATTATTCACTCGGGTATTCGGGGCACTTTTCGTGTCGGAGTACTATTCACGGGTTTCTATTCACCCAAATTACTATTCACCCGAATATTATTCACTCGGGTATTTGGGGTACTTTTCATGTCGGGATACTATTCACGAGGTACTATTTCCAAAGTACTATTCACGGGGTACTATTCACCCGAAAAATATATTTCTTTTTTGTCCAAATTATTTTTGGTACATGAATATTATTCTTGAATTTTACTCCACAAAGAAGTATCATGTTGACAATTTAGACATTATTGGTTCCTGGATAAATTAATTGTTGAACTTGTTTTATTGAATTCTTATGTCATTGTCATCATCCTCATGTTTATATTACGTTGAAAGTCATCTGTGGCCTGTAGTGCATAGATGGACTTGGTGTGATTATGACCAGGGATTATTCGGTATAATCATGACCGTAATATTACAAATGATGTGGAAAAAGTCCTCATTGGCTGTAGTGCATTGATGGACGCTTTTTGGTATGATTATGGATATGGATTCTCTTGACCAAGGGTGCAAAGATGAATTATTTTATGGCATGATCGGGGACCAGTTGATGAAAACACGATTATCTTTGGTAGTAGTGCATGGATAATTCGTGGTCGTGATATCTTAAAGAATATCCTTGGCACGTAGTGCGCGGGGATGATTTGATGATGTGAATTATTTATTAAGCTGAGTCTCAGCGATAAAATTGATGATAAACTTTTTAAATCATAGAAGATAGTAGATTTAATCTCTACTTGACTCTTCTAATGGATTGTTTGTTAAGATATTATGATAGTAGATTGTTTGACTCTTCTAATAGATTTAATGTCTATTGTATTTTATCAGTTTAACACTGTTGAAGGCTAATGATAATTTATTCTGCATTATCTTAGTCATAATATATCTTATTGGACAGTGAAACTTGCACCAAGAGGACAGTGAAAGAAAGGGTGAGCTCAACTAGCCCAGTAAGAAATATTATGACTAAGATAATGTAGAATAAATTATCATTATCCTTCAACAATGTTAAACTGATAAAATACAATAGACATCAAGTTTAACTACAGCGGAACAAGCAATACATTAAAAGAGTCAAGTAGAGAATAAAATCTACTATCTTTTATGATTTAAAAGGTTTTTCATCACTTTTATCGCTGGGACTCAGCTTAATAAATAATCCACATCATCAAATCACCCTTGCACTACGGCCAAGGATATTCTTTAGTATCATGACCACAAATTATCTATGCACTACGGGCCAATGATATTTATGTATTCATTAATGGTCATGATCATGCCAACAACTGTCCATCAATGCACTACGGGCCAATGAGGACTTTTACCACATCATTTGTAACATTACGGTTATGATTACACCGAATAATCCCCGGTCATAATCATACCAAGTCCATCTATGCACTACATGCCACAAATGACTTTCAACAAAATATAAATGAGGATGATGACAATGATATAAGAATTCAATAAAACAAGTTCAAGAATTATTTTATCCAGGAATCAATAACGTCCAAATTGTCAACATGATACTTCTTTGTGGAGTAAAATTCAAGAATGCTCAGAAGAATATTTCCATGAAAGATACTGGATGAAGCGCAAATATCAAGGATATTCCACTAATTTCATAGCGTATAGAAGTCAAAACTTTAACCAACTGAGTATAATAACGAATGAAATAACAAAAGAAATCACCAGGCATGCGATAGACCGCACATACAGGTTATTCCAACAGAATAATAAATAACAGAACCAGGTCATGCGTAAATGCACAGATAAGATATTCCAACAGAATAATAAATAATGGAACCAGGTCATGCGTAAAGCACAGACATGATGTTCCATCAGAATAATAAAGAACGAAATAATAACAGAAATCACCATGCATGCGGTACTTCGCATAGACAGGTTATTCCAACATAATGATAAAGATTTGAATAACAGAATAATTTCACCAAGTATAGGGTAGCCCGCATATATAGGTTATTCTAACAGAATAATAAAGAATGGAATAACATAATTTCTCTTCATGAATACGAAAGAAATAATACCCCTTATTATAATAATAATATCCCTTACCTTAAAAAGAAACTGGATACTGGAGTAGTGAGGTAGCAAACTTCTCTTCTTCTTTCTCTCTATAACTTCTCTCTATAATAAATGCTCTATAGCTTGAGTGAATTGGTGAAGAATAATTAAGAAATGAGATTCTATTTATAGGAAAATATAGTTTCGATAATTGCACGTTTTGGGGCTCAAAATATTACAGTATAATACCTTCATCTTTTCCTTTATTTTTAATTTAGTCCCGCAAGTATCATCAAACTTGCATTCAACTCCCCTAATAGTAAATAATGTGAATCAATAGTTCAATCTTGTGAATCAATAGTATAATCATGTGAAAATACTAATTATAGTATAGTACTTCCATATACTCCATTTTTAACTTAGTCATGCAAGTATTATCAATCTTGCACTAACTCCCTAATAGTACATGAATCGTGATTTAATAGTACACACATGTGAACAAATAGTTATATAAACATGTGAATTAGTAGCAATTAATTGCTCATTTATCCCGATAAATTATCCGATTTATCAATATAACCCCTGCACATCAATTATCACTGAGAATAGATGTCGATTTCCACTAACACTAATAATCCAAACACAATGGAACTATCAAATTCATCTTTAATCAACACGAACTTATTCATCATTAATATTATAACTCACAATATTTAACAACTGTGTCGTTCCTGTGAAGAGGGGCTTTTCGATAAGGATTTCTCCTTATTGACGCAATAATTAGGTGACCAAACCTCTCCTTGTGAACTTCTAGACATTGTCAATAATATTGCAAATAATAATAATATGAATAACTTTGTCGTCTCAATTATTGATTTAATAATATAACATATTATACGGATGATCTTTGTGACAATAATTGAATCAATAATATAAGAGAGATATGATCGACAATTATGTAACAATAATTGAGTATAACTGAGTAACTTATCACATAAGCATCAATAATCAATACCATGTGCTACTATGCAACCACGCGTATTACTGTACTTTTCTACCGAGTAGTTCAACAGTTTTAACGGTAACACTTCCGCCGTTATAAAAAGATAATTCTGTCATTTTCTTACTACGACAATGCCTCCGTTGTGGGGTCCACCAATGATTGTGCCGTTATACGAATATTCTCTGATAAAACGAATATTCCCCGACCAATCGAATATTATATAACAACTTGCATACTTTACAAAATTTATAAATACTACCAACAACTATAACATTATATCAAATGCACACCATAATATTAAAAAAATATTTTGAGAAATTTAAATCTTTATTCATAAAATCTGGGATCTCAGAACATGTGCTATCCAAGTCTTGGATGAGAGTCACAGTTTTGAATGATATTTCTATTGTTAATAAATTTCCTGAAGTGTTCTTGAAGACTTCCTAGCCTACCCCTAGAGCGTGAAATCAAATTTTGTATTGACCCCAGTACAAAACTCATTTCTAAAACCCTTAAATATTTCTTCAACCAAAACGAACGTATCATGTGCCAAAGACATTGGCTCGAGCTGTTGAAGATTACGATTGTACTAATGGAAGAGCGAACGTGGTAGCTGACGCGTTGAATAGAAGATCGTATGCGTTTACGAGTGCGATGTTATTAACATAAAAATTCATTTTATATAACTTACAAATGATGAAGATAGAGTTAAAGACTCTAGGGACCCACGTAAAGATAACGAATATACGAGTAGAATCGACTTTAATCGATAAAGTTAAAGGCGCTCAAGCTACACACCCGAATCTAATGAATGTGAAGAAAAAGGTTCAAGAGGGAGTTATTCTAGAAGCAAGAATCGACGAAGAGAGGAAATCTCAACCCTCGATTTAATTGGCCCATTTGAAATACTTGATCGAGTAGGAACTGTGGCCTATAGACTCGTTTTACCGCCAAGTATGTCGCTTGTTCATAACATTTTTTTTCACGTATCAATGTTACGTAAATATGTGGACGACCCGAACCACATCATTAAATTAGAACTAGACGAGATAGCAGAAGATTTAACGTATGAGGACATACGTATTAAAATCTTGGATAAAAAGAATCCTATTCGACACTCAAAAGTTATACCTCAAGAGTTAGAATCTGATGAAGTGTCCTCACTTGTTCGGCATACCAGGTACGTACGTAAATTTCGAGGACGAAATTTCATAAGGAGTGGAGATTGTAAAATCCCAAATTTTATAAATAAAGATTTAATTTTCTCGAAATATTTTTTTGAATATTATGGTGTGGAATTGAGATAGTGTTATAGTTGTGGGTAGTATTTATAAATTTTGCAAAGTAAACAAGTGGTTATATAATATTCGATTAATTAGAAATATTCGCTTTTAACAGGAATATTCGTATACGACAAAGACAATCATTGGTAGACCCCAATACGGAAGTATTATCGTAGTAAGAAAAAGACAGAATTATCATTTTATAAAAATAACGGCGAAAGTGTTACCGTTAAAACTGTTGAACTACTCGGTAGTAAAAGTACAATAATATGCATGGTTGCATAGTAGCACACGGTATTGATTATTGATGCTTACGAAAGAAGTCACTCAGTTATACTCAATTATTGTTACAGTAATTGTTGCACCATATCTCTCATATTATTGATTGATTATCACACGATTATTATCGCATAATATTTGATATATTATTAAATCAATAATTGAGACGACAAAGTTATTCATATTATAAAATTGTAATATTTACAATGTCTAGAAGTTCTGTCAAGGAGAGGTTTGGTCATCTAATTACGCGCCAATAAGGAGAAATCCTTATCGGAAAGCCCCCTCTTTCCTGGGAACGACCTAGCTCTTAAATATTGTGAATTATAATATTAATGATGAATAAGTTAATGTTGATTAAAGATGAATTTGATAGTTCCATTGTGTTGGGATTATTAGTGTAGTGGAAATCGACATCTATTGCAAAGATAATTGATGTCTGGGGGTTAAATTGATAAATCGGGTAATTTATCGGATAAATGAGCAATTAATTGCTACTAGTTCACATGCTTATATAACTATTTGTTCACATGTGTATACTATTGAATCACATTCTTGTACTATTAGGTGAGTTGGTGAAACATTGATAATACTTGCATGACTAAGTTAAAAATAGAGGTATAGATGGAGGTACTATACTGTAATTCGTATTTTCACATGATTATAACTATTGGTTCACATGATTGAACTATTGATTCACATTAATTACTATTAGGGGAGGTGGTGCAAGTTTGATAATACTTGCAGGACTAAATTAAAAAGAAAAAAAAGTTGGAGGTATTGTATTGTAATATTTCGAGCCCCAAAACGTGCAATTATCGAAACTATATTTTTCTATAAATAGAAGCTCATTATTCCTTCATTTCTCACCAATTCACTAAAGCTACAGAGCATTTATTATAGAGAGAAATTATAGAGAAAAAGAAGAAGAGAAGTCTGTTACCTCACTATTCCAAAGATCAGCTTTTCTTCTAAGGTAAGGGTATTATTTTTTTTGTATTCATAAAGAGAGCTTTTATTATTCCATTCGTTATTATTCTGTTGGAATAACTTTTATATGCACAAGCAATCGCATACATGGTGAAATTCTTCTATTATTCCATTTTTATTATTATGTTGGAATAAACTGTTTATGCTTGTAACGATACGTGGTGAAATTCTTCTAATATTCCGTTCTTTATTATTATTCGGCGGAATATCCATTTTTGTCGCGTTCGCTTGGACTGGTTCCATTATTTATTATTCGTCGAATATCCCGCCTGCGTTCTGTGGGACTGGTTCCATTATTTATTATTCTATCTAATATATCACATGCGTGCGTTCACGCATGACTTTGGTTCTATTATTTATTATTCTATTGGGAATAACTTTCAGTATATGCGATCTATATCGCATTTACATGGTGAATCCTTACGTTATTCCATTCTTTATTATTACATTGGAATAACTGCGCTACATGTGGATTACCGCATGCATGGTGAATGATCCTTTGTATTCATTCTTTATTAAATTGTGCAAATGATATGTCTACGTGAATTATCGCATGGCGGGTGAAAAACTATTTGTAGTTTCGTATATTCTATTATACTCGTATGAGATATCATTTCTTTTGTACTCGTCATGGAATATCATTTTCTTTGGTATTTTTTACGAGTTACTATTCACGGGTTACTATTCACCCAGTTACTATTCACTCTAGTATTATTCACATCGGGTATTCGGGGCACTTTTCGTGTTGGAGTACTATTCACGAGTTATTATTCATAGGTTACTAGTCACCCAAATTACTATTCACCCGAATATTATTCACTCGGGTATTTGGGGTACTTTTCATGTCAGAATACTATTCACGAGGTACTATTCAGAAGTACTATTCACAGGGTACTATTCACCCAAAAAATATATTTCTTTTTTGTCCAAATTATTTTGGTACATGAATATTATTCTTGAATTTTACTCCACAAAAAGAAGTATCATGTTGATAATTTGGACATTATTGGTTCTGGATAAATTAATTCTTGAACTTGTTTTATTGAATTCTTATATCATTGTCATCATCCTCATGTTTATATTATGTTGAAAGTCATATGTGGCCTGTAGTGCATAGATGGACTTGGTATGATTATGAATTATTCGGTATAATCATGACCGTAATGTTACAAATGATGTGAAAAAAAGTCTCCATTGGCCCGTAGTGTATTGATGGACAATTTTTGATATGATTATGGCTATGGATTCTCTTCGGCCAAGGGTGCAAAGATGAATTGTTTTATGGCATGATCAGAACCATTGATGAAAACACGATTATCTTTGGCCGTAGTGCATGGATAATTCGTGGTCGTGATACTAATGAATATCCTTGACCTGTAGTGCAGGGATGATTTGATGATGTGGATTATTTATTAAGCTGAGTCTCAGCGATAAAATTGATGATAAACTTTTTAAATCATAGAAGATAGTAGAATTAATTCTCTACTTGACTCTTCTAATGGATTGCTTGTTCTGCTGTAGTTAAACTTGATGTCTATTGTATTTTATTAGTTTAACACTGTTGAAGGCTAATGATAATTTATTTTGCATTATCTTAGTCATAATATTTCTTACTGGGCTAGTTGAGCTCAGCCTTTTGCTTTCATTGTTCTCTTCAGGAAATGAGAACGTAGCAGGGACTAGTCGGGGAATGGAGTGACGGTCCAGATGATAGCATTAGTAGTCCTCACTATTCTAGGAGATAGTGTGATAATAAATGTAATGAGGACTCCATTGAGTTTGTATATTGTCTATAAGACAATATTCTTATTGAAACTCCCAACTTATATTTTGTCGTTTTTTACACGACAGTGGTATAATTAAGTTTGTATTTGATTTTTGTACCATGTATCTGGCGACCCAAGATGGGTGATGTATACCTGTTTTGGGGGCGTCACAGGAACGACCTAGTTGTTAAATATTGTGAGTTATAATATTAATGATGAATAAGTTCGTGTTGATTAAAGATAAAATTGATAGTTCTATTGTGTTGGAATTATTAGTGTTAGTGAAAATCGACATTTATTTCGATAGTAATTGATGTCTGGAAGTTATATTGACCAATCGAGTAATTAATCGGATAAATGAGCAATTAATTGCTATTAATTCACATGCTTATAACTATGTGTTCACATGTGTGTACTATTGATTCACATGATTTAATATTAGGGGAGGTGGTGCAAGTTTGATAATACTTGCAGGACTAAATTAAAAATGAAGAAAAAGAGAAATATATTATACTGTAATATTTCGAGCCCCAAAACGTGCAATTATCGAAACTATATTTTCCTATAAATAGAAGCTCATTCTTCCTTCATTTCTCACCAATTCACTAAGTCTCACAAGAGCAATTATAAGAGAAGCTATAGAGAGAAAGAAGAAGCGAAGTCTACTACTTCACTATTCCAGTATCCAGTCTTCTTCTGAGATAAGGGGTATTATTTATTTCATATTCTGAAGAGATATTATTTTTCATATTTGTATGAATATTATTTTCGTTCAACAGTCGTAAGGGGTATTATTTATTTCATATTCAGAAGAGATATTATTTTTCGTATTCGTAAGAAATTTTATTTCGTTCAATATTCGTAATGAATATTATTTTCGTTTAATATTCGTAATGAATATTATTTTTGTTTAATATTCGCAATGAATATTATTTTCATTCCATATTTGTAAGGGATGTTATTTTTGTTCAATATTCATATGAAATAATATTTTCTTCCATACTCTGTAGTATGTAAGTAATATTATTTCGTTTCAGATTTTGAATTCTATACTCGTTTTGTTAAAGTTTTGGCTTCTAAACTCCGTGAAATTAAGTGAATATCCTTGATATTTGCGCTTCATCTAGCATCGTTTCACAAGGATATTTTCTGTAAATTCTTGTTAAATTTTAAGCTTTTCATGCCGGAGTACTATCCATGAGTACTATTCATTTATACGGTACTATTCACAAAAGTACTATTCATGGGTACTATTCACAAAGTACTATTTATAAAGTATTATTCACTAGGTACTATTCACAAGTACTATTCACAAAGTACTATTCACGGGATACTATTCCCGAAGTACTATTCATGGGGACTATTCACCCGAGTACTATTCACCCACAGTACTATTCATGACAAAAATTGATTTTTTTTCGGTCCAAATCATTTTTAATACAATATTATTCATGAATTTTACTCCACAAAGCAGTATCATGTTGACAATTTGGATATTATATTGAATTGTGGATAAATTAAATTATAAATCTTTAAAAATTTATCATTTGTTTTCTTTAAATGAATTCTTATATCATTGTCATAATCCTCATGCTTATATTGTGATGAAAGTCATCTTTGTCTTACGTGCATAGATGGACTTGGTATGATTATGACCAGGGATTATTCGGTATAATCATGACCGTAATGTAAAGAATGATGTGGTAAATGTCCTCATTGGCCCGTAGTGCATTGATGGATAATTGTTGGTATGATTATGACCAGGGATTATTCGGTATAATCATGACCATTGATGATTACATGAATATCCTTGGTCCGTAGTGCAGGGATGATTCGATGATGTGGTTTATTTATTAAGATGAGTCTCAGCGATAAAATTGATGATAAACTTTTTAAATCATAGAAGATAGTAGATATCATGCTCTACTTGACTCTTCTAATAGATTGCTTGTTCCACTGCAGTTAAACTTGATGGATATTGTATTTTATCAATTTAACACTGTTGAAGGCTAACGATAATTTATTCTGTATTATCTTAGTCATAATATTTCTTACTAAGCTAGTTGAGTTCACCCTTTGTTTTCATTGTTCTCTTCAGGAAATGAAAATATAGTTGGGACTAGTCGGGGAACGAAGTGATGGACCGAGATGGTGGCTGTAGTAGTCCTCACTATTTAGTGTGATAATAAATGTAGTGAGGATTGAATTTGAGTTTGGATATTGTCTATGAGGCAATATTCGTGTAAAAACTCTCAGCTCATGTTGTATAATTAAGTTTGTATTTGTATTGAGTACCATGTATTTGACGACCCAATGTGGGTGATGTATACCTATTTTGGAGGCGTCACACTTTGATATACCCAAATAGTCTTAAGGAATATGACAGAGTATAATTCTAAATAGATTAGGTATTATGATGATCTCGAGTCCAATGATCACTTTTACTACTATTAGTTTAGAAACTTGTATTGATAGACAAATAAAACTTCATTAGGTGTTTATCGAGAGAGAGTCACGTTCAGTGAACTTACTCTCCAATAAGTAGCTACATACTTGCTTTAGTGTCTCCATACAAATGATTATGAGATCAATCATCATTTTCAAAAGAGTAACTCCACATTAGTGATCCAACGATTAGAAACATTTTAGTTTTGATATATCTAGAATTTAAATCTCAGTGGCATTAACTCTTTATGATTTTAAAAGTATTGTTTTAAAACTATGAGTTTTATCACATTTATTTAATTCAACTAATTAAACATGGAAAAAGAATATTTTAATTAAATGAATATTTTTATTAATAAATAAATAAAATTATAAAATAAATATTTATCACATCCAATATAATTAAGTTGAGGACATACTACTTTCAGGATCCGCTCATGTTTTGCATAAAAACAAACATATTTCTTAAACGTATCTTTTAAATATAATTCTAAAACGTAAACATAAAACATATATACATAATACGTAAATCCAAACTAACACTACAAGTAAATATCTCCTCTTACTATAAAACTTGAGATGTACTAAAAGTGATATACGATGTCACTCACGTAAACCATCTTTTCACACAACACACTTATGGATGACACAAACACATTCATGTACACTTAAATTTTTTTAGGCAATTTTTTAAAGTAAAATATAAATTTTAAGGAACACAATAATCATGATTTATGAAAGTCGAGGTGTTAACTATGATTGTTGATTGCATAGACCAAAATTTATAGTCACATTTAAGGGTTTTTTGAATTAAAACATGAAAGTTCGAATGAATTGATACATGCATCTAATTAAATTTTATCACCTGGCAATTCTATAAATTTTGGCCCTTTACGTGATAAAATTGAATGTTTCCTTTAACTCCGTCCATTAAAAACCCATTTTCACAAAAGTCACTTAACGAATCACGTTCTCTAAATACTTGTCAAAAATTATCAGTCGACAATACATGTGTATTAAAGAATTTCAAGAAATAGAACCTGACGATATATATATATATATATATATATATATATATATATATAAATTGATCAGGTCCGGACTCCCGTATGGGAGAAAAATCCAGACCTTTTTTTTTTGCTTTTTTTTAAAACAACTGAAATTTTTTTTTAATATTTTATGGAATTGAAATTTTTTCATAATACAGTGTTTTTGGTGTGATTTGAATACACACAACAAAATATGTATATACAGTTTGTACAGACTGTACAGACATGTTTTGTTATATGTATCCAAATCACACCCAAAACACTGTATTATGTAAATATTCAAGTTCCATAATTTTTTATTTTTAGTTGTTTTAAAAAAATCCAATTTTAGTTCATTCAGGAAGTTCGGACTGATCGACCTATATATATATATATATATATATATATATATATATATATATATATATGTATCATCAACATCTGCTCGGAAGTACTGGGATAAGATTTGAACTTAAAACCTTTCACAAGTCATCAGAACTTTGATAACATGTTAAATTATCAAAATTTAAAATTTTAAGTTGTTTAATGAAAACCTAACAATGTATTTAAAGCTAACAATACAATGAGTGAACTTCACACAAGATCAATAAGAGCTACCCTCTATGAAATTATTGTGCTTTCTTTTATACTTACTCCATTCCCCCAAAAAAAAAATCAAATCAAATCATGC
This sequence comes from Panax quinquefolius, assembly GCA_020205615.1. Classification (NCBI taxonomy): domain Eukaryota; kingdom Viridiplantae; phylum Streptophyta; class Magnoliopsida; order Apiales; family Araliaceae; genus Panax; species Panax quinquefolius. The sequence goes on along the minus strand of CM035165.1, from coordinate 97,854,079 downwards.
ATGTAAAATTTTTGCAAACATTCAGATGGTAGTTTAGCGATAGAGACGGAGTACTTACTTGACTAAAACTAGGGGTATAAGATAAATTAAATATTCCAAAATTATACCGAATGTAACTTTTGGCTATACAGCTCCTATAGAAATATGTTGTATTCAAGATATTATGTGTCCCCATATGCGAATTTTTTTGGATCAGAACTCAATAGAAGTTAATTATATCGAAGTATATTTAAGTGCCTCTAGTTTTATTGTTTGTTTTTTACTAACCGTACGTAATGCTACGTTTATAGTATGTCCACTTCTTCAATTTTCTCATATAGCTTATAGCTTGATCTGCAACATTTAAGCTGTATACGGCACAAAAAAAATCATCAAGGAGTACTCTTGTAATATATTATGAAAGTTTTTTGCCGAATTATAATTGTGATAATGAGCTTTGCTATATATTACGAAAGTTTTCTGCCGACATACAATTGCTGAGATATATCAATACATGAGATCTAATAGAATTATAAGGTTGATCTATTATTTTATTATTTATTTTGGCTCCATCATATTACATATTTGATTAAAGAATTTATTATATATATATATATATATATATATATATATATATATATATATATATATATATTACGATTAGGATCTTATCCAACTTTATCCAACTCACTTCGAACTCACCTCCACTTTAGCGATTTATGGTTGGGTTCGGTCATACAACCGTCGCTACATACTTTTAACGACGCTATATGTTGTTGTCGTCGCTAAAAGATATATTTACAACGGTTGTATAATCGAATCTAACGTGGTCCGCTCGCTAAAGGGGTGAGCTTCAGTGAGTTGGATAAAGGTGAAATTTTAAGATCCTGACTATATATATATATATATATATATATATATATATATATATATATATATATATATGGATGTCTAGATTCATTCCTCTTATATTTAATTATAATGATCTTTGATATTTTGAAACTCATGACCTTTGAGTTTTGAAACCTCAAAGTATTGATGTTCATATATCTATAAATAATAACATTGTAAAAGACAATGATATATACAAAATACAATGAGAATGCTCGATCTCTTTCCTCTAATCATCTTTATTCTTAATTTTAGTAATCTTTTATAATACATTATCAGCACAAATTGCTTCTCACTTTCGCCTTTTATATTATATATATATATATATATATATATATATATATATACACACACACACACACACGCAACATACTGCATATATAACATACTATGTAACGACCCCAAAATCGGGACTATTTCTCTCCTCAATCTTATGCGTTAATATTATCATGTTCTAGCTTTAAAACATTATTTAATGTTAAAATAGCTAAAAATACGGAATAAAAAAAAATTCATGTCATTCATCGTTCCCTGAATCGCAACCTTTACGATTCTTCTTTATACAAAAATCATATTTATTATATGATTTGTATAATCTGAGTAAGTGTATTAAAAACTTAAGTCTCAATACTTAATATATTTTTTTATCGATGATTCACTTATTTTAGAATCATATTTATTCTCATTTCAAAATAAACATTCTTTATCCATTCAACATTTCAAACTATACATAACTGTCAATTACATTTAACAAAACTATCAATCATAGATTTATACCATTTTTAATTCAAGGAAATGTATTCATTTTGCACGTCGTTCAGTCTTCATCACCTGTATATCAAGTAATATTGCTTAACATCATTAACATGTAAAAAGTTTGTGTTGCAAGATTGAGCTCGACAACCCAGCAAATTTAACAGTCTATCATGTTTCACATAGTACACAATTCCATATGCACTATATCTCCTTTACTATGCATATCTGCATGCAACATATATTTTTTTACTATGCATATCCTAAATGTATCAATATTTCCTAACAAAGCATACATTGCATTTTACATTTCTAATTTATCGAGTTACATCATACATAATGTGTTATCACATATAAATTGAGTTTCATAACCCAATTAACTTAGTCATATTTTGACTTTAACAATTCGTTGTTAGAGCATTTTCTTGTAATGGTGGTAGACCAATCAATTCGAAAGATAAAAATTCTCGAAAAAGAAAAGAAGTAAATAAATAAGTTGAAATTATTGAGGAAGAAAATATTCATGAGAATATAGATATAGCTAATCATAAAACCCCAGAAGAGGCCCAGGTACCTAAAAACAATAAAAATGATGAGAGCTCGATAAGTTATGTATCTACAGTTTTTCGGGAAAGTACTTGTCATTGAACAGCTCTTGGAACTTCTCCCAAGACATCTTGAAGTCGTCGGTGAGATACGTTTTCTGATTCCCACCGGTGAAGTCGCCTCTTCACGCAACATAAAGGTGGCAAAGGGAATCTTTTGCTCCTCGGAGCATCCCAAGAAATCAAATATCTTGGTGATCTGCTTTATCCACGTCTCTACCTTAAGTGGATCTGGCTTTCAACATAATATAAACATGAAAATGATGACAATGATGTCATTTATATTATGTTGAAAGTCATCTGTGACCTGTACGACAAAACATAAACTGTGAGTTTGAATACAAACACTGTCTACTAGAGAGTATACAAACTCAAAAGAAGTCCTCATTACAATTATTGTCACACTATTTAACAAAATAGTGAGGACTACTAATACTATCATCTGGTCCATCACTCCGCTCCCCAGGCTCCGTCCCAGCTATATTCTCATTTTCTAAAGAGAACAGTGAAAGAAAGGGTGAGCTCAACTAGCCCAAGAAGAAATATTATGACTAAGATAATGCGAGAATAAATTATCATTAGCCTTAAGCAAATGTTAAACCGATACAATATAACAAACATCAAGTTTAAGCTGCAATGAACAAGCAATCCATTAAAAGAGTCAGTAGAGAATAAAATCTACTATCTTTTATGATTTAAAAGGTTTTCATCACTTTTATCATTTGAGACTCGACTTCATAAATAATCCACATCATCCCCGCAGACTACGACCGAGGATATTCATTAGTATCACAACCACAAATTATCCATGCACCACATCCAAGGATATTCGTGTATTCATCAATGGTCATGATCATGCCAACAATCGTCCATCAATGCGATGACGGGCGATGATGAGGACTTTTACCACATCATTTGTAGCGTTTACGGTCATGATTATACCGAATAATCCACGGTCATAATCATACCAAGTCCATCTATGCTCTGTGTCACGGATGACTTTCAACATAATATAAACATGAGGATGATGACAATGATATAAGAATTCAATAAAACAAGTTCAAGAATTAATTTATCCAGAACTAATAATGTCCAAATTGTCAACATGATACTTGCTTTGTAGAGTAAAATTCAAGAATGCTCGGAAGAATATTTCCATGAAAAGATCTTTGGATGAAGCGCAAATATCAAGGATATTCCTATAATTCCATGGAGTATAGAAGTCAAAACTTTAACCAACCGAGTATAATAAAGAATGGAATAACAAAAGAAATCACCGTGCATGCGGTACTTAGACAGACAAGGTTATTCAATAGAATACTAAATAACGGAACCGAAGTCGCAGGCAAAATTTTGCAAACGGGATGTTCCAATGAATAATAAAGAATGGAATAACAACAGAAATCACCGTGCATGCGGTACTTCGCATGAGGCGAGTTATTCAATAGAATACTAATAAGGCGGAATCAAGTCCCGGCGTAAAAGCGCATATGACGGGATATTCCAATGAGAATAATAATAAAAGAGCGGAACCGGTCCCACAGAAATGCATGTGACAGGATATTCAATGAGAATAATAAAAAAGGCGGAATCAGTCCCGTAAAACGCATGAAGAACAAGATATTCGATAGAATAATAAAGACGGAATAATAGAAAAATGTCACAAAGTATAGGGTATCCCACGTATACAGGTTATTCCAACAGAATAATAAAGAATGGAATAACAGAAGTTCTCTTCATGAATAAGAAAGAAAGAATACCTCTTACGAGTACAACAAATAATATTCCTTACCTTAAGAAGAAGAGTATTGGATATATAAGTAGTGAAGTAGCAGAATACTTTCTTCTTTCTCTCTATAGTTTATCTCTCTAGAGTTTCAGTGAATTCGTAAGAAAATAATGAAGGAATGAGCTTCTATTTATAGAAAAATGGATTGCATAGTAACTAACTCATGAACGGTCCAGATTGATTTACTTTAATCTGACGGACCATATTTAAAGCAAAATCTTTTAAATAAAATATAATATATTCTATTTATAATCTAATAAAATGAATAACTTTATAAAAGATTTTACTATGCAAATACTATGCAGTACATTATACAAACACTATGCATAATAAAATATAATATATTCTAATTATTGTCTAATAAAGCAGATAACTTTATAAAAGTATTCTATTTATATAAAAAGATTTTACTATGCAAAACACTATCGAACCTTTATGCAACACTATGCATAATAGAATATAATATATTCTATTTATAGAATAACTTTATAAAAGTATTACATTTTATATAAAAAGATTTTCTATATTATTACATTAATAATACCAACAAAACCGAAAGTGACTTATAACGTAAGCATCGATAATTAATCTGGTGTGTCTCTTATGCAACCACGCCAGCGTATTCTTGTACTTTTAACAAGGGTGTTTCAACGATTAACGATAAAAAACTTCGGGCCGTTATTTTCATAAAGTATTTTTGTGTCATTTTTTCTCAATCCGACAATAATTCCGTTGTGAGGTCCACCAATGATTGTGCCATTGTACGAATATTCCCCGACCAATCGAATATTATATAACAACTTGCGTAATTTGCAAAATTTATAAATATTACCCACAACTATAACATTATATCAATTTCAACCATAATATTCAAAAATAATATTTTGAGAAATTTAAATCTTTATTTATAAAATCTGGGGTCTCACAATCTCCCCTCCTTATGGAATTTCGCCCTCGAAATTTACGTACGTACCTGGTATGCCGAACAGGTGAGGATACCTTGACTTCACTTTAAATTCTAACTCTTGAGGTATAACCTTTGAGCATCGAATATGATCCTTCTTATCCAAGATTTTAACACGTATCTCCTCATATGTTAAATCTTCTGTTATCTCATCCGGTTCTAAATTAATAATGTGGTTCAGGTCGTCCATATATTTACGTAACATCGATACATTAAAAATGTTATGGGCACGCGACATACTTGGCGGTAAAACGAGTCTATAAGCCACAATTCCTACTCGATCGAGGATTTCAAATGAGCCAATTAAATCGAGGGTTGAGATTTCCTCTCTTCGTCGATTCTTGCTTCTAGAATAACGCCTTCTTGAACCTTCTTCTTCATCACTCTCTCCGAGTATGTAGCTTGAGCGGCTTTAACTTTATCGATTAAAGTCGATTTTAATCGTATATTCGTTATCTTCACATGGGTCCCTAGAGTCTTTAACTCTATCTTCATCATTTGTAAGTTATACGAAATGGGACTTTGTGTTAACAACATCGCACTCGCATACGATCTTCTACTCAACGCGTCAGCTACCACATTCTCTTTTCCTACGATGGTATTGAATGGTGCGATCGTAATCTTCAACAGCTCGAGTCAACGTCTTTGGCGCATTATACGTTCGGTTTGGTTGAAGAAATATTTGAGGGTTTAAGAAATGGGTTTTGTACTGGGGTCAATACAAAATTTGATTTCACGCTCTGGGGTAGGCTAAGAAGTCTTCAGGAATACGTCAAGAAATTTATTAACGATAGAAATATCATTCAAAACTGTGACTCTCATCCAAGACTTGGATAACACGTCACATTGATACCTATCAACTTGTCATCTTCATTCACAACGCCTCCTACGGAAAGTCTGGCTTCGGTGGATTCCACACAAGAAAGTCAACAACGAAAGGATAGAGGCTCTTTACTTATGGCTTGATATGACAATGATTGCCTTTAGTGGTTTAGTTACTTTGAATTCGCATAACAGGTTGGTTTGGAGTATGAAAGCTAACAACCTTACAAAAAGCATGATGAGTAGTTAACCAATCGATTCCTAAAATCTCATAAAAGGCAAGTATTTTCAAAGAGATAAGATCGACAGGTAACATGAAAGTGTTGATTTGAACAAGATTTATAAATAGTGGAGGTAACGAAGGTTTCTCCCAACTGAGTTTAAACAGATATATCAAAGTCTAACTTCTCCGGAGTTAACTTCAAACATTGAACACAACTAGGTAAAATAAAAGAGTGAATAGAACCGGTATCTAACACGGTATAGACTTCGCAAGAGTTTATAACTAACATACTCGTGATAATTTTATTCAGGTTCCTCGTCACGAAAAAAAAACGCTCTCTCTTAAACTATCGGCTTTGGCTTGTCTGGGACATCCTTTGACATCACTATCCCAGCTGGACTTGACTTCCCCATACGACAAAATTGAGCTAGGTGACCTTCTCTTCCGCAATTAAAACACACTTTGGATTATTTGCGTGCGGTTTGGACGGATGTGTCCTCCCGTGTCGCATTTGAAACATCTGATCGGTGGTGTCGTTCTTCTTCCTTTGAAACGGGTGCTGGTGCCGACGTCTTCACGTCATTGTTGAATCTTCTCTTCTTGAAATTTCCATTCTTATTGTTTTGACCATAATTACCACCAAAGTGGTTACCATTTCTGGAATATGATTCCCTCCATGCTTATTGTCACCGCTTTGATAACTGTTATCACCGGTATTATTATTTTTGCCAGCTGCTCTCTTTTGGTTGCGTTGACTCGTTATCGCGCTCTACTAACTGAGCCCTATTTACAACATCTGAATACAAACAAAGTTTATGAGAAATAAGATATTGACGTATCTCCAGCTTCAAACCTCTTAAAAACATCCACGTCATTCTCTCTTCATTATCAACCAAGTGGGACGCAAATTGGGACAACTCGGCAAACTTGGCTTCGTACTGCGACACGGTCATGTTGTTTTGCTCCAACTTGATAAATTCCACCTCCTTCATGTGACGAATGCTTTCGAGAAAGTACTTGTCATTGAATAGCTCTTGGAACTTCTCCCAAGACATCTTGATTCGTCGTCGAGTGAGTGCTTTTCTGATTTCCACCAGTGATCTGCCTCTTCACGCAACATAAAGGTGGCAAAGGGAACCTTTTGCTCCTTAGAGCATCCCAAGACATCAAATATCTTGGGGATCTGCTTTATCCACGTCTCTGCCTTAAGTGGATCTGGCTTTCCCAAAAACTCCGGTGGTCCCAGCTCCTTGAACTGCTTAGCGGTGACCAACCCTAGGTTGCCATTGTTTCCTTCTGCATTATGAACAAGAGCCGCCTTCGCCTGATGTTGCATGAATTCTAAAAAGATCCTAAACGTATAAATCGTTAAATCGATTGATCGATGTTGTTGTTTCTGAGAGGATTATCGCCATCTGTTGCACATTGTCACGATTATTGATATGTGGAGAATCAATAGTCTCTGTGCTCCATTGCTATTCTCAATATTCTCGGATGTCATTTTTAGATACTGCCACAAAATAAAGGTTAATTGACATGTAACATATTATCTCTATATTCTAATGAGACTAATTAAATACCAAATAAACTTAGGTAGGTAAATACTAGCGAAGGAATTCACGTCTCTCCCATCTTAGTTACGTTCTCACATCCTAGCAGAGGATCATATCCTTAAGCTTTGATACCATTGTGATGCCCCCAAAATTAGGTATACATCACCCATCTTGAGTCGCCGGATACATGGTACGTAATTCAAATATAACTTAATAATACAAAGTGTAGGTATGCAATACGACAAAACATAAACTTTGAGTTTGAATGCAAACAACATCTCTACTAGAGTATACAAACTCAAAAGAAGTCCTCATTATAATTATTGTCACACTATTTAACGAGAATAGTGAGGATTACTAATACTACTATCATCGGTCCATCACTCAGTTCCCTGACTCGTCCCGGTATATTCTCATTTCTCAAGAGAACGGTGAAAGAAAGGGTGAGCTCAACTAGCCCGAAGAAATATTATGACTAAGATAATGTAGAATAAATTATCATTATCCTTAAGCGAGTGTTAAAGCGATACAATATAACAAACATCAAGTTTAAGCAGTGGCGGAATAAGCGATCCATTAAAAGAGTCAAATAGAAAAAAATCTACTATCTTTTATGATTTAAAGGTTTTTCATCACTTTTATCATTTGAGACTCGACTTAATAAATAATCCACATCATCCCACACTACTTCTGGCCGAGGATATTCATTAGTATCACAACCACAAATTATCCATGCACCCACGCCCGAGGATATTCGTGTATTCATCGATGGTCATGATCATGCCAACAAGCTGTCCATCAATGCACTACGGGCGATGAGGACTTTTACCACATCATTTTGTAGCGTTACGGTAATTATGATTATCTTTGAATAATCCCTGGTCATAATCATACCAAGTCCATCTATGCACTACTGAGGCCACAGATGACTTTCAACATAATATAAACATGAGGATGATGACAATGATATAAGAATTGATAAAACAAGTTCAAGAATTAATTTATCCGAGAACTAATAATGTCCAAATTATCAACATGATCTTTGCTTTGTAGAGTAAAATTCAAGAATGCTCGGAAGAATATTTCCATGAAAAGATCTTTGGATGAAGCGAAATATCGAGGATATTCCACTAATTCCATGGAGTATAGAAGTCAAAACTTTAACCAACCGAGTATAATAAAGAATGGAATAACAAAAGAAATCACCATGCATGCGGTACTTGATGTAGCGAGTTATTCCAACGAATACTAAATAACGGAACCCGGTCGAGCAAAAATTCAGACCAAGCAGGATGTTCAACCAGAATAATAAAGAATGGAATAACAACAGAAATCACCGTGCATGCGGTACTTGGCATGATAAAAGTTATTCAACGAGAATACTAATAAGGGCGGAATCGGTCCGGCGTAAAATGCATGACGAGGATATTCCAACAGAATAATAATAAAGACGGAACCGAACCCCAAGCGTAAAAGCGCATAAACAGGATATTCAATGAGAATAATAAAAGCGAGAATCGAATTAAAGGCGTAAAAGCATGTGAGATAGGATATTCAACCGAATAATAAAGAGGCGGAATAATAGAAGAATGTCACCAAGTATAGGGTATCCAGCGATATCTGAGTTATTCCAATGCGAATAATAAAGAATGGAATAACAAAAGTTCTCTTCATGAATAAGAAAGAAAGAATACCCACTTTACGAGTACAACAAATAATATTCCATACCTTAAGAAGAAAAGTCTTTGGATATATAAGTAGTGAAGTAGCGAGAATACTTTCTTCTTTCTCTCTATAGTTTATCTCTCAGAGTTTAAATTGAATTCGTAAGAAAATAATGAAGGAATGAGCTTATTTATAGAAAAATGGACTTCATAGTAACTAACTCATGAGCGGTCAGATTGATTTACTTTAATCTGACGGTCCATATTTAAAGCAAAATCTTTTAAATAAAATATAATATATTCTATTTATAATCTAATAAAGCGAATAACTTTATAAAAGATTTTACTATGCAAACACTTTATGAGCACTATGCAAAACACTATGCATAGTAAAATATAATATATTCTAATTATTGTCTAATAAAGCAGATAGCTTTATAAAAGTATACATTTTATATAAAAAGATTTACTATGCAAAACACTATCACGGAACCTTTATGCAACACTATGCATAATAGAATATAATATATTCTATTTATAGAATAACTTTATAAAAGTATTACATTTTTATATAAAAAGATTTTACGTATTATTACATTAATAATAGCAACAAAACCGAGTGACTTATCACGTAAGCATCAATAATTAATACCCTCGTCTTACTTATGCAACCACGCCAGTATTCTTGTACTTTTAACATGGTGTTTTCAACGATTAACGATAAAACTTCCGCCGTTATTTTCATAAAGTATTTTTGCCGTTTTCTCAATCAAATGATAATTAATTCCGTAGGTCCACCAATGATTGTGTCGTCGTTATATAATATTCCCCACCAATCGAATATTATATAACTTGCGTACTTTTGCAAAATTTATAAATATTACCCACAACTATAACATTATATCAATTTCAACCATAATATTAAAAAATAATATTTTGAGAAATTTAAATCTTTATTTATAAAATATGAGGTCTCACAGTTACGGTCTATTTATATGGGTCAATTGATAATGATGTTTATATGAAAATCCCTGAAGGATTTAAAATGCCTGAAGCATATAAGTTAAATCCCCGAAAAGTTTTCTCAATCAAGTTGCAAAGGTCCCTATATGGGATAAAGCAATCAGGACGCATTTGGTACAATCGTCTTAGTGAATATATATTGAAAGGAGGGTATAATAATAACACTATATACCCATGTGTTTTTATAAAGAAGTCGGAATTCGATTTTCCTATCATTGCTAGCTATGTATGTTGATGATTTAAATATTATTGGAACTCGTGGAGAGATACCAAAGACAATGAATTATTTAAAGAAATAATTTGAGATGAAAGATTTAGGAAAAACAAAAAAAAATTCTCGGCCTGCAGATCGAGCATTTAGCATATGGAATTCTCATTCATCAATCAAGTTACACATAGAAGGTGCATGCTTAAAAGATTTTATATGGATAAAGCTCATACATTGATTACCCCCAATGGTTGTTAGATCACTTGATGTGAAAAAGGACCTCGTGAGGATAATGAAGAATTACTTGGTCCTGAAGTACCATACCTCAGTGCAATTGGTGCGTTAATGTATCTTGTTAATAATACACGACATGATATAGCATTCTCTGTGAATTTGTTAGCAAGATATAGCTCTTCTCCTACCCGGAAACATTGAAATGAGGTTAAACATATTTTTCGTTACCTGCGAGAAACTATGAATATGGGCTTATTTTATTCAAATAATGATAATCATAAATTAGTTGGATATGCTGATGCAAGATATTTATCTGATCCACATAAAGGTCGATCTCAAACAGGTTATCTCTTTATGTGTGGTGATATTGCTATATCATGGAGATCTACAAAGCAAACATTAGTTGCCACTTCAATATCTAATCATGCTGAAATACTTGCAATCCATGAAGCAAGTCGAGAATGTGTACATGTGGTTGAGATCAATGACTCAACATATTCGTGAAACATGCGGTTTATCCTCCAGCTCCAACCATTCTGTATGAAGATAATGCTACATGTATAGCTCAATTAAAAGGAGGATACATCAAAGAGATAGAACAAAGCACATCTCACCGAAATTCTTTTTCACACATGACCTTGAAAAGTGTGGTGACATTGATGTTCAGCAAATTCGCTCAAAAGATAATCTAGCAGATTTGTTCAAAAAAGCTAAGCATGCATTACCAACTGCAACGTTTGAAGGATTGCGTCACAATATTAGAATGTGACAGCTGAAGGACTTAAGAATATATTCATGAGGGGAAGCTAATACGTGCTGCACTCTTTTTTTCTTAACCAAGATTTTTTCCTATTGGGCTTTTCTTGGTAAGGTTTTTAATGAGACAACTTTCAATATATATGGCTATACAATAGACATCCAAGGGAGAGTGTTATAAAATTATAATATATATATATATACACACACACGTGTGGATGTCTAGAATCATTTCTCTTATATTTAATTATAATAATCCTTGATATTTTGAAACTCTCATGTCCCTTAAGTTTTGAAACTTATGATCTTTGAGTTTTGAAACCTTCAAATATTGATGTTCATATATTAATAATATATACAAAATACAATGAGAATGGTCTCTTTCCTCTAATCATCTTTGTTTTTTTTAATTTTAGTAATCTTTTATAATAACTATCGCGTATGACAACAAAAAAGTCGCATGTATCAATTCTTTTTCATCAATTATAAAGGATGCTGCATAAAGAGATAAACAGGCGATTTATTTTTTTCCCAACATTATTATGAAGCAATAACAAATACTAACAATTTATCTACTTGTATGTACCCTAAGCTTACTATTTCAGTTTGTTATCATTTGATAACTTAATAGCCAACTACAAAATTCGGCCCAGTTTAGCTGTCAGATTAGACTGGGCTTGATCATGGGATTAAAGTTTTCAATCTTACATAAAAAGGAAACACAAGACACATAAATAAATTAATAAATATATATATATATATAATTAAAATAAAATAATGACTTGATTGAAACAAGAGAGAAATCACTTTCACGTGTGATTGATAAATAATTGGTCCTCACCCTCACTCAAATCAAAACAAACAAAGCCAAATGGTGATTCGTTTTCCTTTCTCAAATTATTCCAGTGGTGCTACTATCAGATGATGCCACGAGTTCTATATTTGTCCACTGCTTAGCGTAATAAATGGGTGCCTAATAATACTCCCTCCTTTTTAGAATTTAAGAGTTAATTTTAAAAGTATTTAAATTTTCAAAAAAAATTATTATAATTTAAAATTTAAAAATAATAGATCTTTTAATTAACAGTAATTTTTTAAAAAGTTATAATTTTTATAATTATATTGGTTAAATTAAATAAGTTCATGTAAATTTAAAAATTTTAAAGTGTCTAAATTTAACTTCAAATTAAAAGCCACAAGAAGTCTTATATTTTGGAATTGAAGAAATATTAATAAATAGTTTAATAGGGCACTGTTGATTTGATTTTTTTCATAATTAGGTTTGTTCTATCAGCCTTTGCAGCGTTTGAGTTCTAAATATTATGTTTTAACCTACTATATTCAATTAATTAATCATATTTTTAAATGTGTTTTAACTTTTAAAGGCTCCAAATATACCCAACGCTACAAACGGTACAGTTATTTGGGTTTTCCATGCATTAAAGAATATTTTGACAACCTAGTTGCTACTTATGAGTAGTGTCTCATCTGACATTGTGTTTGACAACTGAGAAGGACGCACGCAGAGGCAGAAGAATTAATTTGTATGGTCCTTAGAACAACTAATCATTGTGAACTCATTTTGGATTTTATTGGTGTCATCTGCCGGTTACTTGTGTAGCCATTAGCAATTGTTAAAGGGAGTTGCAAAATGAAACCCATAAATTTATAATAAAAACTAATATTTTTATATGATAATTGTCGCTATAAATTTTATAGCGAGGATTTTTATCGTCGCTATACATTTATAGAGATACTTTTCATGCGAAAATATCAAAAAATATTGTGAAAATGTCAATTTTCTTGCAAAATATATTGTTGACAAGTGTATTTGACCAAAAAAAATCATTTGTCTAATTTGTAAATTCACAATATATGTTTATTTATTTTTATATATAATGGATATTTAGTTTAGTATTAATGATATAATTGTGTTACGAGCAAATAAGTTGCTGTAAATGCACAAGCCCAACAATAATGTCGCCTATTATTCTTTTTTAGTTGAAGTTGAGTGTAGCTCAAGTAACATAGCTTTAACCCATTAATAACTAACTAAAATTAGGTCAAAAAGGTGTTTAGACTCCATCAAACAGCTAGCATATTGCTATTTAATGCTTAAGAAGGGAAAAGAATATATGCTCACTTGTGCCAAGTTATAAATTGTTAAAAAAATAAAAAATAAAAAATGGAAGGTGTAATAAACATTAATTTATGCATTTCATAATTCTCCAAGAATACCTTCATCAGAAAGCATTAAACAATTTTTTAACTAATTTTTAACTGAAATTAAACACACACCTTACTTGACCACTGTCAAAATTCGAACACATCCTAGTTGGCCATTGTCAAGTTTCGAACAAACCCTAATTGGCCACTGTTAAAGTTCGAACACACCCTAATTGCAAGAGGCATAGTTCACCAACTGAGTTAAAGTTTTGGTGCCCAATCTTCTTGTTTTATTAATACCAACTTAATTGGCCAGTGGAATGGACCACATGCAGCAATTAAGCGCAATTAATTGGTTCACTCATGCAAAAAATAAAAATTTTAAATTTTTTTCCTAATAAAATGGTTGGGTTGGGTTACTTCTAGGTCTTAATTAATGGAAGTCACATGGATTCATGTGACTTCAACGGTGGTACGTCCTTACATATTTAACACCAAGGTACCTTCATTTCAACACTTATCAGCTACCAACTAATTGCTTTATTTCTAGAAACCCTAACTAAAACGACACCACTCGGCATGCGTCGGTCCATGTCTTCTCAATCTGAAGATTGACAGAGGTGAAAGTCGTGGCGGCACACGTGTTACCGGAGAAAAGGGGTGGCTGAGAGCGACTTCTCTCCCCTTATTAACGACAGTAGCTAGGGTTATATTTATTTCGAGACATCAGACATGTACTCCGATTGGTCCAAGTATTAAGAAACCATGCATTTGAAATAAGTCGAATTATAAATTATAAAATTATTCGATACATAATATTAGTATGAATTATAGGAGAATTCCACTTATTATGTATCTCTTTAAAAAAATTACCATTAATATTGATTCACGTAACTATTGACAATTAAAATTTTTACGGAAATATTTGTAATATATATCCTTTTTCGTTAAAAAATATCCCAATTAATTTGTTATCTAGTTCACACAATAATATATATGGATATTAAACGAAAATTAGATTTAATTACTTTAAGAGTATAGTTTGAAAGAAAATTCTCTTCGCTATTGGAAAATAAATTGAAAGCTTGATTTTTGAACATAAGGAGGAGTTGTTTTTTTTTTATAAATTTTTTAAAAATTTATTAAACCCCAAAATCATACAATATAATGTTAAATCCAAAAGTAATCATACAGTATGATAAATCCAAAAGGTATGGTGATAGAGTCGCAACACAATTACGTAAGTTTATAAATAAAATGCCCTTGCAAAGTGCAAAGTGTTGGTTATATATTTTATGCTTTTAATGATGATAATATTATTGGGTTTGTATTTAGTATAATGGACTTTATATAAATTGTTTGGGCTGTTTTAATTGCTGATTTATTAGTTGTCGGATTGGATTTTTAGTCTATTAATTGCTAAATTCAAAAGGAATTATTATTGCTTAAGATTTACTTAATATACATTAGGAGTCTATTAAACTTTGCTGACCGAGTAATCTGTTGGTATATTTTAGGCAGATTCTTTCTTTCCTTTATTTAAGTTATTTTAGTTTGACTAGGATATTATATCCATTGATTTCTTAGTTGCTGAATTTGTGTGATATACTAACTCTGATATGAGTTTTTCATGCTAAAGAGATATAGCAGCTAAGGATATTTTGCTAAACAATATATAAACGTTGTTACTTATGTTATATATACTCCTTCTTTTCGGCTGAACAGGACACACATACTTGAAGCTATCATCAGTTATATTGCACAAATATTCAAGAGATTAATTCAAAAAGCTATTTTCAGCTCTATATTGTATTGCTTATTAATTCTTCTTAGCTAAAAATTAAGAGTCGGCTGTATTCAAAATACTGTGTAACAAATTCTGAGTTCAAGCAGTGTTTAGCTTGGTTGTTCCAATAGTGAATAAGATTTGTTCAAAAAGAGCTTTCAATGTTGCAGATGTACAAATGTTGCAGAAGTGCAAAAAAGCCAGAGGTGTACATCGCTGTGGAAAGTTTTATTTGAACAAGGAGTTCTTTTTATTGTATTTAATTGAGTTTTAAAATTAATAAAAAGAGTCTTCAATACCGGTTGGTTTTGAACGTGAATTAGGCTACTAGACTAGAGGATAGAGGCTGAACTACGTACATAAAAATTCTTGTGTCTGTGGTTTGTTATTTATTGTGGTTTGATCGTTTGAGTCTCACTTTGCATCTAAACACATTCACGTAAAAGTAATCTCCTGATAGAACAAAGTGTACTAATCCAGACACTATCTCACACATGTTTCATCTGTCTGCATTATAACTAAAATATATTTTGGCCCAATCTAGACACTATTTGTCATTGCTTTATTATGTCTACATTATATGAAAAGTAAAATTTGCTCTAAAGCAAACACTATAAATCACTAGGTCCAACTGTCTGTTTTAGTACTGTAACAGAGAATTAAAAAAATAGTCATTGTTAAACACGTTTTAGTTTAGACACATTCATTCCCCTCTAGGTGTGTACATACACGAAATTATATTTGGTATTAAAACAAGGCTCTACTAATATTGATCTTTACAGGTCGTAGGGAAAGATCTTATGACACACCTCAATTTATAAGAAGGTCAATCCACAAGTCGGCCACCTCTATTGCTCGGAAGTGAGAGAAATTCAACTTCTGGAAGTTCAGAATGAAAATCAACAACTCAAAAAGAAAACTGTCTATTTTAAGAATTGTGTAAATGAGCTAATGAGTGAAGTTGAGTCACTTATTAAAGAAAGAAAAGAAAATGAATATCTCAAAAAGGAAAATGATATTTTAAAAGAAAATTTAAAAATGAGAGATGCATGCATAGATGCTTTTAATGATGGAAAAAAGATGAATGTACAACATGATAATAATGAAAAAATAATATCTTTGAAAAAGGACCTTGCAAAATTTGTACAAGGAGAAGAAAATTTAAATATAATGTTGGGTGCACAAATGTCTAGTCTTGATAAACAAGGGATTGGGTATAATCCTATTAAAAATGTGGTAAAAAGAACTAATGATAATATTAGAATGATTAATAGCAAATCAAGGTTTAAGCCATTTTATTGTTCACCGTTTGTTACTTGTAAAAAATGTTGTTTTAAATGTTATTTTGATTCTAATTATAATAAAATTAAAATAAAATAAATTTGGGTAAAGAAATATGATTTATATGCTACTAACCCAAAAGGACCCAAGAAAATTTGGGTACCAAAAAGGTAGAGACTATTTGTTTGTTTTTGTAGATGTCTCAAGGTCAAAAAGGAGAAGGATAGTGGTGTACTTTGAGAGAGTAAGCTGCCTATAAATTATTTGACAGAATCGGTAAATTACTTGTGTTTTTAAAAAAATAGTTTTAATTAGATATATGGATTTTGTAACACTAGGGTTAATAATATTATTTGTTCTAAAGTTTATTGTGTTAAATGCTCTATATTTAATACAAATGACAATCTTGATGAGGAATCATTGAATATTACTTTTAATGAACTTAACCTTAATCTGTCAAAGGAAGATAATGAGGTTTCTGTAGGAAAAAGATCGACAATCTAAATCGTGGAACTCAAATAGCTCAATTCGAACAGCCTAAGTCGTCTGCATCAAAAGGAAAAACAGATGAACCAGAAAAACAAATAAATGAAATCAGACAGCTTCACCCGTCTGTTTAGAAGAAAACTCAGACATGCAGACACCTAAATTCAGACAACTCGAACCATCTGTTTTAGAAGACAAAATAGATGAACATTCGGATGCAGAAACTGATATTCCAAAGGATGAATCTGAAGAGCAAATGACTACTGCTAGGCTTCCTAAATCTTCTACAACTGTGGGACATCATCCTCCAAGTCTGATCATCGAAAATCTCAACATTGGGATGTCCACAAGAAAAGGTTTTTGAATAAATTTGTTTGTTACACTAAGGAGCACATCTATCAAACTTACTACTGTTAACAACAATGTTGATATATAGGTAACAAATCAAAGGTATGATTATATGGTTTAAATTGCTATATGTGCTCCAATGTCATTCTTTATCCTTACGTTTATTTCTTTTAATGTTGGCAAATGGGGAGAGATATATGGGTAATGATTATGATATAATTATCAACTTGTGCTTAATGATTAATATGCTTGGTTTCATTTATCACTTTGATAATGATAAAGGGGGAAAGATATTTTGGGATTTAATTTGGTTACTTATTTTGATATTTGATAATACTTGTTATGACTAAGGGTGTGAACGAACCGAGTCGATAAGAGTATTGAGTTGCTCAAATTTGGTTCACAAAATTTATCGAGTATAAAATAAGGTTTGATTGAGGCTCATTTAGCTACCGAGTCGAGCACGATTCCGAATCGAGCCCGAGTAGTTTGAACTTTTCCAACGAATATGATCCGAGTATAATTAGAAAATTACAATTTGAGAAGGTTCGAATAATTTATTGAACTTTAAAATGTGCTCATATTTAACTCATTTATATTTCGAGTCGAGCTCGAATCGAACTTTTAGTCGAGCGAGTATGAATCGAGTCTGAACTGTTTGCTCATTTTACAGCCTTAGTTATGACTATTAAGGTTTATCAATTTGCATATTATTATCTTTCATAACAGGTTGAATGATTCTCTTTATAGGCATAAATTTAGAGGGAGTCATAGATTTAGGGGAGCATGTTAATTAAATGATATAATGTATTGTCATCATCAAAAATAGGGAGAATGTTGGTTATATATTTTATTATTTTAATTATGACAATATTATTGGGTTTGTATTTAGTATAATTGTGAGACCCCGAATTTTATGAAATAAAAGTATTCAATTTTTCTATTTTGGTAAATAGTTAAATTGATAAAAGTTTAAAGTTAAGGGTAATATGTGAAATTTTTTTTTTGCAAAGTAAGCAAGTTGATATAAAATATTCTTTGTGTCGGGGAATATTCGATTAGTCAGGGAATATTCTTTTTGTCGGGGAATATCCATACGACGTTACAATCATTGGTGGACCCCACAACAGAATTATTGTCGAATTTAGAAAACGACAAAAATATTTTTATGAAAATAACGGCAGAAGTTTTACCGTTAACTATTGAAACACCCGGTGTTAAATGTACAAAGAATCTGGCGTGGTTGTATAAGTAGCATTACGGTATTGATTATTGATGCTTATGTGATAAGTCACTCGGTTTTGTTTTATTGGTATTATTAATGTAATAAAGCAGAAAGTTTTTTTATATAAAATGTAATACTTTTATAAAGTTATTCGCTTTTTATTAGGTTAATAGTAAAATCTTTTTATATAAAAATGAATACTTTTATGAAGTTATACATTTTTATTAGACAATAATTAGAATATATTATATTTTATTATGCATAGTGTTTTGCATAGTACTGCGATAGTCTTTTCATAGTATTTTGCATTGTAAAATCTTTTATAAAGTTATTCGCTTTATTATATTATAAAAGAATATATTATATTTTATTTAAAAGATTTTGCTTTAAATATGGACCGTCGATTAAAGTAAATCAACTGGACCGTTCATGAGTTAGTTACTTATCTGATCCATTTTTCTATAAATAAGCTCATTCTTTCATTATTTCTTACGAATTATTTTGAAACTCTAGAGAGAAACTACGAGAGAGAGTTCTTCTTCTATAATCTTGAGCGTATTTCTTTAGAGTTTAAGAAAGCTTTGAAGCGTAGTGAAGGTTTTATTCAAGTATATTACTACTACCAATTGGATTACTTTTCTTTTTAAGGTAGGGATATAATTGTCGCATTCGAAAAGGAGGATATTATTATTATTAAAGTAAGGGTATTATTTTGTTCGTATTCATGAAAAGAACTTCATTATTCCATTCTTCATTATTTCATTGGAATAACTCAGATATGCAGACTCACCGTATACATGGTGAAATTCTTCTATTATTCCATTCTTTATTATTATGTTGGAATAACTCGTCATCATGCAAGTAATCGCATACATGGTAAAATTCTTCTATTATTCCATTCTTTATTATTATGTTGGAATAAACACGCTCATGTGAAGTCTTCGCATACATGGTGAAATTCTTCTATTATTCCATACTTTATTATTATGTTGGAATAACACATCATGCAATCTTAATCGCATACATGGTGAAATTCTTTTATTATTTCATTCTTTATTATTTTGTTGGAATATCCTGTCTGTGCGTTTTACGCCGGACCTGGTTCCATTATTTATTATTCTGTTAGAATATCCTATCGGTGCGTATCACGCCTTACCTAGTTTCGTTATTTAGTATTACATTGGAATAATACGTATGCGCGCCTATCATCACATGCCTGGTGAATTCTTTTATTATTCCATTCTTTATTATTCTGTCGGAATATCCTGTTTGTGCATTTACGCATGACCTGGTTCCATTCTTTATTATTCTATTGAAATAACATGTCTATGTAGATTACCGCATGCATGGTAAATGATCATTCGTGATTCATAATGAATAGTATTTTCATTAAAAGGGTTTCGCCAAGGCGATTTCATATTTTTCTCGACCTCAAAAATTCTGGAAAAATTGAAAATGATATTTTGATGAGTTTTCTAGATTGTGTCCAAAATGGTGATTTTTGGATGTATAGATTAAGAGTTATGGATTTTATGGGAAAAACTATTTTAAAAGTAAACCCTTATAACTCCTTGTAGTTAACTCCAAAATTGGTGAAATTTTTATTGGGAGTACATGTATATAACAGGAGTATACCCTTTAAATTTCGGAATTTTTGGACAAAAGTACAATTTATGATAAATATCTAAATATTCTATGATTTTAGCCATATGAAAAATAGTAAATGAATTTAAAAATTCGAGAAAAATATATGTTCAAGATGGGACTATATTCTGCTAAATCCCAGAAAAGAAATATTTTTGGGACTGATTTGGTATTTTTCATGAAAATGAACTAGTTATAAGTAAATGAATTAAATATGTTATGTGAAGTAATAAAATTGGAAAATAGGATTTTATAGCTTAAGAATCCTATATAGGGTATATGCAGATTTTTTATGAGGGATTTGATCATTGATGATGAAATCTTATGAGTATGACATTTTTTGAATGATTAAATGCATTATTTGATAAAGTGTAAACAATTGAAATAAATTATTTATAAGTTTAAGAAATGATTAAAATATTGTTATAATATTAATGATATTAGATTATGAGATTATTAAGTGATTGATAACATTTGGTTATTATTGAACGTTGGATAAATTGTATTATAAATGTTTAATATTTATCCTTTATCTCATTTGATTGATTCATATATCAATGTCATCATCCTCATGCTTATATTATGTTGAAAGTCTTCTTTGGCTGTAGTGCATAGATGGACTTGGTATGATTATGACCATGGATTATTTGGTATAATCATGACCGTAATGTTATAAATGATGTGGAAAAAGTCCTCATTGGCCTGTAGTGCATTAATGGATAGTTTTTGGTATAATTATGGATATGGATTCTCTTCGGCCAAGGGTGCAAAGATGAATTATTTTATGGCATGATCATGATCGTTGATGAAAACACGATTATCTTTAGCCCGTAATGTATGGATAATTCGTGGTCGTGATATTAACGAATATCCTTAGCCGTAGTGCATGGATAATTCAATGATATGGATTGATTATCGAGCTGAGTCTCAGCGATGAAATATAAATTCATGGATGTGATATTAACGAATATCCTTGGCCGTAGTGCAGGGGTGATTCGATGATGTGGATTATTTATTAAGTTGAGTCTCAGCGATAAAATATTTATTATACACTTTTAATTCGTAGAAGATAATAGATATCATGCTCTACTTGACTCTTCTAAAATACAGTTGTATGTCTTTGGCATGTAGTGCAAAGATGAATTATTAATGAATATCTTTGGTCGTAGTGCAAAGACGAATTTATTAGTATGATTATAAGTAGGAATTCTGATTTGGTATAACCATGATTTTTTATGTTTCAGGTGAAAATAGGTGATGAAAATTATCTTCATCCTGGTTGCGAAGAGGAATTTAGAACCACAATTATGATTATGAGTTATTCATATGATTGTGGACAGGAACTGTTGATTTATTTTACATGGATAAAACATTATTGGTGGACTTTTAACATAGAGAAGATAATAGACCTTATGGTCTATTTGACTCTTCTAATGGATCGCTTGATTCACTTTGCAACTATGGTTGAAAAGTTTTATCATCTACCATATGTTCTAAATCTCGATTTATTATTGATGAAAGCTATTGATAATTTAATTATCTTTAGTCATGATAATCTTTTCTTTGGGTTAGTTGTGTTCACCCTTTCATTTCACAATTCCTTTCGTGTAATAAGAGTGTTCTTAGTAAGAGTGTCTTGGGTCGGCGGGGATAACAGGAATAGAACAGTGGTCTCTAGCTGTGGAGGTTCTCCCTAAACAGTATAGAATAGTGTGTTGTATTCTATACAATATTTAGTAGTTATATTTGGCGAATCAAATAGGGTGAGGTGAACCAAACTTTGGAAGGGTGTTTTGCCACTATCATACAAGATGTCTAATGAAATACAACATCGTGTTATCATAAGACAGGGTTGTGCGAATCCACTTGCTGAGTATATCTACGGGCACTACCTATACGATCTTGGAGTTTACTTGAAATATAATATGCACTTGGAGACAGTGGAGATAGTTATATGTCAAGAAAAGACTCACCATTGGAAAGAAGATGATAGTAATCTTCTCGTTTTTCTTTGGGGTCTATTGGGTCAACCAATGATAATTCTGTGGACATATGATATCTATTATAACCTAGACGCATGGCCTCCCATGTACGAAGGTTTCCTTGAGCACTTCCCAAAGATTTTATTTTCTAAAACAGTTTTTGACTATACTTTTATGTAAGTACCATTGTAAGGTTGTGGTCGAGGTACCATGAGAGTTACATACATTTGTATTAAAACTCACAGTTAACTGTGGTTGTATTCTATACGACAGTTCAACAGTTGTATAAATGAAGTTATATTTGAATTTTGTACCATGTATCTGGCGACTCATAATGGGTGATGTATACCTAATTTTGGGGGCGTCACAATAATGGACTTTATTTAAACTGTTTGGGCTATTTTAATTGTTGTTTTATTGGTTGGCTCGGATTGGATTTTTAGTCCATTAATTACTAATTTCAAAAGGAATTATTATTGCTGAAGATTTACTTAATATATATCTTTTTTAGAATCAAATTAAGATATTCTATTTGATTATGAGTCTTTTAAACTTTGCTGACTGAGTAATCTGTTGGTATATTTTAGTCAGACTCTTTCTTTTCTTTATTTAAGCTATTTTGGTTTGACTAAGATATTATATCTTTGATATTATATCCGTTGGTTTCTTAGTTGTTGAATTTATGTGATTTACTAACTCTAATATGCGTTTTTCATGCTAAAGAGATATAGCAGTTACAGATATTTTGCTAGACAATATATAGTCGTTGCTACTTATGTTATATATACTCCTTCTCTTCGGCTGAACATGACACGCATACTTGAAGCTATAATCAGTTATATTGCACACATATTCAATAGATTCAAAAAGCTATTTTCAACTCTATATTGTATTGCTTATTAATTCTTCTTAGCTAAAAATTAAGAGTCTATTGTATTTAAAATACTTTGTAACAAATTCTGACTTCAAGCACTATTTAGCTTAGTTGTTCCAATAGTGGATAGGGTTTGTTCAAAAAGAGCTTTCAAGGTTGCAGAACTGCAAAAAGGGTGTCCATCGCAGTGGAAAGTTTTATTTGAACAGGGATTTATTTTTATTGTATTTAATTGAGTTTTAAAATTAATAAAAAAAAATTCTCAAATACCAGTTGGTATTGGACGTGGATTAGGCTACTAAAATAGAGGATAGGTGTGACGCCCCCAAAACAGGTATACATCACCCATCTTGAGTCGCCAGATACATGGTACAGAACTCAACTACAAACTTAATTATATAACTGTTGTGTAAAAATATGACAAAACATAGCTGAGAGTTTACATGAATATTGTCTCATAGACAGTATACAAATTCAAATTCAATCCTCATTACACTTATTATCACACTAAATAGTGAGAACTGCTAAAACAACCATCTGGACAGTCAATCCGTTCCCCGACTCGTTCCAGCTATATTCTCATTTCTTGAAGAGAATAGTGAAAGAAAGGGTGAGCTCAACTAGCCCAGTAAGAAATATTATGACTAAGATAATGCAGAATAAATTTTCGTTAACCTTCAACAGTATAACAACTGATATAATATATTTGACAATAAGTTTTAGATCAACAACTGCAGCGGAATAAGCAATCTGTGACGCCCCCAAAATTAGTATACATTACCCATCTTGGGTCGCCAGGGATATGGTATGTAATTCAAATACGACTTACTAATACAAATGGCTATGTGTATATATACGATAAAACATAAACTGTGAGTTTGAATACAAATATTATCTACTAGAGATTATACAAACTCAAAAGGAGTCCTCATTACAATTATTATCACACTATTTTACTGTAATAGTGAGGACTACTAATGCTATCCTTCCGGACCATCACGCTCCCCGACTCGCTCGTCCCAGCTATATTCTCATTTCCTGAAGAGAACAGTGAAAGAAATGGTGAGCTCAACTAGACCAGTAAGAAATATTATGACTAAGATAATGAAGAATAAATTATTATTAGTCTCCAAGAATGTTAAACTGATAAAACATAATAGACATCAAGTTTAACTGCAGCGGAACAAGCAATCCATTAAAAGAGTCAAGTAGAAAATAAAATCTACTATCTTTTATGATTAAAAAGGTTTTCATCATCATTATCGCCGAGACTCAAATTTTAATAAATATTCCACATCATCGAATCACCCCCGCACTACTAAGAAGGATATTCTTTAGTATCAACGACCACAATTATCCATGTACTACGGGCCAAGAATATTTGTGTATTCATTAATGGTCATGATCATGCCAACAATCATCCATCAATGCACTACGGGCCAATGAGGACTTTTACCACATCATTTGTAACATTACGGCCATGATTACACCGAATAATCCTCGGTCATAATCATACCAAGTCCATCTATGCACCATGTGAGGCCATGAGATGACTTTCAACATAATATAAACATGAGGATGATGACAATGATATAAGAATTCAATAAAACAAGTTCAAGAATTAATTTGTCCAATAACTACTAATGTCCAAATTGTGAACATGATATCGCTTTTGTAGAGAGTAAAATTCAAGAATGATCGGAAGAATATTTTCATGAAAAGATATCTTTGGATGAAGCCTTTAAATATCAAGGATATTCTACTAATTTCATGGAGTATAGAAGTCAAAACTTTAACCAACCGAGTATAATAAAGAATGGAATAACAAAAAAATCACCATGCATTTAATACTTCGATGTAACAAAGTTATTCCAATAGAATACTAAATAACGGAACCGTGTCAAAGTAAATTCTTGACAAGCGGGATGTTCCAATAAAATAATAAAGAATGGAATAACAATGAAATCACCATGCATGCGGTATTGCATAGATGTATGAGTTATTCCAATGAAATACTAATAAGATTCGGAATCAGTCCCACAGAAACGCATGCATGTGAGGATATTCCAATGAGAATAGTAAAAAGCGGAATAATAGAAGAATGTCACCAAGTATAGGGTAAGCGCCGCGATACAAAAGTTATTTCGACAGAATAATAAGCAATGGAATAACAATAGTTCTCTTCATGAATAAGAAAGAATAACACCCCTTACCGTAAAATAAACTGAATATAAGAGTAGGAAAGAAGCAGGATACTTTTCTATAACTTCTCTTATAATTTCTCTCTCTAGAGGTTCAGTGAATTCGTAAGAAAATAATGAAGGAATGAGCTTCTATTTATAGAAAAATGGAATGCATAGTAACTAACTTATGAACGGTCCAGATTGATTTACTTTAATCTGATGGTCCATATTTAAAGCAAAATCTTTTAAATAAAATATAATATATTATATATACATAACGCCTGATAACTCACGGGTTGCAACCCCCGTGATTACCATCTCAGACAACTTTCAACTATCAAATATATATTAATATATATATAAAACATATAGTACTCCCACCATCCTTTTTCTTCTTTATTCATTACCAACCGTGAATCCATTTCTCATTTGTCAACATCACATGCACTACACATGTTTATATATATATATATATATATATATATATATATATATATATATATATATATACGTAATAACTTTCTGGCGATTATTTTGATAAACGGGTAAATGGGAATCCAAATAAAAGCAAAATTTACAACAATTACCATACCAATAATTGAACAAAATCGAGTGACTTCTCACGTAAGCATCAATAATCAATACCGTGCTACTTATGCAACCACGCCAGACATCTTTATTTCTTTAACACCTGGAGTGTTTCAACAGGTTAACAGTAAAACTTTTTTTGCCGTTATTTTCATAAAGTATATTTTGTCATTTTCTCAATCAAACAATAATTCGTTGTGGGGTCCACCAATGATTGTGTAGTTATGCTAATATTCCCTATTAAAACGAATATTCCTCGACCAATCGAATATTATATAACAACTGCGTGACTTTGCAAAATTTATAAATATTACCCACAACTATAACATTATATCAATTTCACTCCATAATATTTAAAAATAATATTTATAGAAAATTCATCTTTATTCAAAAGTTCAGTTTTACAATCTCTTTCTTATGAAATTTAGCCCTCAAAATTAGGGTACGTGCCGGTATATTGAAGAGGTAAGGATACCTTGATTTCATTTTTGATTCTAACTCCCAAGTCATTTCCTCAACATCATGGTTTCTCCACAAAACTTTGACTTGAGGTATAACCTCGAGCGTAGAATATGTTCCTTCTTATCCAAGATTTGAACATGAACCTCTTCATACGTCAAATCTTCCGCTATTTCGTCCGGTTCTAACTTAATAATGTGGTTCGGGTCTTCCACATATTTACATAACATGGATATGTGAAAAACGTTATGAACACGAGACATACTTGGCAGTGAAAGCGAGTCTATATAGCCACAGTTCCTACTCGATCAAGGATTAAAATGGGCCGATGAATCGAGGATTGAGCTTTCCTCTCTTTCCAAATCTCGTAACTCCTTTCCATGGATCAACACGTAACAACACATGATCTCCTATATCGAATTCCACGTCATTTCGATGAAGATCAGCATAACTCTTTTGTCGATCTTGTGAGGTTTTTATACGTTGCCGGATCGTTTGAATCTTTTTCGTAGTCATACGTACCAACTCTGGTCCCAACAACGTTGCTTCGCCCACCTCATCTCAGTATACTGGAGAACGACACTTTCTTCCATACAACGCTTCGAATGGAGCCATGCCAATACTTGCTTGATAACTGTTGTTGTAGGAAAACTCCACTAATGGTAAAAACTTGTCCCAACTTCCCTTGAAATCAAGGACACAGAGTCTTAATAGATCTTCAAGAGTTTGAATAGTCCTCTCCGACCGTCCGTCCGTCTCGAGGATGATATGCCGAAGCTAAATCGTAAATCTGCGCCCATAGCTTTTTGTAAACTAACCCAAAATCGCGAAGTGAATCTTGGGTCTCGATCAGAAACTATGGATACTGACATACCATGCAATCTTACAACCTCGTTTATTTACATCTGAAGCAAGACGATCAAGTGTATAAGTTTCTCGTATCGGCAGAAGAAATGAGCGAGACTTGGTCAATCTATCAACAATGACCCAAATCGCATCTATGCCTTGAGAAACTTTGGGAAGACCAAGAATTGAAATCCATGGTAATGTGCTCCCACTTCCATTCTCGGAATTTCAAGTGGTTGCAATGGACCTTTTGGTACTTGATGCTCGCCTTGACTCGTTGACACATTAGACACCTTGATATAAACAACACTATCTCTCTCTTCATATTGCCCCACCAAAATGTATGTCGAAGATCATGATACATTTTGCTACTCCCAGGATGGATTGCAAACGGTGTGTTGTGCGCCTCCATCATGATTTTATACTTTAAATCGGGGTCGTTAGGAACACAAAGTCCGGAGTTGAATCAAGTATTCCTTCTTCATCGATTCTTGCTTAGGTATCGCACACTTCTTCGCACTTTCTTCCTCATACGCATCACCTCTGGATCTCAGAACTTCGAGCAAACTTTAATTTTATCAAATAAAGTCGGTTCTACTCGTATATTCGCCATCATCACGTGGGTCCCTGGAGTCTTTATCTCTATCTCCATCCTTTGCAAGTCATACAAAATGGGCCTTTGCGTTGACAATATTTCACTCGTACCCGCATATGATCTTCTACTCAATGCGTTAGCTACCACATTCGCTTTTCCAGGATGGTATTGGATGGTATGATCATAATCTTTCAACAGTTCAAGCCAACGTCGTTGTCGTATGTTGAGTTCCTTTTGAGTGAAGAAATATTTGAGGCTTTTATGATCCGTAAAGATCTCCACTTTCTCCCCATACAAGTAATGCCTCCAAATCTTTGGTGCGAAGACAATACCGCTAACTCTAGATCATGAGTAGGATAATTCCTCTCATATTCTTTGAGTTGTCGTGAGGCATAAAGCTATGACTTTCCCATGTTGCATGAGAACACATCCTAACCCTTTTTCAAGCATCATTATAGATGAAAAATCCTCCGAACCGGATGGTATTGTCGAGCAGTCTTTGAAATGAGTCTCATCTTGAGTTCTTGAAAACTCTTCTCACATTCCTCGCTCCAACCGAACTTTGTATCTTTTTGAGTCAGTTGAGTTAGTGGAGTAGTAATTCGAGAAAACCCTTCTACGAATCTCCGATAATAACCAACTAGTTCGAGAAAGCTACGATTTTGATCATCGATTTAGGTTGCTCCCAGCTTTGAATAGCTTCAATCTTTGCTGGGTCAACAAATATTCCATGACTTGATACCACGTGCCCAAGGAATGCTACTTCCTCAAGCCTGAACGTGCATTTCTTCAACTTGGCATAAAGCTTGTATTCACGAAGCTTTTGGAGTATCAGCCTCAAGTGTTCCTCATGATCTTCATGACTTTTGGAATATATGAGGATGTCATCAATAAAGACGACCACAAAGTGATCCAAATATTCCTTGAATACTCGGTTCATTATATCCATGAAGGCAGCAAGAGCATTAGTCAATCCAAAGGACATGACTAGGAATTCATAATGCCCGTACCGAGTTTTGAACGCCGTCTTTGGAATGTCATCGGTTTTAATCTTTAATTGGTGATATCTGGAACTAAGATCAATCTTTGAAAAGAATTTGGCTCCTTGCGAATCGGGTCAAACAGTCATCAATACGTGGCAATGGGTACCTATATTTGATGGTGACATGATTCAACTCCCGATAATCAATACAAAGTCGCATACTCCCATCTTTCTTCTTCACGAATGTAAAGGAGCACCCCAAAGAGAAGTACTAGGACGAATAAAGCCAATGTCTAACAATTCCGCAGTTGAGTTTTTAACTCCTAAAGTTCAATAGAGCCATTCGATATGGGGATTTAGAAATGGGTTTTGTCTATCGGGTTCAAGGTCGATACAAAATTCAATTTCACGCCTGGGGTAGGCCGGAAGTTCTTCAGAATACGTCAGAAATTCATTAACAATAGAAATATTATTCAAACTCGACGTATTTTTGTTTAGATCTGTGACATAAGCTAAGAAAGATTGACATCCGTTTTTCAATAAACGAATAGCTTTATGGCTTGAGATGACAGTGATTGATTTTAATGGTTTGGTTGCTTGAATTCGCATAATAGGTTGATTAGAATATGAAAGCTAACAACCTTACGAAAACAATCAATTTTTCATGATGAGTAATTAACCAATCAATCCCTAGAATTACATCAAATGCAAGTATTTTTAATGCAATAAGATCCATGTAATGTGTGGGTACCAACTTGAACCAAACAAGACTTATAAACCATGGATGTAATGAAGGTTTCTCCCAATGGAGTTTCCACAGATAAGTCAAAGTCTAATTTCTCCTGAGTCAAATTTAATCATTGAGCGCAAGTAAGAGAAATAAAAGAATGGGTAGAACCCAGATCAAATAAAGTGTAGACTTATTTAGAGTTTATGATAAGCTTACCCGTGATGACCTCATTCGGGTTCCTTGCTTTCGGGAGGTCACAACAAACTTCTCCTTGCAGACCACCGGCTTTGACTTTTCTAGGATGACCTTTGGTGCCTCCATCCTAGTGAATTTGTCTTGATAAACAATAAAATCTGGCTAAGTGACCTTCTCTTCCACAATTATAACACGCTTTTGACTGGCATCGCAATTTGGACCGATGTGTCCCTCCCTCCGCATTTGAAGCATATGATAGGTGGTCTTTCTCCTTCCTTAACAACGTGGTCTTTGGTCAGCCGACATCTTTCCATCATTGTTGAATCTCCTCTTCTTGAAATGTCCATTCTTATTATTTTGGCCCTGATTACCACCGAAGTGGTTACCATTTTTGGCCTGTTGATTCCCTCCACGCTTGTTGTCACCGCTTCGATGATCGCTCTAATCGGTATTATCATTTTGCTTACCGCGCTCTTTTGGTTGCGTTAACTCGTTATCGCGCTTCCACCAATCGAGCCCTATTTACAACATCCGAATACAAACACGCTTTATGAGAAATAAGATGTTGACATATCTCCGCCTTCAAACCTCTTAAAAAATATTCGCGCAATTCTCTCTTCATTATCCACCAAGTGGGACACAAACCGGATAACTCCGCAAATTTTGCCTCGTATTGACACACGGTCATATTGTTTTGCTCCAATTTGATAAACTCCACCTCCTTCATGTGATGAATACTTTGGGAAAGTATTTGTCGTTGAATGACTCTTCGAACTTCTCCCAAGACATCTTCAAGACAAAGAAGTTGAGTACGCTTTCCCGATTCCCACCAAGAAATTGCCTCTCCGCAAGAACATAAAGGCGCAAAAGGGAACCTTTTTGCTCTCTCGAGCATCCCAAGACATCAAATATCTTGGTGATCTGTTTTATCCATGCTTCCGCCATAAGTGGTTTTGGCTCTCCCTTAAACTCCGGTGGTCCCAGCTCCTTGAAATCAAGCGGTGACCGCCCGAGAGTTTCGATGTTTCCACCTACATTTGGGACGAGAATGGCTCACTTTCTTTGTTGCATAAATTGCATAAAGCCTCTGAACAATCCATCATTCATCATTTGGTCAATGTTATTGTTTGCATGAGGATTGTCGCCTTCCTGATGCACATTCTCCTAATTATTGATATGTGGAGACTCAACGGTCTCTTGTGCTCCATTGCTATTCTCAACATTTTCGGATGTCATTTTCAGATACTGCCACAAAACAAAGGTTAATTGACATGTAACATAATATCTCTAAACTCTAACCAACCAATTTAAATACAAAATAAATTTAAGTAGGTCATACTAGCGAAGGAATTCCCCGTCTCTCCCCTCCAAGTTCTAGTCTCACATCTTAGCCAGGGATCATATTCCTAAGCTTTGATACCAACTGTGACGCCCCCAAAATTAGGTATACATTACCCATCTTGGGTCGCCAGATACATGGTACAAAATTCAAATACAACTTACTAATACAACTATCGTGTATAATACGACAAAACATAAACTGTGAGTTTAAATACAAATATTATCTACTAGAGATTATACAAACTCAAAAGGAGTCCTCATTACAATTATTATCACACTATTTCACAGAATAGTGAGGACTACTAATCTATCCTCTGGACCATCACTTTCGTTCCCCGACTCGTCCCAGCTATATTCTCATTTCTTGAAGAGAACAGTGAAAGAAAGGGTGAGCTCAACTAGCCCAGTAAGAAATATTATGACTAAGATAATGCAGAATAAATTATCATTAGTCTCCAACAATGTTAAACTGATAAAACATAATAGACATCAAGTTTAACTGCAGCGGAACAAGCAATCTATTAAAAGAGTCAAGTAGAAAATAAAATCTACTATCTTTTATGATTAAAAAGGTTTTTCATCACTATTATCGCTGAGACTCAGCTTAATAAATATTCCACATCATCGAATCACTCCTGCACTACGGCCAAGGATATTCTTTAGTATCACGACCACAATTATCCATGCACTACGGGCCAAGAATATTTGTGTATTCATTAATGGTCATGATCATGCCAACAACTGTCCATCAATGCACTACGGGCCAATGAGGACTTTTACCACATCATTTGTAACATTACTATTCATGATTTATGAATAATCGAACAATCCTCGGTCATAATCATACCAAGTCCATCTATGCACCATCTAAAGCCACGAGATGACTTTCAACATAATATAAACATGAGGATGATGACAATGATATAAGAATTCAATAAAACAAGTTCAAGAATTAATTTGTCCAAGAACTACTAATGTCCAAATTGTTAACATGATACTGCTTTGTATAGTAAAATTCAAGAATGATCAGAAGAATATTTTCATGAAAAGATACTGGATGAAGCGCAAATATCAAGGATATTCTACTAATTTCATGGAGTATAGAAGTCAAAACTTTAACCAACTGAGTATAATAAAGAATGGAATAACAAAAGAAATCACCATGCATGCGGTGATTGATGATGTAGCAAAGTTATTCCAACAGAATACTAAATAACGGAACTGTGTCAAAGTAAATTCGCACCGACAGGATGTTCCAACAGAATAATAAAGAATAGAATAACAACAGAAATCACCATGCATGCGGTACTTCGCATAGAGAGGTTATTCCAACAGAATACTAATAAGGACAGAATCAGGTCCGGCGTAAAATGCACAGACAAGATATTCCAACAGAATAGTAAAGACGGAATAATAGAAGAATGTCACCAAGTATAGGGTGGAGCGCGTATACAGGTTATTCCAACAGAATAATAAGCAATGGAATAACAATAGTTCTCTTCATGAATAAGAAAGAATAACACCTCTTACCGTAAAATAAACTGAATATAAGAGTAGGGAAGAAGCAGGATACTTTTCTATAACTTCTCTTATAATTTCTCTCTCTAGAGGTTCAGTGAATTCGTAAGAAAATAATGAAGGAATGAGCTTCTATTAATAGAAAAATGGAATGCATAGTAACTAACTTATGAACGGTCCAGATTGATTTACTTTAATCTGATGGTCCATATTTAAAACAAAATCTTTTAAATAAAATATAATATATACAATATATTATATATATACATAATGCCTGATAACTCACGGGTTGCAACCCCCATGATTACCATCTCAGACAACTTTCAACTATCAAATATATATATTAATATATATAAAAAACATATAGTACTCCCACCATCCTTTTTCTTCTTTATTCATTACCAACCGTGAATCCATTTCTCATTTGTCAACATCACATGCACTACACATGCTTTTATATATATAATATATATATATATATATATATATATATATATATACACGAATAACTTTCACCGATTATTTTGATAAGCGGGTAAATAGGAATCCAAATAAAAGCAAAATTTACAACAATTACCATAGCAATAATTGAACAAAATCGAGTGACTTCACGTAAGCATCAATAATCGATATCTGCGCGTCTACTATGCAACCACGCCAGACATTCTTGTACTTTTAACATCGGAGTGTTTCAACAGATAAACGGTAAAACTTCCGCCGTTATTTTCATAAAGTATTTTGTCATTTTCTCAATCAAACAATAATTCCGTTGTAGGGTCCACCAATGATTGTCTTGGTTGTGCATTTAATATTCCTATTAAAACGAATATTCCCGAACCAATCGAATATTATATAACAACTTGCGTGCATTTTGTAAAATTTATAAATATTACTCACAACTATAACATTATATCAATTTCACTCCATAATATTTAAAAATAATATTTATAGAAAATTCATCTTTATTCAAAAAGTTGGGGTTTTACACAATCCATTAGAAGAGTCAAGTAGAACATAATGTCTACTGTCTCCTCTAGATTAAAAGTTTATCATCAATTTAACCCTATAATACCCATTAACAGTTCTTTATTATACCCAAGATAAAGAGAACTATCATCACCTGTCTTCACTTGAACCACCAAAGATTTTAGTTAAATTCACAATTCATGTTTATAATAATGTGAATCAATAGTTCCTCCTTGCCACAAAGGATTAATAGAACGTTTACTCAATATCCTTACCCCAAAGGGTAAAGATATTCAAATGTAATACCACTGATCATACCAATCAGTTGTCTACCTTTGCACTACGGGCCAAAGATATTCAACTATAAAACCAATGGTCATGATCATACCAATCAATTGTCTGTTAGTGCACTACGGCCAAAGATATTCATTTGTTAACTAATGGTCATGATCCTACCAATCACATCATCGAATTATCCATGCACTACGGGCCAAGGATATTCGTTAGTATCACCAGTGGTCATGATCATGTCATACACCTGTCCATCTTTGCACTACGGGCCAAAGCTTTCAATCAAAAGTTTGTCTTTTCATGAAAGCTAAATATACAATTGTAAAATCAATAATCAACAGTCCATCTTTGCACGTAAGCCAAAGATATACAACCGTAAAACCAATAATCAACAGTCCATCTATGCACGTAAGCCAAAGATGACTTTCATCACAATATAAGCATGAGGATGATGACAATGACATAATAATTCAATAAAACAAGTTCAAGGATAAATTTTAAAGATTTATTATTTAATTTATCAGTAAATCAATAACGCCCAAATTGTCAACATGATATCGCTTTTGTAGACTAAAATTCAAGAATAATATTCATGTACCAAAAATAATTTGGACAGAAAAGAAATATATTTTTCGAGTAAATAGTACCCCGTGAATAGTACTTCAGGAATAGTACATCGTGAATAGTACCCCGACATGAAAAGTACCCCAAATACCCGAGTGAATAATATTCGAGTGAATAGTAATTTGGGTGAATAGTAACCCGTGAATAATAACTCGTGAATAGTACTCTGACACAAAAAGTGCCCCAAATACATGAGTGAATAATACTAGAGTGAATAGTAACCGGGTGAATTGTAACCTGTGAATAGTAACTCGTAAATAAAATACCAAATAAAATGATATTTCATGACGATTACAAAAGAAATGATATCTCATACGAGTATAATAGAATATACGAAACTGCAAATTGATTTTCCTCCGCCATACGGTAATCCACGTAGACAGATAATTTCCATAATTTAATAAAGAATGAATACGAAAGTTCATTCACCATGCATGTGGTAATCTACATAGACAGGTTATTCCAACAGAATAATAAAGAATGGAATAACAAAAGAATTCACCAGGCATGCGATATACCGCATGATGAACAGAGTTATTCCAATGTAATAATAAATAATGGAACCAGTCATACGTAATCCAAGACAAACAGGATATTCCAATGCGAATAATAAAGAATGGAACTGTGTCACGCGTAATCCGCATGCATGTGATATTTCAAATGTAATAATAAAGAATGTAATAATGGAAGAATTTCACCATGTATGCAAAAGATTGCATGCATAAAAGTTATTCCAACATAATAATAAAGAATGGAATAACAATAGCTCTCTTCATGAATACAAAAGAAATAATACCCCTTCCCATAATAATAATATCTCTTACCTCAGAAGAAAACTGGATACTGAAATAGTGAGGTAGCAAACTTCTACTCTTCTTTCTCTCTATAATAATTGCTCTATAGCTTTAGTAAATTGGTGAAAAATAATGAAGGAATGAGCTTCTATTTATAGGAAAATATAGTTTCGATAATTGCACGTTTTGGGGCTCAAAAAATTACAGTATAATACCTTCCTTTTTTCTTCATTTTTAATTTAGTCTTGTAAGTATTATCAAACTTGCACCACCTCCCCTAATAGTAAATAATGTGAATAAATAGTAAATCATGTAAATCAAAAGTTCTAGACATGTGAAAATACGAATTATAGTATAGTACCTCCATCTATACCTCCATTTTTAACTTAGTCATGCAAGTATTATCAATCTTGCACCACCACCTCTAATAGTACAAGAATGTGAATCAATAGTACACACATGTGAACAAATAGTTATAATCATATGAATTAATACCAATTAATTACTCATTTATCCGATTAATTACCCGATTGGTCAATATAACCTCCAGACATCAATTATTATCGAAATAAATGTCAATTTCCACTAACACTAATAATTCCCACACAATGGAACTATCCATTTCATCTTTAATCAACACGAACTTATTCATCATTAATATTATAACTCGCAATATTTAACAACCAAGTCGTTCCCAGGAAAGAGAGGGCTTTCCAATAAGGATTTCTCCTTATTGGTGCGCAATTAGGTGACCAAACCTCTCCTTGACAGAACTTCTAGACATTGTTAATATTGCAAATAATAATATGAATAACTTTGTCTTCTCAATTATTGATTTAATAATATAAAATATTGATACTGTGAAAATAATTAAATCAATAATATGGGAGATATGATGTAGCAATTACTGTAGCAATAATTGAGTATAACTGAGTGACTTCTTACGTAAACATCAATAATCAATACCGTGTGCTACTATGCAACCACGCGTATCACTGTACTTTTATTAACGGGTAGTTCAACAGTTTACCAGTAAAACTTTCGCCGTTATTTTTATAAAAAGACAATTCTGTCATTTTCTAAATACGACAATACTTCCGTTGTGGAGTCCACCAATGATTGTGCCATCGTACGAATAATCCCTGTTAAAACGAATATTCCCCGACACAACGAATATTTTATATCAACTTGCTTTCTTTGCAAAACTTTCAAATATCACCCTTAACTTTAACCTTTTATCAATTTAACCATTTACTAAATAGAATAATTATAAGAAAATTGAATAATTTTATTTCATAAAATTCGGGGTCTCACAATAGGGTCTAAGCCACGTAAAAGTTCTTGTGTATCTGGTTTGTTATTTCTTGTGGCTTGATCGTTTAAGTCTCACTTTGCATCTAAACACATTCACATAAAAGTAATATCCTGATATAAAAAAGTGTACTAATCCAGACACTATCTCACACACGTTTCATCTGTCTGCATTATAACTAAAATATATTTGTAAAATTTGCTCAAAACCAGACACTATAAATCACTAGTTCTAATTATCTCATTTTTAGTTTTAAATCCACAAAAAAAGGAATTTCCTTTATTTATTTTTGAAAAAAACTCAAAAGGGTTGATTTGATTAATGTGGATAGTTAAGTTGGTTAAATACGCAAATATTTCAAAATTTTAAAAGAAAGAAAGTGGTTATAAAATATTCATTATTGCTTGGGAATATTCGTTGGTAATGGAATATTCTTTGAAAAGATCGTTTGTGAATATTTAAATAAAAGGAATTTCCTTTATTTTGAAATAGTAAGGGTTGATTTGATTAATGTGGATAGTTAAGGGTTAAATCACGCAAATATTTCAAAATAAACATGTAGCCCATGTGTGGGCCCCATAACGGAAAGCGATTGGATGAAGAAAAACGACAAATATAAGTGTTTTTAAATAACTGCCAGAGTTGTTATTGCTAATATCGTTGAATACCCTATGGTTAAAACACACTAATACGCCATTGTCGAACAAGAAGATACACGCAGATTGCACCAATTATTGATTCTTACGTAAGAAGGCACTACTCAATAATGGTTACAAAGAATTATCGCTCAAGATTTTATCGAAAGTTAATAATTGTCAAGGTTGATATTTTATA
Organism: Panax quinquefolius; assembly: GCA_020205615.1. Lineage (NCBI taxonomy): Eukaryota > Viridiplantae > Streptophyta > Magnoliopsida > Apiales > Araliaceae > Panax > Panax quinquefolius. Next base: position 97,816,565 of record CM035165.1, on the reverse strand, counting down.
TCATTGTTGTTTCAATAATTGTCATTACACAAAGATCTTTCATTATCGAAGCAATAATTCATATTATCTCAATAATATTATTAGATAACATTATTGGCAATGTCTAGAAAGTTCTCGCCTAAGAGAGTTTGGTCATCTAATCAATGCGCGCCAAGAAGAAGAAATTTTATCGAAAGCCCCTCTTCCTGAACCGCCTCGTTGTCAATATTGTGATTCTCGTAATATTATTTGTGAATAATTAATTATTGATTTATATGATGAGGAAAATATTGATTTTATGTGGATATAGATGGAGAAAATTTTTAAATGACAATTGTTGAAAATTAATATTTTATCTTTTTCTCGATAAAATAATTCATTTAAATATATTATTTTAATAATATATTAACTAGTGATATTTTTACAATGAATGTGGGATATATGAGTATATGAGGAGGAAGAGTATTTTGTGGCATTAAATGTTTAACACATGTTTTGTGTGTTGGTGGACACAATTATCGAATCAAATGATTGATTATACTTGTAAAATCGCCCGCTTGTGGATTTTGGCCAATTTTGTTTGGAATTTGGAAAACTTTCTTCTGCAAAGTTGTAGAGAATTGAATTTCCTATAAAAACTCGCGAGATTCGAATTTTCTGATGAAAGGCTATTTATTATGAATTATTGAAGTTCAAGTTCAAATAATTGATTTTTGGGAGTTTTAATTAATTATTTTGAGAAAAACGTTTTTGGTTTTTTTTTGAACCTCATTTAACATGTGTGGCTGGTGTTTTTGACCAAAAGGTGGGCTAAGGAAAATTTGTATAATTATATTAATATTATATTAAATTTTCGCTTTTGTGTTCTAAGCATTTTCCTATAAATAGGTGCTTAGGTTAGAATTGAAAATCACACCGTAAAATCAAGTTTTCTCTATTTCTCTCGATATTTTGAGCGTATTCTTGTGAGTATTTTGAGTATACTTTGAGTATTGCTAGACGGCAAGTTCCTTCAAAGACTATATCCTTGTGATTCTAGCTGTAAGATCGATCTTTCGAGGTAAGTGGATATATTTTTTTCAGAATGATATTATTTCTTCAATATCATTATATCGAAATGTTGATCCGAAGTTTTTATCAAATTTAGAACTTTTTTTCATGTTCTGGGTTACTATTCATGGGTTACTATTATTTACTATTAGTTACTATTCACGAAGTTACTATTCATGAAAGTTACTATTCACGAAGTTACTATTCATTTAGTACTATTATTCATATTCATAAGCGTGAAGATGTTTTTGTGGAATTTCTATCTTTTGGTGTCTGAGTTACTATTCACGATATATTCAAGACTATTCACGATACCAAGACTATTCACGATACCAAGACTATTCAATTTAAAAATAAAATTTCTTCTTTTCGTCAAAATATCTATTCGGATACTAACTCGATCAGATCCATGTTTTGATCATTCTCGAATTTTACACCACTATGATTATTTTTGAGGTATTTTTGGACGGATAAAACCAAGTACTAATCCTTAATCCTTAATCCTCATCATTTTGTTTCAATCGGATTCGCTTTTAAAAATATTTTTCATCATCCTCTCGCCTTAAATGATGATATTATTGAATATCTTCGCCTCAGTGCAAAGATGAATGATTTTCAAGAATATCTTCGCATTCAGTAGTGCAAAAGATGAATGATTTCGAGAAGATTAATATCTTCGCCTCAGAAGTGCAAAGATGAACAGTGTGTTTAAATGAATACGATTAATCGATGAATATCTTCGCCCAGAAGCAAAAAGATGAATATTTGATTCCAGATGTATATCGATTGATGTTACAGGATAAAATATTGATGATGGATCGTTAAATTCATAGATTATAGAGATTTCATTCTCTACGTAACTCTTCTATGAATTATTATTTTCACATGTAATATTGATCCAAACTTGTTGCCTATCAGATTCTATCGATTTTTTCCTCGTCAAGACTAACGATAATTTGTTCAGATATTATCTTAGTCATAATATTCTTTACCGGGCTAGTTGAGCTCACCCTTTTCCTTGTTGTTCCATTTTTTCTTCTCAGAGGCGGTAGAATGTAGCGAGTACTACTCTGGGTAATGGAATGAAGATTCTAGAGAGAGTTGTTTAGTAGTCCTCACCATTTTTGTAAAATAATGAATCAATAATGTGATGAGGATTTATTTGAGTATAGATATTGTCTGAAGATAATATTTAAGATAATATTTGTATTCAAACTCACAGCTTTTATGTCATTGGCGACTGTAATAATAAAGTCAGAAGTTGTTTCGTAGCATCATGTATTTGGTGACTTCGTATGGGGGTGTCAGGTATACCTATTTTCTTTGGGCCACCACATGGTATCGCACCAGTTTAGGATACGATCTGATCCATGAGATCTGGGAATGTAACTAGAGGGGAGAGACGAGTAAATCCTTCGCTAAAGGTGTCCTACCTAAGCTTATTTGTTAGTTGGTCAAGATATAGGATATTATGTGATATATTCGATTTTTAATTAACCCTTATTTTATGACAAGATTTGAGAATGTCGAATCGAGAATATTAACAATGGAGTAAATGAGACCGTGGAGATGCCTCAGACTCACCAACGAGGAGAACGCAACAGTCGGGCAATGTTCCTCCCGCGAACAACACCACCGAAAGTAGATGATGAACGAGGGATGTTTAGAAGCTTTTATAGCTCATGCAAAATCGCACGAGGAGACTCGTGTTCAAAATACAGAGAGAAATGATAAGCAATCACGAGTGGTCACAAACAAGCAAGCTTCAAAGAGTGGGACCACTGCACTGGGAAAGCCGATCCGATTAAGCGAGACGTGGTCAAACAAATTACCAAGATATTCGATGTCTGGGATGCACGGAGGAACAGAAGTTCCATTCGCCACTTTTATGTTCCGTGGCGAGGCAGACATCGGTGGGAATCAGGAAGTTGCACTCCATCCAAACCGCACTCAAAGATGTCATGGGAGACGCTTTCAGAAATAATTCAACGACAAGTACTTCCCCGAAAGTATTCGGCTATATAGGAAGGAAGTGGAGTTTATTAGATTAGAGCAGTAATAAAATACGATTTGTCCCAAAGACGAGGCGTAAGTTCATGAGTTATCCGTGTTTGCACCTCATTTGGTGGAGAATGAGGAACGATGACGCGGATGTTTCGAGAGGTTTGAAACCCGATATACGCCAAGATCTCATTTTTCATAAATTTTCTCTATTCGACATGTTGTCAACAGGCTCATTGTTAGAGCGAGATAACGAGTAACGCTCAACCGAGGGACCATAACCAGATCATATCAAGATAGCAACCATCGTAATAACGATAACCAATGGAGAAAGAAGAATACGATTAAAGGCAGAACCACTCCGTGGTAATCGTGGCTATGAAAATAGAAGAAGTTTAGCCTGGGAGGAGATTTTAAAAGAGGAGATTCAACAACCACCATGTGAAGACGCCAACCACCAAGAAGAACTAGTTTTATGGAGGAGAACGACCACCGGTCAGATATGTTACAAATGCGGAAAGAGGGACATATCACCAAACCGCCCACAACAGCTTAAGGTATGCTATAATTGTGGAAAGGAAGGACATATCGCCGAGATCAGACGCATAAATAAACCTAGTTCAATGGGGATGGTGACTCAAAAAGATCGTCCTGTAAAAGTCAAAGTCAACGATTCCGGAAGAAGAGCGTTTGTCGTGATTCCATTAAAATGCAAGGAACCCGAACGGTTAGTACTCAAGTTAGTTAATTATAAATTCGCATAAGTATATACCTTACTAGATATCTGGTTCTACCCATTCTTTTATCTCTTACTCAAGCGCCAACGCTTAAACTCGACCCGAGAAATTAGACTTTGACCTATATCGTGGAAACTCCGTTAGAGAAACTTTCATCACATCCATCGCTTATAAATCTTGCTTGATTCAGTTGGCACTATCACATTACCGTTAACCTTATTTCTATAGTAGATATTTGTTTTGATGTGATTTTAAGGTTAACTACTCATCACGCCAAATTGATTATTTTCGTAAGGTCATAGTTTTCATATTCCTAAGCAACCTCGTTATTCAATTCAAGCAATCAAACCATCAGAGTCAAACATTTTCATATCGTCATGAAGTCATTCGCTTATTACGGATGTCAAATTTTCTTAGTCCATGTTATGGATTTGAATAAAGACACGCCGATTTGAATAATATTCCCGTTGTTATTGATTTTTCCCGACGATTTTCTCAAGAATTTCGCTTACTCCCAAAGCCTCGATATTAAATTTTGTATCGACTTTGAACCCCAGACAAAACTCATTTCTAAAATCTCACATCGAATGGCTCCTATTGAACTTCGTGAGTTAAAATTCAACTATAGAATTTGGTACCGAGCCTTTATCTTGTGACTTCCTTGTGGAATTTCACCTGCCGCACTCTCCGTAGGGACGCCATATATTCAAGCGATAAGAATCGATAGGTGTCATTGTGACGCATATCCAAGATTGGGATATGAGTCACAGCTTGAGAGCAACCTAAGTCAAGAATCTAAATACGTAGCTTTCAGGCTTAGTTGGTTATTATCTGAGATTCGTTGAAGGATATTCTCGAATCGCTATTCCATTAACTTAGTGACTCGAAAAGATACAAAATTTCATGATGGAGCGAGGAATGCGAGAAGATTTTCCAAGAGCTCAAGAGGAGACTCATTTCGCACATATATTAACCATACCATCTCGGAAAGCGAACGGTAGCCGACGCGTTGAGTAGAAGATCATACGCGGAACGAAAAGGATGATGTCAAGTATACGACAGAGCCAACTTTAATAGAAAAAGTTAAGGTCGCTTTCAAGCCACCGACCCTTGAAAGTCGATGCGTATGAAGAAGAAAGTACAAGAAGGAGCTATTCCTAAGCTTAGAATCGATGAAGAAGGAATACTTGAGTCCACTCTAGACTTTCAGGTTCCTAACGACTCGATTGAAGAACAAGATTATGATGGAGGCACACAACACGCCATTTGCAATCCATCTCGAAGAGTACCAAAATGTATTATGATCTTCAACATACATTTTGGTGGAGCAATATGAGAGAGAGATTGCAAAGTTTATCTCGATGTGTTTAACTTGCCAACGTAAAAGGCGAGCATCTTGTACCTAAGGGTCCGCTGCAACCACTGAGATTTTGAAATGGAAGTGGGAACACATTACCTCGAATTTCATTACTAATCTTCCTGTGGTTTTCAAGGCATCAATGCTATTTGGGTTATTGTTGATAGATTAACCAAGTCTCCGCTTATTTTTACCGACACGAGAGACTTATTCCTCGAACGCCTTTTCTCAGATGTACGTAAATGAGATTGTGAGATTGCATGGCATGCCAAGATCCATAGTTTTAGATCGTGACCCAAGATTCACTTCATGATTTTGGTTAGGTTAGAAAGCTACGGGCACGAATTTATTTATCTGGCTGGCATACCATCCTCAAACGGATGGGCAATCGTAAAGGACTACTCAAACTCTCAAGATATATTAAAACTCGTGTCCTAGATTTCAAAGGAAGTCGATAAGTATTGCCATTGGTGGAATTTCATACAACAATAGTTATTAAACAAATATAGGCATGGTTCCATTCAAGCATTATATGGACAAAATGTCGTTTCCAATATGTTGGGATGAGGTGGGTGAAGCAACATTGTTGGGACCCCGAGTTAGTTAGTACGTATGACTAATGATTCAAATGACAACGATACAAACCAAGACAAGATCGATAAAAGAGTTATGCGAATCTTCATCGAAAGGACGGAATTTAAGTGTGGGGATCATGATTGTCATGAAGTTGCTCCACGGAAGGGAGTTACAAGATTTTGGGAAGAGAGGAAAGCTCAATCCACGATTTATCTGGTCCATTTCAAATTCTCGACCGAGTAGGAAATGTAGCCTATAGAGACTCATAAGTTACTCTCGAGTATGTCTCGTGTTCATAATGTGTTTCACATATCAGCATTTCAGAATATGTGAAAGACCCAAACCACGTTATCGAAGTTAGAACCCATGACGAGATACCAAGACTTAACGATGAGGAGGTACCCGCCAAGATTTTGGATAGAAGGAGCATGTCCTACGCTAAGAAAGGTTATACCACAAGTTAAAGTTTTGTGGAGGAATCATGCTATAGAGGAAATGACCGAATTGGAAACTAAAATGAAAGCGTAGGTATCCTCACCTTTTCAAAACACTGTGTACGTGACGCCAATTTCGAGGATTTAAATTTCATAAGGAGGGAGGTCAGAAAGACTCAAATTTTTAAATAAAAAGGAATTTCCTTTATTTTGAAATAGTAAGGGTTGATTTGATTAATGTGGATAGTTAAGGGTTAAATACGCAAATATTTCAAAATAAGCAAGTGGTTATAAAATATTCATCATTGTTTGGGAATATTCGTTTGGTCGTGGAATATTCAGATCGCTTTGGGAATATTCGTGACGACGGCCACAAGCACCATGTGTGGGCCCCATAACGGAAAGCGATTGGATGAAGAAAACGACAAATATAAGTTGTTTTAAATAACTACAGTAGTTGTTATGCTAATAATATCGCTGAATACCCGGTGGTTAAAACACACTAATACGCCATTGTCGAACAAAGAAGATACCAGATTGCACCAATTATTGATTCTTACGAAGAAGGCACTACTCAATAATGGTTACAAGAATTATCGCTCAAAGATTTTATCGAAGTTAATAATTGTCGCGTTGATATTTTATATCATTGTTGTTTCAATAATTGTCATTACACACAAGATCTTTCATTATCGAAGCAATAATTCATATTATCTAATAATATTATTAGATAACATTATTGGCAATGTCTAGAAAGTTCGCTCTAAGGAGAGGTTTGGTCATCTAATCATGCGCCAAGAAGAAGAAATTTTATCGAAAGCCCCTCTTTCCTGAACCGCCCTGGTCAATAATATTGTGATTCTCGTAATATTATTTGTGAATAATTAATTATTGATTTATATGATGAGGAAAATATTGATTTTATGTGGATATAGATGGAGAAAATTTTTAAATGACAATTGTTGAAAATTAATATTTTATCTTTTTCTCGATAAAATAATTCATTTAAATATATTATTTTAATAATATATTAACGGTGATATTTTTACAATGAATGGGATATATGATGAGTATATGAGGAGAGAAGAGTATTTTTGTGGCATTAAATGTTTAACACATGTTTTGTGTGTTGGTGGACACAATTATCGACCGAAATTTGATTATAGCTTGTAAAATCGTCCGCTTGTGGATTTCGGCCAATTTTTGTTTGGAATTTGGAAAACTTTCTTCTGCAAAGTTGTAGAGAATTGAATTTCCTATAAAAACTCGCGAGATTCGAATTTTCTGATGAAAGGGCTATTTATTATGAATTATTGAAGTTCAAGTTCAAATAATTGATTTTGGGAGTTTTAATTAATTTTTTTTAGAAAAACGTTTTTGGTGAGTTTTTTTGAACTCATTTAACATGTGTGGCTGGTGTTTTGACCAAAAGGTGGGCTAAGGAAAATTTGTATAATTATATTAATATTATATTAAATTTTTCGCTTTGGTGTTCTAAGCATTTTCCTATAAATAGGTGCTTTAGTTAGAATTGAAAATCACACCGTAAACCCAAGTTTTCTCTATTTCTCTCGATATTTTGAGAGTATTCTTGTGAGTATTTTGAGTATACTTTGAGTATTGCTAGATTTGCAAGTTCCTTCAAAGACTATATCCTAGATTCTAGCTGTAAGAAGATCGATCTTTCGAGGTAAGTGGATATTATTTTTTTTCAGAATGATATTATTTCTTCAATATCATTATGTCGAAATGTTGATCCAAGTTTTTATCAAATTTAGAACTTTTTCATGCTCGGGTTACTATTCATGGGTTACTATTCATGAGTTACTATTCACGAAGTTACTATTCACGAAGTTACTATTCACGAAGTTACTATTCACGAAAGTTACTATTCACGCAGTACTATGTAAGCGTGAAGATGTTTTTTGTGGAATTTCTATCTTTTGGTGTCTGAGTTACTATTCACGATATCAAGACTATTCACGATACTGACTATTCACGATACAAGACTATTCAATCTAAAAATAAAATTTCTTCTTTTCGTCTAAAATATCTATTCGGATACTAACTCGATTGATCAGATCCATGTTTTGATCATTCTCGAATTTTACACCACTATGATTATTTTTGAGGTATTTTTGGACGTGGATAAAACCAAGTACTTAATCCTTAATCCTTAATCCTGTCATTTTGTTTCACCGATTCGCTTTTTTAAAAAAATATTTTCATCATCCTCGCCTTAAATGATGATATTATTGAATATCTTTGGCCCAGAAAAAAAGATGAATGATTTTCAAGAATATCTTTGGCCTCAGAAAGTAAAAAAAAGATGTGAGATGAATGATCGATGATTAATATCTTCGCCCGTAGTAAGCAAAGATGAACAGTGTTTAAATGAATATGATTAATCGATGAATATTTGGCCCGTAGAAGCAAAAGATGAATATTTGATTCCGAGATGTATATCGATTGATGTTGCTGTGGATAAAATATTGATGATGGATCGTTAAATTCATAGATTATAAGAGATTTCATTCTCTACGTAACTCTTCTATGAATTATTATTTCACGCGTAATATTGATCTCAAACTTGTTGTCTATTGTATTCTATCGATTTTTCCTCGTCAAGACTAACGATAATTTGTCAGATATTATCTTAGTCATAATATTCTTTATCGGGCTAGTTGAGCTCACCCTTTTCCTTGTTGTTCCATTTTTTTCTTCTCGTGAGAGCGAGAAATGTAATGTAGTACTTAGCTTGGGTATGGAATGAAGATTCTAGAGAGAGTTGTTTAGTAGTCCTCACCATTTTGTAAAATAATGAATCAATAATGTATGATGAGGATTTATTTGAGATATAGATATTGTCTGTAAGATAATATTTTATTCAAACTCACGCTTTTTTGGGGGCATTGTACAAAATTTGTATAAGGATAATAAATAAAGTTTGATAAAAATAGTTCCATTGTGTTGGGATTGTTAGTGTTAGTGGAAATCGGCATTTATTTCGATAATAATTGATGTTTGGAGGTTATATTGACCAATCGGATAATTAACCGGATAAATGAGCAATTAATTGCTATTAATTCACATGATTATAACTATTTGTTCACATGTGTGTACTATTGATTCACATTCTTGTACTATTAGGGGAGTTGGTGCAAGATTGATAATACTTACATGACTAAGTTAAAAATGGAGGTATAGATGGAGGTACTATACTATAATTAGTATTTTCACATGATTATAACTATTGATTCACATGATTGAACTATTGATTCACATTATTTACTATTAGGGGAGGTGGTGCAAGTTTGATAATACTTGCAGGACTAAATTAAAAATGAAGAAAAAGAGGGAGGCATTATACTGTAATATTCTGAGCCCCAAAACGTGCAATTATCGAAACTATATTTTCCTATAAATAGAAGCTCATTTTTTTTTCATTTCTCACCAATTCACTAAAGCTATAGAGCAATTATTATAGAGAGAAAGAAGAAAAGAAGTCTGCTACTTCAGTATTCCAGTATCCAGTCTTCTTTTGAGGTAAGGGATATTATTATTATAGTAAGGGGTGTTATTTCTTTCGTATTCATGAAGAGAGCTATTGTTATTCCATTTCTTATTATTCTGTTGGAATAACCTGTATACGCGGACTACCGTATACATGGTGAAATTCTTATGTTATTCCATTCGTTATTATTATGTTGGAATGTCGTCATGCATGCGGATTACGTATGAATTCTGGTTCCATTCTTTATTATTCATTGGAATATCACCCATGCGTATGACACGCATGACATGGTTCCATTCTTTATTATTACATTGGAATATCATGTATGCATTTAATTACGTATGACTGGTTACGTTATTTATTATTCCATTCGGAATAATCATGCGCATATGATCTATCGCATTGCATGGTGAAATTCTTTCGTTATTCCATTCTTTATTATTCATTGGAATAAACTGCCATGCGAACTACCGCATGCATGGTGAATTCTTCTGTTATTCCATTCTTTATTATTCTGTTGGAATAACCTATCTATGTGGATTACCACATGCATGGTGAATGATCCTTTGTATTCATATGAATAGTATTTTCATTCAAAAAGGGTTTCTGCCAGGGGCAGTTTCATAATTATTTTGACCCTCCAAAATTCTTGAAAATTTTGAAATGATAATTTGATGAGTTTTCTAGATTGTGTCCAAAAATGGCAATTTTTGGATGTATAGATTAGGAGTTAGGAATTTTATAGAAAAAGACTATTTTAAAAGTAAACCCTTATAACTCCTTGTGGTTAACTCTAAAATTAGTGAAATTATTATTGGGAGTACATGTATATAACAGGAGTATACCTTGTAAATTTCAGAATTTTTGGACAAAATTACAATTTATGATAAAGGTCTAAATATTCGGCAGTTTTAGCCATATGAAAAATAGTAAATGAATTTTAAAAATTCTAAGAAAAATATATGTTTAATATGGGACTATATTCTGCTAAATTCCAGAAAAAAAAATATCTTTGGGACTGATTTGGTATTTTTCATAAAAATAAACTAGTTATGAGTAAATGAATTAAATATGTTATGTTAAGTAACAAAATTGGAAAATAGGATTTTATGGCTTGAGAATCCTATATAGGGTATACGCAGATTTTTGATGAGGGATTTGATCATTAGTGATAAAATCTTATGAGTATGGCATTTTTGAATGATTAAATGCATTATTTGGTAAAGTGTAAACAATTGAAATAAATTGTTTATAAGTTTAAGAAGTGATTAAAATATTGTTATAATATTAATAATATTAGATTATGAGTTTATTAAGTGATTGATAATATTTGGATAAATTTAAAGTCTTTAATATGTATCCTTGTTTTCGTTTGATTAATGTTTATATCATTGTCATCATCCTCATGCTTATATTGTGTTGAAAATCATCTTTGGCCGTAGTGCATAGGTGGACTTGGTATGATTATGACCAGTGATTATTCGGTATAATCATGACCGTAATGTTACAAATGATGTGGTAAAAGTCCTCGTTGGTAGTAGCGTATTGATGGGACGATTTTTGGTATGATTATGGCTATGGATTCTCTTCGGCCAAGGGTGCAAAGATGAATTATTTTATGGCATGATCATGACCGTTGATGAAAACACGATTATCTTTGGCCCGTAGTGCATGGATAATTCGTGGTCGTGATATTAACGAATATCCTTAGTCAGTAGTCATGGATAATTCAAATGATATGGATTGATTATCGGTCGAGTCTCAAATTTATGAAATATAAATTCATGGATGTGATATTAACGAATATCCTTGGCCGTAGTGTAGGGGTGATTCAATGATGTGGATTATTTATTAAGGTGAGTCTCAGCGATAAAATATTGATTATACACTTTTAATTCGTAAAAGATAGTAGATATCACGCTCTACTGACTTCTTCTAAAATACTGATTGCATGTCTTTGCTTTGTAGTGCAAGGATGAACTGTTAATGAATATATTTAGCCCGTAGTGCAAAGATGAATTTATTAGTATGATTATGAATAGGAACTGTGATTTGGTATAACCACGATCTTTGATGTTTCAGGTAAAGACAGGTGATGAAAATTATCTTCGTCCTGGGTGCGAAGAGGAATTTAGAACCACAATTATGATTATGAGTTATTCACATGATTGTGGACATGAATTGTTGATTGATGTTACAAGGATAAAACATTGTTGGTGGGCTTTTAACATGTAGAAGATAATAGATTTTATGGTCTATTTGACTCTTCTAATGGATTGCTCGTTCTGCTGCAACTATGGTTGTAAAGTTTTATTATCTATCATATGTTCTAAATCTCTGATTTATTATTTGACGAAGGCTATTGATAATTTAATTATCTTTAGTCATGATATTCTTTATTGGGCTATTTGTGCCCACCCTTTTGCTTCACAATTCCTTTCAGGTAATAAGAGTGTAGCTGGGTCGAGCGGGGGTAATAGGAGAATAGAACGGTGGTCTCTAGCTGTGGAGGTTCTCCCTAAAAAGTATAGAAAAGTGTGTGGTATTTTATACATCATTTAGTAGTTATATTTGGTGAATCAAATAGGGTGAGGCGAACCCAACGTTGGAATGGTGTTTTTGCCACTATCATACAAGATGTCTAATGACAGACGACTACGTGTTATCATAAGACAGGGTTGTGCACATCCACTTGCTGAATATATCTACGAGCACTACCTATATAATCTTGGAGTTTGTTTGGAGTATAATTATCAATTGGAGACAATGGAGATAATTATATATCAAGAGAAGACTCACCAATAGAAAGAAGATGATAGCATTCTTCTTATTTTTCTTTGGGGAATATTGGGTTAACCAAGGATAATTCTGTGGACATATGATATCTATCATAACCTAGACGCATGGCCTCCCATGTACGAAGGTTTCCTTGAGTATTTTCCAAAGATTTTAATTTCTAAAAGCAGGTTTTTGATTTGTACCTTTTTATGTCGTACCATTGTAAGGTCTTGTGGTCAAGGCACCATGAGATTTATATATATTTGTATTAAAACTCACAGTTTAACTGTGGTCGTTTTCTGCACGACAGCTGTATAAATGGAGTTGTCAATAGTGTGTTTTCTGGCGACTCAAGATGAGTGATGTATACCTATTTTGGGGGCGTCACACTTGATAAATAAGTGATTGGGTATAATCCTATTAAAAATGTGGTAAATAGAACTAATGATAACATTAGAATGATTAATAGTAAACCAAGGTTTAAGCCACTTTATTGTTCAGCGTTTGATACTTGTAAAAAATGTGGTTTTAAAGGTCATTTTAATTCTAATTGTAATAAAATTAAAATAAAAGAAATTTAATTTATATGCTACTAACCCAAAAAGACCCCAAGAAGATTTGAGTACCAAAAATGTAGAGACTATTTGTTTGTTTTATGTATGTCTCAAGGTCAAAAAGGAGACTGAGGGTACTGTACTTTGAGAGAGTAAGCTGCCTATAAATTACTTGGCAAGATATATAAATATCTCATGTTTTTTTTAAAATAAAGTTTTAATTAAATATATGGATTTTGTAACACTAGGGTTAATAATATTATTTGTTTTAAAGTTTTTATTATGCTAAATGTTCTATATTTAATACAAATGACAATCTTGATGATGAATCAATGAATATTACTTTGATGAATTTAACCCTAATCTGTCAAAGGAAGAGAATGAGGTTTCTGCAGGAAAAAGATCGACAATCTGAATCGTGGAACTAAAATAGCTCAATCCAAAAAGCTTAAGTCGTCTGTATCAGAAGGAAAAACAAATGAACCAGCAAAACAAACAGATGAAATCAGACAGCCTCGCCCGTCTGTTTTAGAAGAAAACTCAGACATGCAGACACCTAAATTTAGACACCTCGAACCGTCTGTTTTAAAAGGCAAAACAGATGAACATTCGAATGCAGAAACTGATATTCCAGAGGATGAATCTGAAGAGCAAATGACTACTGTCAAGCTTCCTAAATCTTCTAGAACTGTGGGAAATCATCCTCCAAGTTTGATCCTCAGAAATCTCAACATTAGGATGTCCACAAAAAGAGGTTTTTGAATAAATTTGTTTGTTACACTAAAGAACACATCTATTAAACTTGCTACTGGTAACAAAAATGTTGATATATAGGTTACAAATCAAAGGTATGATCATATTATTTAAATTGTTATATGTTCTCTAATGTCATTCTTTATCCTTACGTTTATCTCTTTTAATGTTGGCAAATGGGGTGAGATAACTAAATAATGCTAAATTGATATGTTTGTTCAAAAAGAGCTTTCAAGATTGCAGAGGTGCAAGGTTGCAAAGGTGCAAATGTTGCAGAAGTGCAAAAGGGGTAGATGTGTTCATCGCAGTGGAAACCTTTATTTGAACAGAGAGTTCTTTTTTATTGTGTTTAATTAATTTTTAAAATTAATAAAAAGAGTCTCCAATACCAGTTGGTATTAGATGTGGATTAGGCTACTAGGCTAAAGAATAAGGGTTGAACCACGTAAAAATTCTTTTGTCTGTGGTTTGTTATTTCTTGTGGTTTGAGTCTCACTTTACATCTAAACACATTCATATAAAAGTAATCTCCTGATAGAACAAATTATGTGTATTAATCCAGACATTATCTCACACACGTTGCATCTGTCTTTATTATAACTAAAATATATTTTGGTCTAATCCAGACACTATCTGTCATTACTTTATTATGTTTGCATTATAAGAAAAGTAATATTTGCTCTAAAGCAGACACTATAAATCACTAGTTCCAACTGTCTGTTTTAGTACTGTAACAGAAAATTAAAAAAATAGTCATTGTTAAACATGTTTTAGTTTTGACATCTATTCACCCCCACCCTCTCTAGGTGTGCACATACACAAAATTACACAAAACAACTCATAATCAAAAAATCTATAGGAATATAATATGATAAAAAGGAGATATAATATCGCTTTTCCTATATATTGTGAAATATTTATGTCGAATTATAATATCACTATATTAAATATATCGTAAAAGTATTATCAATTAAATTTATCTACATAACTCATAATAAAAAACTCGACATGTAAAATCGCAATATATATCATTTTCTATATAATATTTTTAAATCGCCATTATAATTTTATTGTTATTTATAGAATCACACAACTACTAATGTTTAACTAGTATTAAGTACATATTTGTAAACATAAAATTATTCTTAAAATTTTCATTTTACAAATATATATTTATAAGACTCAACTTTTATGAATAAGATTTAATTTTTTTTAAATAGTAAGGTATTGATTTAATAAATATTATAGTTCTAGGTGATATGTGCTAATTATATGAAGTGAATAGTTTGTCAGGGAATATTTGTTTTATCGGAGAATATTCGTACGACGGTGCAGAAATAACCAATCATTGGTGGGGCCCATAACAAAATAATTGTCGGATAATAAAAGCGACATAAATAACCTTTTTAAAAATTGACGGCAAAACTTTTATCTTTAACTTTTGAAATACCTGGTAATAAAAGAACAATAACACACGCTATTCCATAGTAGCACACGGTATTCCATAGTATCACACGGTATTCCATAATAGCACATTCTGATTATTGATTCAATAATTGCTACAGTAGTAATTGCATAGTATTTTATATTATTGACTTAATAATTGTTACAATGATAATTGCATAGTATTTCATATTATTGATTCAATAATTGTTACAGTAACAACTACATTGTACTCCACACCATTAAATTCATAATTATCATATTGTTTGAAAAGAAATTATTAGTTTGCACTATTGGCGATGTCTAGAAGTTCTGTCGAGGAAATGGGTTAGGTTATATAATTGTGCGCTAATAAGAAGAAATCATTATCGGAAAGCAATCTCTTTCCTTGGAACGATCTGGTTGTCAGTATTGTGAGTCTATAATATCAATAGTGAATAATTATTGAAGAATTAAAAAAGTGTTGATTAATTATGTGATTCGTAGCATAACCATTAGTAAAAAGTTGGCGACACTCAAAGGAAATAAGGGTGATATGTGGCGTTTTGTAAGTTTGGTTTGTCCGTGGGACCCATAATTTTATTTTTTTAGTGGATTTATTTCTTCTGTGGGGCCTATAAATTTATTTAATTTCTTTTGTGGGACTTTTTTATGGGACCCACAGGTAATCCAAGAGTCACTTTCGCCAATAGTAATTGTTTTTTCGCATTGCCAAGAGTCACTTGCCCCTTCGCAAATAGCCATTTGCCTCTTCGTATTACTAAGTCACTTGCCCCTTCGCAAATAGTCGCTTCCCTCTTCGTATTATCAAGAGTCACTTGACCCAAATAGCCATTTGTCTCTTGCCAAGGGTCAAGCTAATTGTCTCTTCACATTGCCAAGGGTTAAGTCAGTTGCCTCTTCATGTTAGCAAGAGTCAAGCCAGTTGTCTCTTCACATTACCAAGAGTCAAGCCACTTGCATCTTCACATTGTTAGGACCACTTTCAGTTCATCTATAAATAGAAGCAAGTATTCTTCATATTTTTCTTACAGCTAATAAGAGAAAGCTATAGAGAGAGAATAAGAGAGAAATAAGAGGAATATTCGAGAAGCAAACACACACCAACAACACAAAGTTCTGTTACTATACTATTGTAGTATCTAGTCTCTTATTAAGGTAAAGGATATTATTTTCTTTTAATACTCGTAAGTGATATCATTTTCTTTCATACTCTATATTATGGTAAGAAATTGTTATTCGTTCTATAACTTTTTCATTAAACGGTGAAAAGTCCTAAACTATTTCAAAACTTCCTTAATAGTTTGTGCTTCATTTATTATCTTTTCACCTGAATCTTCCTATTGCATTTTACACGTTATTGATGAATTGTGAATCTTATTTATTCTATTCTTGAACTCTAATCAAATTTCTGAATATCATATTGACAATTTGGACATTCTTGGACTCTGGATAAATTAAATTATAAATCTCTAATGTTTATTCATGATCTTATATATTGTTCTTATTATTTTTATTCATCCTTTATATCATTGTCATAATCCTTAGTCTGTTGATTGGTATGAGTATGACTAGGAATTGTGTATTGGTTAATCATGACCTTTGGAGTTACATATAAAGTCTTGTGATGAAAGTTCTCTTTGGCCCGTAGTGCAAAGATGGACTAGTGTTTGGCATGATCATGATCACTGGTGATACAAATGAATATCTTTGACCCGTAATGCAAAGATAAACTGTTGATTTGCATAATTATGAACATGCACTGTTGATTGATGTTATAGGGATAAAATATTGATGATAAATTTTTAAATCTTAGAAAATAAGTGATACCATGTTTTACTTGACTACTCTCAATGGATTGGTTGTTCCGCTATAGTTATCTTTGAAAACTTATAATCTCTGATTTATCACTATTAAAGGCTATAGATAATTTATTCTTCATTATCTTAGTCATAATATTCTTTAATAGGCTATTTGAGCTCGCCCTTTTTCTTTTTGTTTCATTGTTCTTCTCAGGAAATGAGAGTGTAGATGGGACTAGCCGGGGAATCGAGTGATGGTCTGAAACTATAGAAGTATTTCAATACATTATAAAATAGTGTGACAATAATTGTATTGAGAATTTAAGTTTAGTGTGGATATTTTTGTACTAGTTACGGTACAATATTTGTATTGAAACTCACAGTATGTGTGTTGTCTTGTTTTATACGATAGTTTAATAGTTGTAAATATGAAAATTTGTATTTACATTTTGTAGTATGTTTTTTGGAGACTCAAATTGGGTTGTGTGGACCTATTTTAGGGACGTCACAGTATTATACTCTTTTATTTCGCATTAACATTTTTTAAATTAATTTGTGAAATTCTCAATTTTAAATTTATGTGTTAGTTGGAGAATTAAAGTTTAGTATACTAACAATTGTATAAACGAGTGTATAAATGAGTGATATTAGATTTATAGCATACTATTAAAATAATAATATAATAATATATTGTAATCCTAACATGTATACATTTTCGAGTTGAATCGACTTTTTCCCACTTTACTCGACCTCGATTTACAAATGCATCGTTGAACTGAAATTTTTTACAATCGACTAGTTGAACTACAAATTATTTTCAAAGTGTTAAAAAATCCGTTAAATAAATTGACTTTTAACAAAACATCCACATCGCTTTTTAAATGAAAATTCACATCAGTTGCTTCATGTGTTATCATTCTAATTGTTGCCACATTGGAACTTTAAATAGGTTTAACTACTTTTTGTTGACTTTTTCTTTGCAAATTGTCATAATACAGTAAATATTAATAATGAAAAATTATTAGTATTTACACATAAAAATTAGGATCTAAGGCTTTCTCCCACCAAGAAAAAAATTACTTTCAGAATTTCTATTATCATATCATATTACTAAATTAAGATTTTTATGAAACAAATTATACTTAAAATGTCTAAACTTTATATATAAGACTCTGATTATGAATATATTGCAATATATTACTAACTTTAACTTAAATAACAATTAAGTCATTACAATCAACATCTAAAAAATTAAGAATATTACAAGGAGGTTCCAAAATAAAATTAACACCAAAAGAAGAAGAAACATGTCATATATCAGTCAGAAAGTCTGTACATTGATTTGTTTCTCTTCAAACATGAGTGAACTTAGTATTCTATGGCATACAAAGAATTTGTTTATAGTCTTGAACTAAGGTTGCATCACGATCGATGATTATCCACGTTTGCCTCTTCGATACACTTCAAAGCATTTGTGAATCCGTTTCCACCTCTAGGTTCTGAAATCTCATATCCCATGCCATGTTTAAACGTCCTTGATTGCCCATAATTTGGCAATAAGGATATTACATATTACCACAGGATATTATATTAACAACACCAGCATATTATTTATAACTTTATATATAACTCTGTTTATGAACATATTGTAACCATGATTTTTTTTATAGAGTGAGGCCATCAATCAACTCATCAGTGTAGAATTCACATATGATTTTTTTTATTTTACCTCAAATCACTTCATTCACTTTCGTTTGACCCTTTGTAGATGAATAATGGCAGTACGTAGGAGGAAAGATTGATGTAGGAGGAAAAACAATATGAATGAGCAATTAATAGTTAAAATAAATTAGAATTCAACTTTTACTAAATAAGGATAAATTAGGCATAAAAACAAAATCATATAGTTAGTTTACTACACAAAGGGTTTGTTTAGTTAAAAATGGGGCCCATTTGCAAAAATATCATATTAGCTTGTGGAAATATCAATTCCTTAATAATAAATCTTTAATTTCAAAATAAAGTGAACTTAATATATTTAAAAATTAAAAAATAATATGAATTAATTTATTTTATATAAATACATTTGTAAAAATTATACATTAAATTATTTTATTATTAATTTATTAAATTAATATTTTATTATTAATTAATTTAATAATTTGTTATTTCAAATAAAGAGAGAGAGTCCAAGCTTGAAAACCGAAGAAATTAAACTAAACTTATTTTGTTTTTATTATTAATTTTTTTTCTTCTAACGTGAATCTCGTAATTATGGCCATATGGTGCAATGTAGACTTTATGTTAAGTTTTTAACAGAATAGACGATTTTTTAAATTTTTATAAAAAAAATTACAGTTCAATGAGTTGTGTGACGCCCCCAAAACAGGTATACGTCACCCATCTTGAGTCGCCAAATACATGGTACATAAAACAAATACAAACTTAATTATACAACTGCTCGCAATAATATATACAAAACATACCGAGAGTTTAAATAAGAATATTGCCTTCTAGACAATATCCACACTCAATGGAGTCCTCATTATATTTATTGTCACACTTTTTAACAGAATAGTGAGGACTACTAATGCTATCATCTGGATCGTCACTCCGTTCCCCGACTAGTCCCAACTATATTCTCATTTCCTGAAGAGAACAGTGAAAGAAAAGGGTGAGCTCAACTAGCCCAGTAAGAAATATTATGACTAAGATAATGCAGAATAAATTATCTTAGCCTTCAACAGTATAACAACTAATAGAATACAATATACAACAAGTTTTAGATCAACAACTGCAGCGGAATAAGCAATCCATTAGAAGAGTCGAGTAGAACATAATGTCTACTATCTCCTCTAGATTAAAAGTCCATTGTTAATATTTCATTCCTGTAATACTCATCAACAGTTCTTTGTTATACCCAAGATAAAAAGAACTCTCATCACATGTCTTCTCCTGAACCACCACAAATTATAATTAAATTCACAATTCATATTTATAATCAGGTAAATCAACAGTTCATACAACTGTAAAACCAATAATGCTGAGACTCAGCTTAATAGTATCACGACCACGAATTATCCATGCACTACGGGCCAAGGATATTCGTATTTTGAATTATGGTCATGATTATACCGAATAATCCCTGGTCATAATCATACCAACAATTGTCCATCAATGCACTACAGGCCACTGATGACTTTTACCACATCATTTGTAAAATTACGGGTCACGATTATACCGAATGATCCATGGTCATAATCGTACCAATCAATAGTCCATCTATGCACGTAAGCCAAAGATATACAACTCTAAAACCAATAATCAACAGTCCATCTTTACACGTAAGCCAAAGATATACAACTCTAAAACCAATAATCAACAGTCCATCTTTGTACGTAAGCCAAAGATATACAACTATAAAATCAATAATCAAAAATCCATCTATGCACGTAAGTCAAAGATGACTTTCATCACAATATAAACATAAGGATGATGACAATGATATATAAGTAGTAATCAAACAAAATCAAGGATAAATATTAATGACTTTAAATTTATCCAGAGTTTAAAAATATCCAAATTGTCAACATGATACTGCTTTGTCGAGTAAAATTCAATAATAATATTCATGTCTCAAAAATAATTTGGAGAGAAAAGAAATATATTTTTTGGGTGAATGGTACCCCGTGAATAGTACCCTGTGAATAGTACTTCAGGAATAGTACCTCGTGAATAGTAATCCGGCATGAAAAGTACCCCAAATATCCGAGTAAATAATATTTGGGTGAATAGTAATTGGGTGAATTGTAACCTGTGAATAGTAACTCGTGAATAGTACTCTAGCATGAAAAGTGCCCCGAATACCCGAGTGAATAATATTTGAGTGAATTGTAACCGTTTGAATAGTAACCCGTAAATAGTAACTCATGAATAGTATTCCGTCATGAAAAAATCAATAATTATCAACAAAGCTCTATAATTTTTCTCTATAATAATTGCTCTAAAGCTTTTGTGAATTGGTGAGAAATGAAAGAAGAATGAGCTTCTATTTATAGGAAAATATAGTGTCGATAATTGCACGTTTTGGGGCTCGAAATATTACAGTATAATACCTTCCTCTTTTTCTTCATTTTTAATTTAGTCCTGCAAGTATTATCAAACTTGCACCACCTCCCCTAATAGTAAATCATGTGAATCAATAGTAAATCATGTGACTCAATAGTTCTAATCATGTGAAAAAAATAATTACAGTATAGTACCTTCATCTATACCTCCATTTTTAATTTATTCATGCAAGTATTATCAATCTTGCACCAACTCCCCTAATAGTAAATCATGTGAATCAATAGTACACACATGTGAACACATAGTTACAAACATGTGAATTAATAGCAATTAATTGCTCATTTATCCGGTGAATTATCCGATTGGTCAATATAACCTCCAGACATCAATTATCATTGAAATAAATGTCGATTTCTACTAACATTAATAATTCCCACACAATGGAACTATCAATTTCATCTTTAATCAACACGAACTTATTCATCATTAATATTATAACTCATAATATTTAACAACTAGGTCGTTCCCAGGAAAGAGGGGGCTTTCCGATAAGGATTTCTCCTTATTCAGTGCATGATTAGATTATCTAACCTCTCCTCGATGAACTTCAGACATTTTCAATATTGCAAATAATAATATGAATAACTTTGTCGTCTCAATTATTGATTTAATAATATAAAATATTATACAGATGGTACTGTGACAATAATTGAATCAATAATATAAGATATATAATGCAGCAATTACTGTAGCAATAATTGAGTATAACTGAGTGACTTCTTACGTAAGCATCAATAATTAATATCGTGTGCTACTATGAAACCACGCGTATTAATGTACTTTTACCACCGGTTTTTTATGACAACTTGTTTACTTTGCAAAATTTTCAAATATCATTCTTAACTTTAAACTTTTATCAATTTAACTATTTACCAAAATAGAAAAATTGAATACTTTTATTTCACAAAATTCGGGGTCTCACAAGTTGACCGTAAATTTTTTTAGTCCATTGATACATTGGTAAACTGATGTCGAGTAGAATAGAAAAAAATATATTTAACACATATTGTAGACACTCAAAAATTTGCATTCTTGTTTCTAACCCTGCAGGAGGGCAAAACTGTCTTCCAGAGATAACTCTGGAAGTCAAATCAGTTTCAACCCCGGAGATAACCCCGGGAGGTCCAGTTTTCAATCTATGAGATAACCCCAAGAGACTTAGTTTTAACCCCGGAGATAACCCTGAGAGATCCTGTTTTAACCTCAGAGATAACTCCGAGGGATATAGTCCAAGTTCCGGAGATAACCCCAAAAAAGTTAGTTTCAACCCGCGAGATAACCCTGGGAGGTCAAGTCAACCTCAGCGATAACCCTGAGGACATTCAGCATCAACAGTAGCCCAATCTCAAAGATAACCCTAAGAAACAACTGCGCCAAAGCCAGATCAGATAACCCTGGTGGAGTAAAATCGTCATTTTTCCACCTCAACATCACATCCACGTCGTCTCAAGATGTCCCACAAGAACCATAGCTCAAAATCCCACAACTGCACAAGACAGCACAGCAGATAGACTTTCAAGACTTGGAGATTTGGTCATGAAAAGTCATCTTCCCGGCTTTGTACAACCTCTAATCCCATGTCATTGTGTAGCTCTCGACAACAGCTTTCCGAAAAGGTACATCACTCCTTTATCGGAAGCCCGGATTGAAAATTATGAAGGTTCGAGAGGATAGCTCGTAGCTTTGAAGTGTGCGATTGAGACAGACAGGACCCAGACGGCCGGGCGGCCGGCGATCAGTAGATGAACCCGAAATTATCGTGCGGGTTGACCCGCGACCATCTGGTTTTTAAATATGAGCTCTTGGCAGCTCATTTGAAAAAAAGAAGAAGAAGAAACGAGAGAAAACTCTGTCCATTTCACGCCTGCTAGAGTGCTCCAAATTGAGTGATTCTTCTTTCTAAACACTTGTAAGCTTGTGTTTTGTAACATACTGAAGTTTAACCGGTGGAAACCGAGTTTTCAAGCCTCAAAAGCTATCTGAAGTCTTCTTGGCAGCCTACTGTAAAATATTTTAGATTTTTAAGCTTTTTACTACTTTTTGTGTATATTATTTTTTCATGTGAGTTTAGGAATCATGCGATCGAAGATTCAGCTTCTAAATCTAGATTCAGTTCCCACGATGGACATTTCTCAGCTGTAATCAGCTTGTAAATTATATACGGTGTCTGGATATCCTCAGATGACTCTCATGCCCACAAGGAGTTCGGCACTGCTATGTATTTTATTTTCTCGAAGATGCCTCGCATCTCAAAAATAAAAGTAATCAAGGTGAATACATAATAAAATGGAAGTATCAAATGTCTCAATTACTATAGTGCATAAGGGTTTGAAAACCTGTTTTCCAAAACTTCACTGCTATATCTTGTTAAAATTTTACTTTTATACGCAAGTCAACCCCTTTGTATATAGGTGCAAACAAGACATAGCACTACTTCCAGATAATTGCACATAGCCCCCCCCCCACACACACACACACACACACATGCAGACAAAAAGTTAAATGAAAAGTGGTAGTAACCGTGTTTTCACAGAAGTCAAGGGTGTTAAACACCTTCCCTCCGCTTAATCAAGCCCCCGACCCTAACAAATTTTGGTTTTCAAGACTAGTTAAACAGTGTCAAACCATTGGGTCTTTGTGCAAACCTTTTCAAAATCGGTTGAGTTGGTACAACCATTTCAAATCTACCAATTGGTGACTCTAAATCAAATCGTCGACATTTACATGTCGGACCTTTTTAAACTTGTTTTTCCAGACAAAACTCATCCAAAATAAGAACACCAAAAGACAAGTACACAAAGGAACACAAATAAATCCCGACGTGTACACATATATTTTCAGTGTATTAAAATCTAACTCAAAATTAAATAGGTGGAATGGAGCCACGTGAGAAGTATTAGAGAAGTATTAGGGAAGTGGGGCAAAACAAACCATGTGGAGATTTATTTTAGGAATCGACTTTTAAATTATAGACTAAAATTTAATTTTGTCTTGTTTCTGATTTTGGGCCAAACGGCCTAGCTGGACCCCATTTTCCCACTATTGAGACCCATAATCCAGCAACGTACACGACAAATGAATTCTTCTTTTTCTTTTTTTTCTTTTTTCTTCCCATGGTATTTGTTTAACTCTTAAAAGCTTTACATCTAATAGCTAATGAAAATTTTAAATTTATGGAGCCTCTCTAAATAATTTACTCTCTTCATTCTAAATTTTAAAATCATTATTATTTTTTGAAAAGTTAATTTAAAACATTTTTAAATTTAAAAGTCATTCTGATATTTTTTACTTTTAAGTTATCAAACAAGTTTTTAAATTCGAGATGCTATTTCACTCGGATGATCTAATTTATTAAAATATACTAATTATTCAGATGTTAATTATTAGGTTTTATCAAACACCACCTTAATTACATTTCAAAATAAATGATATATTTTTAAATTTCTTTTAAAACTATAGATATACTTTTAATTTTATATTATAAAATAAGGTGAAATTATTAATATGTTATTATTTATATAAATTTTACAAAAACTGAGTATTAGTACTACTTATTAAATTTCTAATCCATTAAGGATAGCTAAACTTAGCCCAAGCAGTGCTCAAAGACTCGTGCATTTCTTGGTCACACCACATATTTAAAAAAATAATAACATTTTAATTTTAAAAAAATGTCATTTTAAAAAAATATATATAATTTTGAGAAAACAACAGTCCTACTATGTTAATATTATGCTCATAAAGAAAAGTTAACAAAAGTTAATAGTTTTGGAAAGGGAATACATGCACAAAACAAATAAATACAATTTAGAAAACATGAAAATTGATTTTGAATCAAAATTAATTCTTTTTAGCAGTAATGACGGACCTTTATCTGATGACTTACTAGAAATGATGGGTACATTGATCTCTCACATGGATGCATGTGAGCTTTTATGGGTATGAAATAGGTTGAGAAAGCCATAAATTACATTACATGGCCTTTGATTTAACATTAGGTATAAACTTATGTTGGGGATCACATGTGATGTTTCTAGTCAAAAATAAATAAATAAAAGCGGCTTAAGCTTTACCCTATAAAACTTTGCATATCGTATTCATCAGAAATTTTTATCTCTTTAACCTATTTTTAAAATTTTCAAAAAATTTTAACACCTTTGACTAAACTTATTGCTTTGACAATATAATTATTGTCTTAAAATTATCGCGTATATTAACTAAATCAATAGTTAATTAACAACATGCCAAACTTTTGTGTTTAGCCTAAGCACAGTTTATATATATATATATATATATATATATATATATATATATATATATATAGGATTCCATCACAAACGTGATCGGTTGTTGGAAGAAAGAACTTATTTTTTTTACCGCCATTAATTTTGTCACTATCCTTATGTAAATTTTTTTTTTTTTATGTTCGCTACAAGTACAGCGGTTGGCCAAAAAATGAAATTCTTTCAACAATGATAATCTCATCGTAGATTAATCTCATATATATATATATATATATATATATATATATATATATATATATATAATCCCTATTCCAAATGCAAAAAACAAAAACTGAATATTTCACGAAGAAGATTATTGAGTTAACTAAATTGATTGTGAACTCGTCCAAAATAGATGAGATGGGGCTCTTTCTTCATTAATATCACATGGATGCATGCTACTTTGTAGTTTTCATTTTACACATCATGAATCAATGAAAGCACTTGCACATTATATATATAGCCAGTGGCGAATCAGGAAGATATATCAGTGGGGTCAAAATTATTAATAAATTATAAAAAAGTTGACGGGGTTCGGAGACACCATCCCCGAGTCAATTTTTTTTAATACTTTATACTTTCAGGTTAGACAAATAAATCCAAATATCCAATTTAATAATACTAACAAAAGGAGAAATTATAATTGATTTACGAAAATAAAACTGAGGTTGGAGAAATTGAAGAAAGAGTAATTTCTACAAGGCCGCAAAGAAATCGCGATAGAATAGAGTTGCACTCCGGTCTCCACACTCATACTCACTCATCACCAATACTCACTCAGGAGTACTGCATGAAAGGCTTTGACGATTCACGGTTTGGTTTTTTTGCACTGCGATTTTGGCTTTGCATTTCTCTCTCTATTTTGTGGCGTGTTGAACATATATTGATGTATGAGATTTAGGACTGAACTTGACCGCTTGGGTATCTCTAATTAAAAAAAAAAAAATTGAGTGGGGTCAAAAATTGAGTGGAGTAAAAAAAAATTATAAATGCTTTCAAAAATTGAGTGGGGTCAATTGAATTTACATTTTTACATAAACATACCATGACGACCCAAAAAATAGGTCCATTCCATCCAACCCATTCTCGAAAGCCAAATACGTAGATGCGAAACAACTACAATTTTATTATCACGACAATAAAGCGTGAGTTTAAATACAAATATTATCTTCTGAATAATATTTATACTCAAATAAATCCTCATCACATTTATTGATACATTATTTTACAATAATGGTGAGGACTACTAAACAACTCTCTCTAACCTTCATTCCATAAATCCCACTAGTCTTTCGCTACATTCTCGCCTCCCGAGGAAGAAAAATGGAACAATGAGGAAAAGGGTGAATTTCAACTAAATTTAAAGTAAAGAATATTATGGTAAGATAATATACAACAAATTATCGTTAGTCTCCAAGCGAGGAAAAATCTTATAGAATCTGATGAGCCAACAAGTTTCGGATCAATATTCGCAGGTGAAATAATAATTCATGTAGAAGAGTTACGTAGAGAATGAAATCTACTATAATCTATGAATTTAACGATTCCATCATCAATATTTTATCCTCAGAACATCAATCAATATTCATCTCAAATCAAATATTCATCTCTGCACTACGGCGCCAAAGATATTCATCAATCGGTCATATTCATCTCAACACTGCTCATCTTGACTAAAACAAAAAAGAGATATTCATCAATCGATCCATTATATTCATTTAAACACCGCCATCTTGCACCTGACTATGGCCAAAAAGATATTCTTCAGAAATCATTCATCTGCTATTTCTGCCAAAGATATTCAATAATATCATCATTTAAGACCGGGGATGATGAAAATATTTTTAAAAAGCGAATCCAAATTAAACAAAATGACAAGGATTAAGGATTCGTATTTGGTTTTATCACGTCCAAAATCCTCAAAAAATAATCATAGTGGTGTAAAATTCGAGAATGATCAAAACATGGATCAATCAAAAGCTAGTATCCAGATTAGATATTTTAGACGAAAAGAAAAATTTTCATTTTTTGATTGAATAGTCTGCCGTGATTCGTGAATAGTCACAGATATCGTGAATAAGTGTAAGATATCGTGAATAAGAATCTTACACCAAAAGATAGAAATTTTACAAAAACATCTTCACGCTTTGAATAAGATCGTGAATAGAACTCGTGAATATAAGAACTCGTGAATGAATAAGTAACTCATGAATAAGAATCTGGAGCATGAAAAAGTTCCAAATTTGATAAAAAGTTCCAACCAATATTTCAAAGATAATGATATTGAAGAAATAATATCACTTACGAAGAAAATAACATTCCTTACCTCAAAGAATCGATCTTCGGAAGGAAAGGTCGGAAGTGATCTTGAATGAAACTTATCTTTGAAGCAAAGAACTCTCAAAAGATCTAAATACTCACAAAATACTTTCGATAATATAGAGAGAGAAAGAGAAACTTTGTTTACGGTGTGATTTTCAATTCTAACTTAATTTCTATTTATAGGAAAATGTTAAGCGCCACAAGAGATTGACTGCCTCACGCTTTTTTACCGCTACTATTGCCACCCACCACATTTGAAATAAAATTCAAGACATTTTTTCACCAACCACAAGTGGGCCCACTCAATTCTAGAATTTTCCACCAAAATCAATTATAACCCTAATTTAGAATCGAATACCTCTTAAAATTCATAACAAATCATTCGCATGCATTTTTAATTCGCTCAAAATTTGTGGACATATCTCAACTTATGTATGTATAATATACCCAAAATTACCACAATCCAACGGTCGGATTAAAAATTATAACCCCGCAATATATCTCAAAACCCCGATTTGATTTTTAATACCTCCAATCCGATAAAATCTCGATAAAACACCTCAACATTAATTCCTTCATTAATAACCACATAAATAAATCCATCATTTATATTCATATAAAATAAATATTTCTTATCATATGAATCGATAATTAATTATTCACAAATAATATTACTGAATCACATTTACGACAATGAGTACATTAAAGGAAAGAGTGGCTTTCAAATAAGGATCTCTCCTTACCTTGGCCTTATGATTAGGTGACCAAACCTCTCCTTGATGTAAGCTTTCAGACATCGCAATAATGTTATCTAATAATATTATTCAAATAATATGAATTATTGATCCGATAATGGGAAATCTTTGTGCAGTTGACAATTATTGAACATCAACAATATAAAATATCAACGCAGAATTATTGAATCGATAAAATAAAATATTGAATAAGAGCTCTTGTGAAAATTATTGAGTAGTCTTTATACTTACGTAAGGATCAATAATTCAACAATCTTGTATCATAATCTGACATCTTCTTGAACCACGCCACAGCGACATTGTATTTTAACCACCCAGATTAATAAGCCTTAGTCTTATGATATATTCTTAATCTTATGAATAATTACGCCAATTATTTATAACCACCCAAACTTTGTGCGTTTTCCTCATCCAATCGCTTTCAGTTATGGGCATGGCATTTATCATGGTAGTCGTCCATGAATATTAAAAGATCTGAATATTCCACGACCAAACGAATATTCCCGAAAAATGAATATTTTATAACCACTGCTTATTTTGAAATATTTGCGTATTTAACCCTTAACTATCCACATTAATCAAATCAACCCTTACTTATTTCAAGATAATAAATAAAAGGAAATTCCTTTTTATTTAAAAAATTTAAGGGTCTTACATCGCTTCTCATATATATATATATATATACACAAATTACAGATATGTATGATATCAGGTAGTATGGCGGTGATTTTTTAACTATGGCGATAGTTCACCCGTCGTCATCATAGTCAAGAATAATATATATGGCGATATGGCGACGCGAAAAGTCTCTATAAATTTCAAAAACCGTCATTATCATGGATCAGATCTTCTGTGATTTAATACAGTACATACATTTTTTTTTATATATATATATATATATATATATATATATATATATATATATATATATATATATCTTGCTAGACTGTGAAGCCCACAAAAACAAAAAAAACAAAATAATGTGGTCCTCCAATATTTCAATTTAACACTTGTCTTTGAAAAGGAAAAGTTTTCATTAAACACCATAGATAATACCTTTCAGCTCCAAGAAACTTCAGGCGATGCCTATTATGTCGATTTCAAAAAGTGACAGCCGGGCAGTCACGGTGGCACACGTGCTACCGCTTGAACAGTAGAAGGGACTAAACTGATGGCGAAGTCCAATTGTCAGGGCCAGCAATGGTGGGATCGACTTATGTTGGAGACAAGTCTAATTAAAAGTATAAAAATTGGTTTATACACTTGTGGTTCCATTTCAAAATGAGAGTATCACTTTTGAAACAGCAGTTTTCATTTATTCTTACTAAATTTGAATATTTATACTACGTGGATTAGAATGAAAGTTAGATTTGAAACAGATGAATATACCAATATATATACTTACCTTGAGTACAAAGGTTTGTGTAGTATGTATATATAT
The DNA here is from genome assembly GCA_020205615.1 of Panax quinquefolius. Lineage (NCBI taxonomy): Eukaryota > Viridiplantae > Streptophyta > Magnoliopsida > Apiales > Araliaceae > Panax > Panax quinquefolius. Next base: position 97,786,658 of record CM035165.1, on the reverse strand, counting down.
ATATATATATATATATATATATATATATATATATATATATATATATATATATATAAAGGGTAGGGGTAAATTCAACAGCTAAAGCACATATCACACTAGCAATATATATATGTGGATTGTTAGAAATCACATGTGCCATTAGTGGGTGTGGCTGCACTTGAAAATGAAGCACATGCATGGGGGTCAAACTATTGCTTATTGTACCAATTTTGGGGGATTCGCCAGCTTTGAGTTGTGGGAACACTCCAGTTCTTCTCTACCACATTAATATCTCACAAAAAAAGTATACATACATGCATGTCTTTGTGTAAATTTAATTAGAAAGATCGATCCTATAATTTTATTTAACTTGTTTTTCGTTTTAATGATGGTTAAATTATTTCTTTTCAATTATTAACATCCATATTATTATATATAACCTGTTTTTGTTTTTAAATATAGTTGTTAATGCTGTCAAAGCAAAAACTTATATTGTAGCAGTAAATATATTACATATAGTAACACTTTTAAATATATTATTATTTTGTTCTTTTTATTTTGAATTTTTTAATTAATTCTCTAAAATTTAATTTAATTTTATATAATTTATACACGCAGCGTGCGTGTATGCCACTTATTGCTAGTTTGAATAGTATTTGCAAGGACTAGGCACGATATATGAAACAAATAGGTACCAACAAAAAAAAAGAAAAAGAATTGTAGGTCCTTCAAGGTTTTAGATAGACAAATAAATACAAGAAGCCTAGTTTGGCTTCTTGTTAAATTGGAGTCTGTTGAAGATGTGGGTTATAATATAACAATTGTCCTAGACCATTTATGGTTTGTGTATAATAAATAAATATAAAAGGTACAACTAAATTCAAAAGCTAAGGCACATCTCATTATCACAATAGCCATATATGTGGATTGTTAGAAGTCACATGTGCCATTTAGTGGGTGTGGTTGCACTTGAGAATGGAGCACATGGGGATCAAACTATTGCTTATTGTACCCATTTTGGCTACACCATATAATAATTAATTCTTTAATTTTAATTAATGATAATTAAATTTCTTTTTAATTATGAATATCCATATAATTTGACTTTGTTTTGTTTTTTTACTTTACTAATACTTGAAATATCTTTGTAATAAATCATGCCCTTTAGCCTCCATTTTTGAGTAAGGGAGGGATTTCTCTTCCTACTTTTTCTTTTTATTTGTAAGTCGTGCAAGTCACAATTTTTTTTATAAAATTTATATATTATATAGAAATATTTATATTTGCATAGAAAATATCTTAATACTTTGTTATATATAGTTATTAAAATTTTATTCTCACTTTATGCGGAAGTTTGTTTTCTCTGGCGTAGAATTTTTATTTTTTCAACGAGATGATTGATTTTTTTCTCTTTTTAAGAGAGTGAAATTTCTATTCTGTATGCATATTTATGTAGCATCACTAGTCATGTGCATAAAATTATATAATTAAATAAGAATTTAAATAGAATAATTTTAAAATTTCATACTCTTTCTTAATATACACAAAAAATTAATAAACATGTCGTCCAAATTAAACACCACATTAATTGTTCGAGATCTACTCATTTAATTAAACGATCAAATTCGAAATGGGCTTAACTGGACTCGCGAACAGCCCTATTCGTTTGTCGTCCAAATAATTGTAAATCACATAATGTTTGTGCTTTAATATTAAAAAAATGATAAAATTGTTGGCATGTTCAAGTTCAACCCCAACTACTCAATTCTGAATTAATTAATAAATAATGTTAAAGAAAATAAATCGAAAGCAAAGAACGATGAAAGAGCCAAAGATGCGGTTGCTGTACAAAATAAAATATATTTTCTTCTTAAAGTAAAAACTCAATAATTAACAAAGACATCCTTTAATACATTTTAAAAAATTAAAAAATTTATAAAAAAAGAAACCAAAAAAAAGAAAACTAAGGTAATGAGCCGACGACTAGGACAAATTTGGGCCGAGCCGATCTGAAGAAGCGGCAGAACCGGTGAGAAACCCGGTAATAGCAGTCATGGCTCGGACTTGCATCTCCAAAGCGGCAATATAATCGGTAGCTTCTTCTAGAAGATTAGGAAACGACAGTTTCCGGCAACCGGGAACTAGCCGACCGAGAACACGCACTTTCCGCTGTAACAACGGTAAATTCTTCTTCGCCACTGGTTTCTTCGAACGAATATCGCCGGTCACCTTCACTTTTTTACTCTTTTTATGCTTAATCATATTCATTTGGAGCCTGAGCCGGTTCGTCAGAATCGTTCTGCTCCACCGCGTCTTCCCTTTCGCCGCGACGGCGAGTACTCTGTCGGCGGTATCTCGGACGGCGCGAGCGCCGGAAGCAGGAGTAGAGGAGCTCCGGTTACGGAGTGCTTCGACGAGCTTAGTTGAGTAGATCTGGTGTTCCTCGTTGGATTTCCATCTGGTGCGATCGATTTGGAATTGCTGCTGTTGTTCAATTTGACTGTTGTTAGTTTCGATTTTTCTTCTCTTTTTGTGCTTTGATTCGCGTGAGCTGATGGAATTTGAGTTTTCTTCGGGATTCGAGATAAAAGATGATGATGCCATTGATAGAGAGATCTGGAGCAAATTCAGATGAAATTCTAAGAGGAATATGTGTATATAAATACTCTGTTTCTCAAATTTCTTTCTCTTGAAAGCAAACAATAAGCTCAAAAAACACAAACACCTGCGGATAGAAATAAGAAATTGCTTAGACTCATTTCAGTTAATTTATGCACATATAAATAAAGTTGCAAATGGAAATTTATGATCAGTAAGTATTGAAACTATTTTGGTGGATGAATGAGTTAATAATAGTAGGAGTATGAATGCAGAATTGGTATTTACCTTGTAAATGACGGCGGAGACTCTACGCATGAAATACCAGAAAGAAGGATGAGAGACAAGGAGAGGTGTAATGGTGAAGGAAGGTGGAGGGAGAAAGAGTTATGAAAGAGGGGGAGGGGTGGGAGCGAGGACTTCAAAAGAGGGAATGATAGAGAGAGAGAGAGAGAGAGAGAGAGAGAGAGGGCAACAAATTACTGATGAGGTGTTTGTTTATTTATTGTTAGGGAGTAAGTTATTAATGTATATATAACATGATTCCTCCTCCCTTCTTAAAAGTATAAATGAATTTTTAAAATGTCCGTCGGCTTAAAAAAAAAAGAAGAATTGAGTTTTTCTAATTATTAATGTTAAATAAATGCTTAGACAATAAATATTCAAGATCAAGCAATTGCTAAACAAGTGAATAAATTTTCACATGTTAAAATGATATGTTTATCTGAGTCTTTCTCACATAAAGACGTGACTCACTCAGTATTTTTATTTTTTTTGATAATGTAGAATTTTCCGACCGCAATCGGAATCATGTGAAAATATCATGTGGATTTGTTTAAAATTTCTGGTCATTTTATTTTCCGAACAAAATATGATACATAAGATTAAAAAAAATACTCGTAATAAATTATTTTAAAATTATCATATAATTATGAGATTTGTCGTCATAAAATTATTTTAAAAAAAATTAATTGATTCTAAAGCCCTCAAGTGATGATATTAATATTGCCTTTTAAGTTTTTTTTTGATGTGACATCAATAATAATATTTTATCGGTTCTATAATAATTGTTTTTTAAAAATAAAAATTTATTTCAATTTATTTGTCGTTTATAATTTTTAAGAGAATAAATTATTTATTTTCCTATATTACCCCTAACTTTTCTCATTATCCTAAAAATTTTTATCTCTTATATTAATAATTTTAATTTTTTATAAAGGGTTAGTGATGAAATTTCTTATAAATTTTAATTCTTAAATAATTAAATAAGTTTTTTAATTAATACGCATGAAGTTTAAAAAAGACAGCTTATTATAGAATAGAGATAGTAATATATTTTATTTTCTCTCATTCGTCATTACACTTTCATTAAATACAATTTGTTTTTACTCTCAATATATTGAAGAGACTGAAAAACCTGATCCGAGCCATTGAAAAATTTATTTATTTTCTCTGTACTTATTTTTTCAAAAATAATTCAAATAACTGAAATATATTAAAACTATAATATGTTATAAATATTATAAAAAATTAAATAATACTCCTCTATTCTCAAAACGATGGTCTAGGGTATAATTTTTTTTTTTCTCAATAAAATGGCAAGAAATTCATAAAGTAAAAAGTAAATATGTCATTTTTAGTGAGATCCACTAATATATAAAAAATATACTTATCACTCTATATAATTTTATGGGACCGCTAAAGATAAACCTTAGGAAACTGATATTTTCATATGACTTTTTGATATTTACACATGAAAACTGTCGCTATAAATCTTATAGCGACGGTTTTTACTGTCGCTATACATCTATAACACCACTTTTTATGTAAAAATATCAAAAAATTACGTGAAAATATCAGTCTTTTAAACCTAAAACTCTTTCTATTCTATTTTTTCTACTTTAATTTTTATAATTTGTATGTAAAAATGCACGTTGAACATCTTTTGAAGGACGGAGAGAATAATCTCTCCACAAAAAAACAAAGGAGAAAATTTTATTATTGAAAAAGAAAATGATGACATCATATTGGAAAATATAAAATATGATATTTCAAAGGTAGCAGATTATCACATGGCCTTGACTGCCTAACTTCTCCAACTTTGAATGAGCTTCGGGATTATGTACAAACTTTGATAATTAAGTCAATTGTCATGCGAAGACGATAAATATTTCTAAACTTCGTACTACTAACTTATTTACACATGGTCATATAACTTATTACTTAATCACTACCTCTGTCAAATATAAAAAATTATATTTTTAACGTATTTTATTTTATTTTCAAATATATATTTTTCTATTTTCAATGTAAATTTATTTTTTTTAACACATACATATACTTTATCAGTACCTCTGTGAAATGTAAAAATTATAGTTGTAACGTATTTTTTTCTATTTTCAATGTAAATTTAATAATTTTAATACGTACATATATTTTTGGTGTACTGAAAATATCAATTCTAATTTAAAAGTTTTATCCAAAGAAATGAAAAAGCCATTTGTAGTCAAGAAAACGAGATCTCATTATTTTTATAAAAAGGGAATTGATATTTTCACAAGTGAAAATATTAGTTCCGCAAAATATTTTCTCACATGAGGGTGGACCCCATTTACTATTCATGTGAATAAGAATTTGTGGAACTATCAAATTTACTTGTAGAAATATCAATTTCCTATAAAAAAAAAATAATTAGTAATTTTTGTACCAAATGTTAGGTTTTAAGATCGGATATTACAAGTAGTCACACAAAAATTATAGAACAAAAAAAAAGTACACACAAATTTACTTAGGTTTACCAATTAATTTAATTAGTCCTGCTTATTTGATGTATTAATTTAGCAGTCTTACATACTCTACATAGTTCACATATCAAACAATATTTTTATAGTAGCTAGAACCCTAACTTTTATAACAGGAGCTCAATCCCATGAGACCAAATACATTAGTCAAACCCAAGACTGAATTACTAATAAATCTCCAAGCCCAAATAAACATTATAAATGGTTTCTAGGGAGCACTACCCCCTTGTAACTCCCTTGTCAGCTCATCGGCAAGCTGGACAGTCGCTCGTTCACCGAAGATCGAGACCCCTGACTACCCTATACATAATGGTCATTGTGGGGGATCATAGAAGTATAAGTCAATCCCAACATTCTCCCACTTGATTATACTTCAAACTTTTTCAAACTAATTGTCTTACTCAAGAAGTCTGAGATGGAAACTACTGTGTCAACCTTCTACAAGAGAATCGGTTTTCTCATCAACATTCTTTCTAATGAAGTGATATTAGATATCAATATGCTTCATGAAAGTGATATGCACATAAGTCAATCATATTTGAAATGATATAACATATACTTTGTAATCTTATTTATTTATTAATAAAAATTAATTTATTAAAGGTATTTTACTTTATCTACATGGTGTTGTTATTTTATAAGTGATAAACTCATAGTTTTGAGTAATACTTTTAAAATCATGATGATGATCATGTTGATGAGATTTAAATTCTTAGAAAGCTTAAAACTAAAATCGTTCCTAATAGTTGGATTACTAAAAAGGGGGTTAATGAATCCGGATATATAGATTGATACATACTTTGTTTGCTCTTAGGAAGAGGATGATTGATCTCATAATTAACCATTTGTGTGGAGACACTAAAGAAAATATGTAGGTGCTTGTTAGAGAATAAGTTCACTGAACGTGACTCGCTAAAGGAATACCTAATGAAGTTTTACTTCTCTATCAATAGGAATTCCTCTAGTGATAGTAGTACACGTGATTCTTGGACTTGAGATTATCATAGTATCTTGTGTATGATGTTATACTTTGACATGCCCCTTAAGACCCTAGCCTTAGGGTATATCAATGGGTATGCTTGGGTATAATAAGTTATACATGGAAATCATGAATAGTCAACAAAGAATCTACCGATTCTAGTAAAAAGAGAGAATGTCGTATGTGATTCGATAAATGACAACTCAGTAGTCTTTGGCTAAGGCAAAATGAAATTAGAAATTAGTTTCTAATTTGTATTATTTAGAATTGTGCATTTGAGAATCGAAATACATATAATTAAATCAAATAAGACTTGATAGTAATTTCATGTCTTATTGTATGGTAGAATGATTGAATTGTAGGGTAACGTACTATTCACTGAAAGGTTCTTTTATGATTAATGTTGAACTATATTATCTTAAAAGTAGTTAATCGGTAAGGGTGCTTACCCTTATTATAGAATAAATATTATTTATTTCAATGAATTAAATATTTTAATTTATTTATTTAATTAAGATTAAAATTGTTCTAATCGATTTATTCACAACGGTTTAATATAGAGAACCTAAAGGGTCACACCGCAAAAGAAAAATATTTATTTAAGAAGTAATGGCATAATCGTAATAATAAGTTAAGTATATTTAATTTAATTTATTGTGATATAATAAATTAAATAACTTAATATTTATTATTTAGTATTTTGGAAAAACTAATTATAAATTAATAAGAGAGTCTTATTATTATTATTATTATTATTATTATTATTATTATTATTATTTATTTCATAAATGGTTTATGAATTAATTAATAAGAGTATTCTCATAAAAGTTTCTAATTAGATTAGGAATAAAAAAAATCATATTCCTAAATAGTTTAGGAGAGTTGTTTACATTTATAAATAAGAGAAATCTTATTATGTATTAAGGTTACACACACTTCCATTAGACTTGGGAGAATACTCACAAATTCTCTAGAGAGAGAAAACTAGAGTTTGTCACTACCCACTTCTTGAATCCTTATTATTCCTTGATGGATCACCTCTAGAGGCCAATTAAACACTTGGGTGGTAATATTGATTATAGGAATCTAATTGGTGGAATTCAAAGAGCTGGACGCAAAGAAGTTGGAGTTGAACTTGTGCCTGAAGAAGTTTTGTTCTACAAAACTATATTTCTTTATCTCCTTTGTTAATTGATAATTGTGCATGAAGGTTGATCATGATTTTGGGTTTGTAAAAATTTTAAAATTTGATTATATCACACTTCTGCTTATTATATGCAATTTGATTGTATACTCGTGAATATTACAAACATAACACTTCGACCGTAAGTGAAACGCATGATTTTTTGCAAAGTGTATAAAACTATGAGTGTCACACTTTAACTTTACTGCCTCCAATATAACCTACAAATCCATATAGCTTCCTTACCTGCATTAGTAAGTGTCATGTATTCTGCGTCAGTGGATGATAAAGCAGCAACACTTTGCTTATTGCTCATCCAACTCACAAGACCATTAAACAAGTTAAATACATAACCACTTGTTGATCTCCTACTGTCAACCACTACAAAAAAATAGGTCATTGGCGACGGCATCATTAGCGACGGCAGTACCCCCGTCGCCAATAACATCATTCTCGACGGCGTAGGCCGTCGAGGCCCGTCGTGAATGACCCTTCCCGGCCCAAATTTGGTGGGAATTTTTTTGGCGCGCGTGGTAAAAGGACATAGGCGATGGCATATGCCATCGACAGTGAGTGTCTTCGAGAATGAGTTTATATTTACTTTCAATGACTGAATTTTTCCCCATTTCGCTTATTATTTTTCTCCCTCTTCCCTCACGCCGTCGTCGCCAGCTTCTCTTCCCGTCGCCCACTCGCCTTTTATTGCCGTCGCCGGTCTCTTCCCGCCATCGCCGGTCTCTTCCCGTCGTCCCTCTCTCTCAACCGCAATGACCCTCTCGCTCTCTGTCTCTCTCGACTGAAACCCTCGCTCTCTGTCGTCTCTCTCGACTGCAAGGTAATCTTCCCAATTTCAGTTCTATTTCAGAGCAACTAATTAATGGGTTCATTCTTCTGACTGATTTATTTGCTTGTACACATTTTTTTGTTAGTTAATTTTGATTGTACACATTTGTTCTTACTATACATGTTGTGGGATTTTGTGGTGTTAATTGGTTTATTTTATTAATTTATGTTGGCGTTGTTGTTTATCAACCATGTAATGCTGGTTATATGTATGTCCATTTAGCTTAAATAGCATGATTTTATTTATGATTAAATAGATACAATTGTGTCGAGATGTGCTATTCGGGATAAGAAGTTTAAATTGAAAACCTAGTATTATGTTGAGGATACATTATCAAACAATCTCAGTGTTCACAACTGTTATAAACATGCCTGGATATTATAATTTTATATTTGCAATGGTCTGCATGACTACAAGTAAATGGTTAAAGGTAGAGTATGTTTTATGCATGCATTACACAATTTTGGGGAAGGGTCTTTTGGGTACTGCAAGATCAAGTTTGTTTCTGTCAGTTTACTGTTCATCTGCGTGGTAAGCATTTATTGAATGGAGCATTGTGTTACTGTTATATATTCCTTCCATACCACAAAAAGAATCCCATTTGCAAAAATTACAAACTTAAGGATATATTTATGTTCTATGTTTACATATTGTAAAGTGGAGAATTTATTCCTTATATTATAAAGCCTTTTATAGACTAAGACCAATTCACTGCAGTCAAACGAAAAATGAGAATGTATGAAGTGTTTATATTACAGTAACATGAAGACAAGACCTCAACTTTTTCGAGTTATTCAAGTGCATACAAGTTGAATTTGGATAACTGCAGTAATAACATGATTTAGAGTTTACAAAGAACACATTTTAATGCTCATATTCAAATTTGGAGCTATCAGCCATTCTTTTTGTGCTTTTCATCCAAATGATCATATTCAAATGCTTCCATTGAAATATAATTAAACATATTTCCCATCTCTCTCTCTCTCACACACAGTCATGTATTAGCTAATTGAGAAATTGTTATAGTAGTAATTTGACTATCAGTTTTGCTTTCATCCTCAATATAAGGGTGGGTGTGGGGTGGGGTGGGGTGGGGTGGGGTGGGGGTGGGTTTTAAAAAGTTTAATAATAGTTTGTGACCTGATAAAAAGATAGTATTCTTTTTGTTATACAAAAATAATCCTTATTTTGACATGTGCATATTTTCATATAGTTTATGAAGCTTAGAAACCCGTTTGAGATTCACTTAGTAGGAGTGAATCTCAAATAGTCCCCGTTTTGGGACTGTTCTTGTATGTTTCGATCTCACTTAGGTTGGTGTTAACGACTTGAAACGCGTCTTTATATTTTTGAATTTTGATTCGTTATATATCTCTTGGCGTTCTCAAGGGTGCATATTTAGACTCTAATGTGTTAGTCTATTTCGTGTACTTGAAGACCATGGGAGAGTCTTTGTGAAATTTCTAAAAAATTTAAAGATGTGTTCAAGTTGTTGGCATCGATGAGGGACACATCCAGAATGGGATAAAGTCAAATTCGTTAGAGTGGGAGATGAAGTTAGGAAACTCATAAGCTTGCATATACATTAACTTCGAGACTTGATTGTGTTTGTCTAACTTTTTCATATATATAGCATACTGAGTTGTCCAAGATGTAAGACCCCAAACTTTTATAAATAAAGATGAATTTTTTTTCTATAAATATTATTTTTGAATATTATGGAATAAATTTGATATAATGTTATAGTTGTGGGTAATATTTATAAATTTTGCAAAGTATGCAAGTTGTTATAAAATATTCGTTTGGTGGGGAATATTCTTTTTGTTAGGGAATATTCGCATACAATGGCTCAATCATTGGTGGACCCCACAATGTAATTATTATCGGATCGAGAAAACGACAAAAATATTTTATAAAAATAACTTGGCGGAGGTGTTACCGTTAAAAGCATTGAACTACCCTAATTGGTAAAAGTATAGTAATACGCCGTAGTTGCATAGTAGTACACTCAGATTGATTATTGATGCTTACGTGAGAAGTCACCAACCTATGCTCAATTATTACTACATGATAATTCTTTGCATCATATCTCTTATATTATTGATTCAATTATTGTTGAAGATCATCTCGTATAATATGTTATAGTATTAAATCAATAATTAAGACGACAAGTTATAAATGATTAATAATTGTTGAAAGATTAAATATGTGTTGATGAAAAAAAAATGATTTGTGGTAAGTTTGATTATTTTATGGGGGCTCATATGTCATCATCTAAGAGTCTCTTCATCGATAGTAATTACCTTCGTCGATAGTAATTACCCTTGTGAATAGTATTTACCTTCGATAGTAATTACCTTCATCGATAGTAATTACCCTTGTGAATAGTATTTACCTTCATCGATAGTAATTACCTTCGTCAATAAGTAATTACCCTTGTGAATAGTATTTACCTTCGTCGATAGTATTTACCTTCGTTAATAGTAATTACCTTTACCGGACGTCGAACCACTTGTCGTTTCACATTACAAAAGGCCAAACCAACGCCGTCGAACCACTCACTTTTCACTCAAGTGGTGCTAAGCTAGAAATCTTCTATAAATAGAGGCCTAGGGCTTCATTATTTTTCACGAATTCATTCAAGCTATAGAGAGAGAAAGTATAGAGAGAATAAGAGAAAGAAGAAGAGTATTTTGTTACTACACCGCTGCATAAAGATTCAATCTCCTACCAAAAGTAAGGGTGTTATTCTTTCTTATTCATGAAGAGAACATTGTTATTCCATTGCTTATTATTTTGTTGGAATAACTTTTGTATAAGTGGTTTACCCTATACTTGGTGACATTATTCTATTATTCATTTGGAACATCTCATGTCATGTGTTTTACAGGACTGGTTAAAATCTTTATTATTATTTTGTTGGAACATCACATGCATGTGTTTTACAGGACTGGTTAAAATCTTTTATTATTCTGTTGGAACATCCTGTCAGCTGGTGTTTTTTACAGGACTTGGTTAAAATCTTTATTATTACATTGGAATATCCTATCATGTGTTTTACACCGGATCCGGGTTCCATCTTTATTATTACATTGGAACATCCGCTCGGTGTGAATTTCACACGACTCGGTTCCGTTCTTTATTATTACATTGGAATAACTTTTATGTCTGCGTGCTATCTATCGCATGCATGGTGATTTCTTTTGTTATTCCATTCTTTATTATACCCGGTTGGTTAAAACTTTGACTTCTATACTCCATGAAATTAGTGGAATATCCTTGATATTTGCGTTTCATCCAAAGATATCTTTTCATGAAAATATTCTTCCGATCATTCTTGAATTTTACTCTACAAAACAAGATCATATTTAATTTGGGACGTTAATAATTCCTGGATAAAATAATTCTTGAACTTGTTTTATTGAATTCTTATATCATTGTCATCATCCTCATGTTTATATTTTTTAAAGTCATACATGGCTCAGTAGTGCATAGATGGACTTGGTAGATTATAACGAGAGACTATTCGGTGTAATCTTGACCGTAATGTTACAAATGATGTGGTAAAAATCCTCAAATGGGCCGTAGTGCATTGATGGACGATTGTTGGCATGATCATGACCATTAATGAATACACAAATATTCTTGGCCCGTAGTGCATGAATAATTGTGGTCGTGATCTTAAAGAATATCCTTGGTAGTAGTGCGGGGGGTGATTCGATGATGTGGAATATTTATTAAAGTCGAGTCTCACTATATAAAGTTGATGAAAAACCTTTTAAAACCTAAAAGATAGTAGACTTTATTTTTACTTGACTCTTTTAATGGATTCAGATATTCCGCCGCATTAAACCGGTTTATACATTGTATTTTATCGGTTTAACATTGTTGAAGACTATTGATAATTTATTACGCATTATCTTAGTCATAATATTTCTTCTTTGGGCTAGTTGAGCTCACCCTTTCTTTCACCGTTCTCTTGAGAAATGAGAATATAAGCCGGGACGAGTCTGGGAAGCGAGTGATGGTCACGAAGATAGCATTAGTAGTCCTCACTATTCTATGAAATAGTGTGATAATAATTGTAATGAGGACTTTTTTTGAGTTTGTATAATATCTAGTAGACGATATTTGTATTTAAACTCACAGTTTATGTCGTATTGTACACGACAGTTTGTTAATAAGTTGTATTTAAATTCTGTACCATGTAAGTGGCGACCCAAGATGGGTGATGTATACCTATTTTGGGGGCGTCACACAAGATGTCTGTTGATCGAAGTTGGATAGAACATAGGGTAGCCACTGATAAGAGTGGGCTTAGCTCTGAGTACCGTAGTGGGGTTGAACAGTTTCTCAATTTTACGTTTGAGCAAGTCAACGGCGATGAGATTAGATGTCCTTGTAAGAGGTGTGTGAATGAAGTGTGGAAGGAAAGGAGTGATGTCATGTTCGACTTATTTGCGTATGGGTTCAAGCAGGGTTATACAACATGGATCTATCATGGGGAAACCTGGTTGGATGAACATGAATCAGAACCAGAATCTAGAGGTGACGAAACCTTTGACTGTACTAACATGATAGTCGAAGTAAGCTTTGGTTCATACTTCCGGTGGAATCTGTAGACGGGGATAATGAAGACACAAAAGAGCCGAATGACGGGGCTAAGGGTTTCTATGAGTTATTGCATGAAGTAGCGACGCCACTGTATGACGGGCACGAAAAGCACACCGTCTTATCTGCCGTGACTAAGTTTTTACACTTCAAGAACGAGCACATTTATGTAGAGAAAGGTTTTAATGGTATTAAGCATTGTGAAGGAGTGCTTACCTGCAGGCAATAAGTTACCGGAGTCGTACTATGATGTGAAGAAAATGGTCAAAAGGCTCAATCTAAGGTATGAGAAGATCGATGCTTGTGAGAAGGACTGTATGTTGTATTATGGTGATGTCAATAAAGATAAGAGGTCATGTGATATTTGTGGTACAAGTAGATACCGTGAACAACGCAAGAAAAAGGGAAAAGACGTGCCGGGAAAGATCTTACATTACTTTCTCATTGCCCCGAGGCTTCAGCGGTTGTTCATGTCAACACATACCGCTGAGGATATGAGGTGGCACTCTACACGGGATATAGCACCGCGTAGGTAATAGACACGCGTTACAATTTACGGGACTCGATTCTGACATACGGAGACCGAGTTATCGCACAGTTTGTAAAACTCAACAACACTTAGGCAAAAAGCCGAAAAAAGCCCAAAACCCGCATCGGCCGTCTGAACGCCACACAAACACACACATACGATTTTAGGTAATGAACCGTGTTACAACTTACGGGACTCAATTCCAACATCTGAAGACCGAAAGTTATCATACGCGGTTTGCAAAACTCAACAAACACTTAAGCAAAGAGCCGAAAAAGAGCCCAAAACCCGTGATCATCGGTCATCTCAAAGCCACGCAAAAACACACACATAGCATCGCGTAGGTAATGAACATCGCGTTATAACTTATAGGACTCGATTAGACATACGGAGACCGAAAGTTATCGCACGCTTTGCAAAACTCAAAGAATATTTAGGCAAAAGCCGAAAAAGAGCCCAAAACCCGCAGATCGGCCGTCCAACACCACCATGAACACACACATAGCACCGTGTAGGTAATGAATCTGGCGTTATAACTTACAGGACTCTATATTCGACATACGTAGATCGAAGTTATCGCACGCTTTGCAAAACTCAACAACACTTAGGCAAAAAGCGAAAAAGAGCCCAAAACCCGCGACGGTCGTCGTCAATGCCACGCAAAAACACACACATAGCACCGTAGGTAATAGACACACGCTATAACTTACTTACGGGACTCGATTCCGACATACGGAGACCGAAAGTTATCGCATACGCTTTGCAAAACTCAACAACACTTAGGCAAAAAGTCAAAAAGAGCCCAAAACCCGCATCACCAGTCCAACGCATACACAAACACACACATAAAGACCACAGAGGTAATAGAAAAGCGTTATAACTTACAGGACTCAATTCGGACATACGGAGACCGACCGAGTTATCGCACGGTTTTGCAAAACTTAACAACACTTAGACAAAAATCTGAAAAAGAGCTCAAAACTCAGATTGCCGTCCAACGCCACACAAACATACACAGCAAGCACAGCAGAGGTAATGAACACGTGTTAGAACTTATGGGACTCGATTCCGACATACGGAGACCGAAAGTTATCATACGGTTTTACAAAACTCGCCAACACTTAGGCAAAAAGTCGAAAAAGAGCCCAAAATCCGATCGGCCTTAACGCACGCAAACACACACACACAAGCTTGTGTGTAGGTAATAGACACGCGTTAGAACTTACGGGACTCGATTCTGACATACGTAGACCGAGTTATTGCACAGTTTGTAAAACTCAACAACACTTAGGCAAAAGCCGAAAAAGAGCCCAAAACCCGCATCGACCGTCTGAACGCCACGCAAACACACACATATCACCGCACAGAGGGTAATATACAGCGTTACTAACTTCACGGGACTCGATTCCACATACGGAGATCGAGTTATCATACTGATTTGCAACACTCAACAACACTTGAAGAACACAAACAAAACTAATTTAAATATGCTCTATTTTCGAATTCGTTATTAATATTTTAATTTTGTAGGGTCTTGTTGATAAGACTTCGGCGGGTGGAGGCTGCGGCACGGGCGATGCCCGTGGTGGAGATGGTGATGACCGCCGGGCTGATGCTGATGAGACTATTGAGGGTGAGACCGGCAGTCAGACCGGAGGTGGGACCGGCAATGGGACCATAGGTGGGACCGGCAGTGGGACTGGCGGCGATGATGATAACGACGACATTCCTGATCTTGGGTTGTAGTACCCATTATGTTTATATTTTGACCTTCATATATGTATATTTATACAACTTTTGAGTTGTACAGACTAGAGTTTAGTATCTAGTTAGGTTGATGGTATATGTATATAACTATATTGATTGTTTATGATTACATTTTGTATTGACATCGTACGACTTTTATTTATAAGTCATTACGTTGTTTACATATTTGATGGTTGATATAGCAAAAGCTATTATTGTTATTGATATGCGTTTGTGAAGAATTCTTTATTTTTCTTTAGTTTATTATAGGTATAATTATGTATATGTAAATGAACAGGGGTATCTTGATATTAAAAAAAAAAAAATTAAAAACCTCGTTGGCGATGGGGGGTTCAGAGTCATAGGCGACGGCTATGCCGTCGGTAATGACTATTTTTAATTTTTTAGTGATAACCATTACTGACGGTTTGTTCGTCGCCACGGCCGTCGCCAATACATCATTGCCGATGGTGGCCCGTCGCCATTGACCCCGTCGGGAATGAATAGCTTGCCGACCATGAATGCATGACGGACGGAGACAGAGACGACACATTACATAAGGCTGACGGGAAGGCGACGGACTCGCCATCGCTTAATGACTTCATTCTTGACGTAACGATGAGGTCATTCATTCTTACACAGAGTCCGTTTCAAGAATGACCTTTTTTTGTAGTGAACGTCTCCACCCCAATTAGCATCCACAGATCCTACCACCTCAAAATTCATACCATCTCCTTTACCTCCAAAATACAATGCAAAATCATAAGTACCAAAAAGATTCTTGAGAACTCTTTTGATGGTAGTCGGGATAAATAACATTTTGGTCACTCTACTAGGGTCCGATTTTCATTGTGGTTACCGAAACTTTTTTTGTTATAATCGAATAACTGTACTCTCCAAAAATTACAAAATGGTCATTCAATTCCGTTCGATTTCTGTCCAAAAATTTGACAGAAATGCTGACTGTGCATATTGACCCGTTATTTTTGCTGACGTGGCTCGTTGTTTACTGACGTGGAGGGTAGAAGGCTTGCATTAAAAATTTTCTTAAAGAAAATGTTGCTAAAAAGTATTTTTAACTCTAGACCTCCCCAAACTAGAACCTTATATTCTAACAAAAAACACTAGACCAACTACCTACTATGTTAAAATTTATGTAACACTAATATTTAAACCACCTAGCATCGTTTATATGCATGTAAAGATGAGATAATAATAACTGTAATAATAATAATAGTAATAATTGTAATAATTATTATTGTAATAATAATACTAAATTTTAAATAATTAAAATTTTAAATAATAATTAAAAATTTTAATAATAATAATGATAATACTAAATGTTATCATCTATAGTCTTTGAGACCCTAACCTGGTAAAAGGAATCGAAAGAAAGATAGAGAGAAACAAAGCAGCATACGTACAAACGTAGCTCAAGCTGCTATATATTAATAATTTAATATAATTATATATCCCTTGTTTTTTATTAATATATATAGTTTAGTGGCTTTGACCAAATTTTACAAGTAATTAATTAAAAGTTAATTTTTTCCATCTATCTTATTTTTCTACTGCCCAAACACAATTTGTCTCTCTCTAATGAGATTCTTCTGGGGTAATTTTCCTCAACCTATTTTTTACAACTCCTATACCCAACTGGATACAAATTTAAATTGCTATTTTATTTTTTTGGGTGGCCAAATCAATAATTAAGAAATAAATATTATTCTACAAATATAGTTTCCTTGGCAAAATTTACAAATTTTAAAGATATGTTTTTGTTTCATATTATCTCCTAAATTTATTACGTATTTAATTTAGTAGAGATGATAACATAATGAAATTGTAATAATAAATTTAAAGACGTTAAATTTTACAGTATTATCAAAATAGATTACTCACTGTACTAGGGTCCGGTATTATTGTGAGACCCCAAATTTTATGAATAAAGATTTAATTTTCTCGAAATATTTTTTTGAATATTATGGTGTGGATTTGAGATAGTGTTAGAGCATTCACAACAATTTCCCCAATAGACTCTCTATCACCACATTTGAAGAATATATCAATAAAGCAGTATCCAACAGTTTCCTTATCCTTATATAATTCTCTATTTTAATCCCTATATATGATGAGGGAATCAAAAGAGCGTTCCCTATTTATGTAAAATGACATTTCACACCCTATTTATTGCAATTTTATGTTGGTTAAATGATCTTATCTCACTTAATTGCTGATTTGGGTATGCCAATCAAATTCACTCATTTTTATTTTTTAAACAAAGGATTTAAAGAAGAAACAGAACTATAAAAAAATTAAAAATCAGTCAAATTTTGATTTTGATCATTTTTGTAAAAAATATTACTAATAATTATAAGTTTTATTATTTTATAATTAAAATAAAGTTCTCATAAACACATAATGATCGTTGCACATTTTGATTTCTAGCAATATCTATTTTTAAATTAAAATAATTGTAAATTTTAAATTTAAACAACAATTACTTTTAAATAAAAAATAGTTACAACGTTCAAAACATGATTTGACTGTTAGAACTTTCAAATTTTAACTTTTAAATTTTAATTTTATATTTCAAAATTTAAAATTTAAGAAAACAATATTGTGACGCCCCCAAAATAGGTATACATCACCCATTCTGAGTCGCCAAATACATGGTACAGAAACAACTACAACTACAACTACATTAATACAATTGTCGTGGAAAATACGACAACACATAAACTGTGAGTTTAAATACAAATATTATCTTCTAGACAATATTCACACTCAAACAAGGCCTCATTACAATTATTGATACACTATTTTATAAAATAGTGAGGACTACTAAAATAACTGTCTTGAATCATTACTCCACACCCCGACTAGTTCCCTCTATATTCTCGTCTCGAGAAAAAAATGGAACAAAAGGAAAAGGGTGAGCTCAACTAGCCAAATAAAAGAATATTATGACTAAGATAATGTACAACAAATTATCCTTGGTCTTCAACAGGGAAAAATCGATAGAATACAATAGACAACAAGTTTTAGATCAACAATCGCAGTGAAACAACAATTCATTAGAAGAGTTAAGTAGAGAATGCAATCTACTATCTTCTATATATGAATTTAAAAGTCCATCATCGATATTTTATCCCCTGTAACATCAATCAATATACATCTTGAATCAAATAGTCATCTTTGCACTCCACAGCCAAAGATATTCATCATTAGTCATGTTCATCTCAACACTGTTCATCTTTGCACTACGGGCCAAAGATATTAAATCGATTAGTCATATTCATTTAAACACACATTTCATCTTTGCACTATGGGCCAAAGATATTCATTATAAAATCATTCATCTTTGCACTACGGCCAAAGATATTCGTTATATCATCATTTAGGACCGAGGATGATGAAAATATTTTACAAAAAAGCGAATCCAAAGTGAAACAAAAGAATAAATATTAGGATTCGTACCTTAAACAATCTAAGTTCAAAATACTTCATAAATAACCGAGTGGAGTAAAATTCAAGAATGAAGACCAAAACATAGATCCAATCAAAGATAGGAATCATAATGAGACAATTTTGGACACAGAAAAGAAAATTTAATTTTTACGTGAATAATGTCGTAAATGATAAGTGAATAGTCAGAGTATCGTGAATAAGAAACTCAGACACTAAAAGATAGAAATTTCACAAAAAAATATCATCATGCTTCGTGAATAGTAGTCGTGAATAGTAACTTATGAATAGTAACTCGTGAATAGTAACTCATGAATAGTAACTCATGAATAGTAACCCTGACATAAAAAAGTTCCAAATTTGATAAAAAATTTCAACCAATATTTCGGCATAATGATATTGAAGAAATAATATCATTTTCGAATAAAATAACATCCCTTACCCTTAGAAAGAATAAGACTTACATTTGGAATCTTGGATATAGTCTTTGAAAGAACTTGCACCGTATAGCAATACTCAAAGTACTAAAATACTCACAAAATACACTCGATATTATAGAGAGAGAAAGAGAGAGAAATCTTTAGTTTCTGGTGTGATTTTCAATTCTAACCTAAGCACCCTATTTATAGGATATTGCTTAGAACACTAAAGCAGAAAATTTAATAAAATAATTTTATTTATTAACATTCAAGCACACCACCCAAGAATCTAAATTCAGCTCATTTATCACACATGTGGGATTGCAAAAAACGTTTTTCTAATTAAAAATAATTAAAACTTTCAAAAACCAATTATTTCGGAACTACGGAACTTCAATAATTCATAATAAATAGCCCTTTTATCAGAAAATTCGAATCTCGCAAATTTTTATAGAAAATTCAATTCTCTACAACTTTGCAGAAGAAAGTTTTTCCAAATTCCAAACAAAAATTGGCAAAGAAATCCACAAACAGGCGATTTTCTGTTTATAATCAAATTTCAGTTAAGAAATGGAGTCCACCGACACACAAAACATGTGTTAATCATTTAATGCAACAAAAATACTCTTCCTCCTCATATACTCATATATCCCACATTCATTGTAAAAATATCATTATTAATATATTATTAAAATAATATATTTAAATGAATTATTTTATTAGAAAAAGATAAAATATTAATTTTTAACAATTGTCACATTAAAAATTTTCTCCATCTATATCCACATAAAATCAATATTTTCCTCACCATATAAATTAATAATTAATTATTCATAAATAATATTACAGAATCAAGATCTTGCAACCGGTAGCCTTCAGAAAAGGGGATTTCAATAAGAATTTTTTCCTTCTTGGCGTGCGATTAGGTGACCAAACCTCTCCTTAGATGGAACTTTCTAGACATTACCAATAATGTTTTCTAATAATATTATTAGGATAATATAAATTATTACTCCGATAATGGAAAATCTTTGTGTAGTGACAATTATTGAAACAACGATAATATAAAAAAAATCAACGCAACAATTATTGAATCAATAAAATACTGAATAGTAATTACTGTAAAAATTATTGAGTAGTGCCTTCTTACGTAAGAATCAATAATTGGTGCAATCTGCAGGTATATCTCTTGTCTGACAACAGCGCCAGACATCGTGTTTTAACCATCGGTATTCCAACGGTGATTACTTGGTAACAACTACGCCGTTATTTATAAACAACTTATACTTGTCGTTTTCTTCATCCAATCGCTTTCCGTTATGGGCCCACACAAGGTTGCGCTATCGTACGAATATTCCCCGATAGCAAGAATATTCCATGACCAAACGAATATTCACCGACAACAATGAGTATTTTATAATCACTTGCTTATTTAAAATATTTGCGCATTTTACCCACATCTAACCACATTAATCAAATCAACCCTTACTATTTCAAAATAATATATAGAGGAATTAAATTTCTTTTATTAATAATTTGGGGTCTTACAAATATAAGGAACCTGTTGGGTACATAGTGAAAAAATTGAATCCATATCCTACAGAATGACCCAATAGCACTGCAGAGTAGGGATAAAAATAAAGAAACTGTTGTGAATGCTCTTATAGTTGTGGGTAGTATTTATAAATTTTGAAAAGTATGCAAGTTGTTGTATAATATTCGATTGGTCAGGGAATATTCTTTTTGTCGGAGAATATCCGTACGACGGTACAATCATTGGTGGACCCCGCAACGGAATTATTGTCGAATGGAGAAAACGATAAAAATATTTATATGAGAATAACGACGAAAGTTTTACCGTTAAAACTGTTGAACTACTCATTGATGACGTAACGAAATACTGATGAATGGCATGTGGTTGCATAGTAAGACACCAAGATTGATTATTGATGTTTACGTGATAAGTCACCGGTTTTGTTTTATTAGTATTATTAATGTAATAAAAGCAGAAAAACTTTTTATATAAAAGCAGAATACTTTTATAAAGTTATTCTATAAATAGAATATATTATATTCTATTATGCATAGTATTTTGCATAGTAAAATCTTTTTATATAAAAGCAGAATACTTTTATAAAGTTATTCTATAAATAAAATATATTATATTTTATTATGCATAGTATTGCATAATATACTGCATAGTGTTTTGCATAGTAAAATTTTTTTATATAAAATAAAATACTTTTATAAAGTTATTCGTTTTATTAGATTATAAATAGAATATATTATATTTTATTTAAAATATTTTGCTTTAAATATGAACCGTCCGATTAAAAGTAAATCATTATGGACCGTTCATGAATTAGTTACTATGCAGTCCATTCGTCTAGAAATAGAAGCTCATTCATTCATTATTTCTTACGAATTCACTGAAACTCTAGAGAGAGAAACTATAGAGAGAGTTCTTCTTCTATAATCTTGAGTGTATTTCTTTAGAGTTTAAGAAAGCTTTGAGCGTAGTTCAAGTTTTCTTCGAGTATATTATCGCCTACCAGGTCGGAATACTAAAGAAGTATCATGTTGACAAAACCCCAACTTTTGAATAAAGATGAATTTTCTATAAATATTATTTTTAATATTATGGAGTGAAATTGATATAATGTTATAGTTGTGGGTAATATTTATAAATTTTGCATAGTATGCAAGTTGTTATATTATATTCGATTGGTGGGAATAATATTATTAGCGAGGGAATATTGTATGCAATGCGCCACAATCATTGGTGGAACCCACAATGAATTATTGTCGGATTGAGAAAGCGACAAAAATATTTTTATGAAAATAATGGCGGAAGTTTTCTAGATTGATCTTTGTTGAACTACTCGGTAGTAAAAGTCTGATGTCTGGCGTGGTTGCATAGTAGCACACGGTATTGATTATTGATCTTACGTGAGAAGTCATTCGGTTTTGTTCAATTATTGCTATAGTAATTGTTGCATAGTATCTCACGTTATTTGATTGATTATTTTCGATATTTATTATATTGTTAAAATCAATAATTGAGGCGACAAAATTATTAATATTATTATTTGCAATATTAACGATGTCTAGAAGTTACATCGAGGAGAGGTTTGGTCACCTAATTGCGGCATGATAGGGAGAAATTCTTATTGGAAGCCCCTCTTTCACAGGAACGACGACTGGTCGATTAATATTGTGAATTATAATAAAGATGATAAATGTTGTTAAAATTATTAAGGTGATTTTTATGAAGATTTGCTTATTTTATGGACCCCTATTTACCCATTTTCCAAAATAATCGGTGAAAATTATTTAAAGGTGGGGGCCCATGTGGGGCCACATGTGGGACCCATATGTGTTGGAAAAATGATTTTGGGAATGGAAGAGTATCGTATGGAAGTATATGTGTGTATTTAGTATATGGTGGGAGAAAATGAGATGTGAAAGTGATGGGTGTGTGTGAATGAAAAATGGTGGAAAAGTGATAGTGTGATAGTGATGTGTAAGAGTGTAGTAAATTTGATTATTGGGTGGGTGGGGGATTGATGTTGGTTATGGGGAGAAAAATTAAGCGGTGTATATATAATATTGATATATATAATTTGAAAACATGTGTTTATATATATGTGTTATGTTTTAATTTGTGTTGTAATCTTATTGGTTAATGGTTTGACTTAATTATAGTTGATTGAAGAAAATGATTTTGAAAAAATTATTTATTCATGAAGCGATACACTTCCATTCTCCTATAAATAGAAGCTCATTTCTTCCATTTATTTCTTACTGAATTTCTTTGAAACTAGAGAGAAAATTATAGAGAGAAAGAAAAAAGTTTTACGCTACTTAACTACTCTTATATTAAGTTCTTTTACGGTAAGGGTGTTATTCTTTCTTATTCATGAAGAGAAGCATTGTTATTCCATTTCTTATTATTACATTGGAATAAACTTTATATCTGTGATACGCCTATACTTGGTGACATTCTTCTATTATTTTTTTATTGGAACATCACATCACATGTGTTTTTTTAGGACTTGATTTCGTTTTATTATTATTACATTGGAACATCACATGCGTGTGTTTTTACAGGACTGTTCCGTCTTTTATTATTACATTGGAACATCACATGCGTGTGTTTTTTACGGACTGGTTAAAATCTTTATTATTATTGTTGGAACATCACATCTTGATTTTGCAATTTTGCACGACTGGTTCCATTATTATTGATACTGTTGGAATAACTTTTTCATGAATGCAATATGCATACGCATGCATGGTGATTTCTTTTGTTATTCCATTCTTTATTATACTCGGTTGGTTAAAGTTTTGACTTCTATACTCCATGAAATTAGTAGAATATCCTTGATATTTGCGCTTCATCCGATATCTTTTCATGGAAATATTCTTACGATCATTCTTGAATTTTTACTCTACAAAGCGATATCGTGTTGACAATTTGGACATTATTAGTTCTGGATAAATTAATTCTTGAACTTGTTTTATTGAATTCTTATATCATTGTCATCATCCTCATATTTATATATTTTTTGAAAGTCATATGTGGCTTTTGTAGTGCGTAGATGGACTTGGTATGATTATGACCGAGGATTATTGATTGTAATCATGGTAGTAATGTTACAAATGATGTGGTAAAAGTCCTCATTGGCGCGTAGTGCATTGATGGCCGAGTTGTTGGCATGATCATGACCATTAATGAATACCACAAATATTCTTGGCCCGTAGTGCATGGATAATTGTGGTCGTGATACTAAAGAATATCCTTGGTAGTAGTAGTGCGGGGTGATTCGATGATGTGGAATATTTTTTAAAATTTGAGTCCCGGTGATATGATGATGAAAAACCTTTTAAATCATAAAAGATAGTAGATTTTATTTTCTACTTGACTCTTTTAATGGATTGCTTGTTCATTATGATTAAACTTGATGTCTATTATATTTTATCGGTTTAACATTGTTGGAGACTAATGATAATTTATTACGCATTATCTTAGTCATAATATTTCTTCTTGGGCTAGTTGAGCTCACCCTTTCTTTCCTTTATTCTCTTGAGGAAATGAGAATATAATTTGGAGACGAGTCGGGGAGCGGAGTGATGGTCAGGAGGATAGCATTAGTAGTCCTCACTATTACGTGAAATAGTGTGATAATAATTGTAATGAGGACTCCTTTTGAGTTTGTATAATCTCTAGTAGACAATATTTGTATTCAAACTCACGGTTTATGTTTTTTGTCGTATTATACTACAGAGATTGTATTAGTAAGTTGTATTTGAATTACGTACCATGTATGTCTGGCGACCCAGAGATGGGTGATGTATACCTAATTTTGGGGGCGTCACGGTTGGTATCAAAGCTTAGGGATATGATCACAGCTAAGATGTGAGACTAGAACTAGGAGGGGAGAGGCGGTGAATTCCTTAGCTAGTATGACCTACCTACCTAAGTTTATTTGGTATTTAATTGGTCGGTCAAAGTATATGGATAATATGTTATATGTTAATGAACCTTTGTTTTGTGGCGATGTCTGAAAATGACATCGAGAATGTTGAAAATAGCAATGGAGCACAAGAGAGACCGTTGAGTCTCCACATATCAATAATCGGGAAAATGTGCATCGGGAAGGCGACAATCCTCATACAAAACAACAACCTTGACCAAATGATGAATGATGGATTATTCGGAGGCTTTATGCAATTCATACAACATCGAGCAAGAGCGGCTCTGTCCAAAATGTAGGTGGAAACACTTTGGAAACTCTCGGACGGTCAACGCTAAGCAGATTCGAGGCTGGGACCACCGGAGTTTATAGGAGAGCCAAAACCACTAAAAGGCGGAAGCATGGATAAAGCGAGATCACCAAGATATTTGATGTCTTGGGATGCTCAGGAGAGGAGCAAAAGGTTTCCTTCGCCACCTTCGTATTGCGTGAAGAGGCGGATTCTTGGTGGGAATCGTAAAAGCGTACCCGACTGGCCTTTTCAAGATGTCTTGGGAGAAGTTCAAGAGCTATTCGACGACAAGTACTTTCCGAGAGTATTCGTCACATGAAAGAAGTGGAGTTTATCAAATTGGAACAAAACAATATGGCCAGGTGTCGTGATCTGAGGCTAAATTTGCGGAGTTATCGGTTTGCATCCCATTTTGGTCGATAATGAGGAGCGAATGCGCGAATGTTTTTAAGAGGTTTGAAAGCGGAGATACGTCGATATCTTATTTCTCATAAAGCGTGTTTGTACTCGGATGTTGTAAATAGGGCTCGATTATTGGGCGATAGCAAGTCAACGCAACTAAAGAAAAGCGGTGACATGAAAATACCGGTGGTATCGATCATCAAAGCGGTGACAACAAGCGTGGAGGAATCAACATGCGAAATGGTAACCACTTGGTGGTAATCATGGCGAAAACGGTAAAATGGACATTTCAAGAAGAGGAGATTCAATGATGATGGAAAGGCGTCGACACAAGCACCCATTGTTAAGGAAGGAGAGCGACCACCTGTCATATGCTTCAAATGCGGAGGAGAGGGACACATCGGTCAAAGCTGCATGCGATGTCGTCAAAGCGTGTTATAATTGTGGAAGAGAAGGTCACCTAGCGATTTTGTCATTCACAGAAGAAAATTTCAGCTAGGATGGAGGCACCAAAAGTAGTCCCGAGAAAAGTCAAAGCCGATGGTCTGAGGAGGCGTTTGTAGTGACCTCCCGGAAAGCAAGGAACGAATGAGGTCATCACGGGTAAGCTTATCATAAACTCTGTGCGAAGTCTATACCTTATTTGATCTGGGTTCTACCCATTCTTTTATTTCTCTACTTGCGCTCAGCGATTAAATTTGACTCAGGAGAAATTAGACTTTGACTTATCTGTGGAAACTCAGTTGGGAGAAACCTTCATTACATCCACGGTTTATAAGTCTTGTTTGGTTCAAGTTGGTACCCACATTACTGTCGATCTTATTTCATTAAAAATACTTGCATTTGATGTAATTCTAAAGGGATTGATTGGTTAACTACTCATCATACAAAAATTGATTATTTTCGTAAGGTTGTTAGCTTTCATATTCCTAATCGACCTATTATGCGAATTCAAACAACCAAACCATTAAAATCAATCTTTGTCATCTCAAGCCATAAAAGCTATTCGTTTATTGAAAAAGCGGATGTCAAGCTTTCTTAGCTCATATCACGAGATCTAAACAAAAATAAATCGAGTTTTGAATAATATTTCTATTGTTAATGAATTTCTGACGTATTCCTGAAGAACTTCTGGCCTACCCCAGGCGTGAAATTGAATTTTGTATCGACCTTGAACCGGTACAAAACCCATTTCTAAAGCCCCATATCGAATGGCTCTATTGAACTTCAAGAGTTAAAGACTCAATTGCGAGGAATTGTTAGACATTGGCTTTATTCGTCCTAGTACTTCTCCTTGGGGTGCTCTGTTCCATTCGTGAAGAAGAAAGATGGGAGTATGCGACTTTGTATTGATTATCGGGAGTTGAATCATGTCACCATCAAAAAATAGGTACCCATTACCACGTATTGATGACTGTTTGACCGATTGCAAGGAGCCAAATTCTTTTCAAAGATTGATCTTCGTTCGGATATCACCGATTGAAGATTAGAAGCAGATGACATTCAAAGGCGGCTTTTCGGAACTCGATGCGGGCATTATGAATTCCTAGTCGTGTCCTTTGGATTGACTAATGCTCTACTTTGCCTTCATGGATATGATGAGCCAGAGTATTGAGGAATATTTGGATCACTTTGTGGTCGTCTTTATTGATGACATCCTTATTTATTCAAAAGCCGTGAAGATCATGAGCAACACTTGAGGTGATACTCCAAAAGCCGTGAATATAAGCTTTATGCGAGTTGAAGAAATCGAGTTACGGCTTGAGGAAGTAGCATTCCTTGGCGCACGTGGTATCAAGTCATGGAATATTTGTTGACCCGGCAAAGATTGAAGCTATTAAAAGGGGAGACAACCTAAATCGAGTGATAGAAATCGTAGCTTTCTCGGCTTATTTGGTTATTATCGGAGATTCGTAGAAGGGTTTTCTCGAATCGCTACTCCACTACTTCGGTGACTCGGAAAGATACAAAGTTCGGTTGGAGCGAGGAATGTGAGAAGAGTTTTCAAGAACTCGAGAGGAGACTCATTTTATTTTGTTACGACAATACCATACGGTTCGGAGGATTTGTCATCTCTGATGATGCTTGGGCAAAGGGTTAGGATGTGTTCTCATGCAACATGGGAAAGTCATAGCTTTATGCCTCACGACAACTCAAAGAATATGAGAGGAATTATCCTACTCATGACCTAGAGTTAGCATTTGTGGTCTTCGCACTTAAAATTTGGAGGCATTACTTGTATGGGGAGAAGGTGGAGATCTTTACGGATCATAAAAAGCCTCAAATATTTCTTCACTCAAAAGGAACTCAACACGCGACAATGACGTTGGCTTGAGGCTATTGAAAGATTATGATCGTACCATCGATACCATCTGGGAAAAGCGAGCGTGGTAGGTGCGCATTGAGTAGAAGATCATATGTAAGTGCGAGTGCGATATTGTCAATACTGAAAAGGCCCATTTTGTGTGACTTGCAAAGGATGGAGATAGAGTTAAAGACTCGAGGGGACCCATGTGATGATGGCGAATATCTGAGTAGAACCGACTTTAATTGATAAAGTTAAAAGTTGCTCGAGCTCTGAGGACGGAGGAGGTGATGCGTATGAGGAAGAAAGTGCAAGAAGGTGCTATCTAGGAAGCAAGAATCGATGAAGAAGGAATACTTGAGTCGACTCCGGACTTTGTGTTCTAACGACCACGATTTAAAGTATAAAATCATGATGATGGGCGCACAACACACCATTTGCAATCCATCTGGGAGTACCAAAATGTATCGTGATCTTGACATACATTTTGGTGGGGCAATATGAAGAGAGAGAGATAGCGTTGTTTATCTCAAGGTGTCTAACGTGTCAGCGAGTCGGCGGAGACATCAAGTACCAAAAGGTCCATTGCAACCACTTGAAATTCTAGAATGGAAGTGGGAGCACATTACCATGGATTTCGTTCTGGGTCTTTCTAAGGTTTCTCAAGGTATAGATGCGATTTGGGTCATTGTTGATAGATTGACCAAGTCGCTCATTTCTTACAAATCTGAGAAACTTATACACTTGAGCGTCTTGCTCGTATGTACATAAGCGAGATTGTAGGATTGCATGGTATGCGGTATCCATAGTTTACGATCGAGACCGAAGATTTACTTCACGATTTTGGGTTAGTTTGCAAAAAGCTATGGAGCGCAGTTTACGATTTAGTTCGGCATATCATCCTCAAGCGGACGGACGATCGGAGAGGACTATTCAAACTCTTGAAGATTTATTAAGACTCTGTGTCCTTGACTTCAAGGAAGTTGGGACAAGTTCTTACCATTGGTGGAGTTTTCCTCTAACAACGGTTATCAAGCAAGTATTGGCATGGCTCCATTTGAGGCGTTATATGGAAGAAAAGTGTCGTTCTCGGTATCTTTGGGATGAGGTGGGTGAAAGCAACGTTGTTGGGGCCGGAGTTGGTACATATGACTACTGAAAAAAAGATTCAAACGATCAAATGAGCGTATAAAAACCTCACAAGATCGACAAAAGAGTTATCTTGATCTTCATCGAAAGGGCGTGGAATTCGATATAGGAGATCGTGTGTTGTTACGTGTTGCTCCATGGAAAGGAGTTACGAGATTTGGAAAGAGAGAAAGCTCGATCCTCGATTCATTGGCCCATTTTAATCCTCGATCGGGTAGGAAGCGTGGCCTATAGACTCGCTTTCTGCTGTAAGTATGTCTCGTGTTCATGCGTTTTCACATATCCATATTACGTAAATATGTGGAAGACCCGAACCACATTATTGAGTTGGAGCCGGATGAAATAGCGGAAGATTTAACGTATGAAGAGGTTCTGTTCAAATCTTGGATAAGAAGGAACATATTTTCGCTCGAGGTTATACCTCAAGTCGAAGTTTTGTGGAGAAACCACGATGTTGAGGAAATGACACGGGAGTTAGAATCTGAAATGAAATCAAGGTATCCTTACCTCTTGACATACCAGTCGTACCTAATTTTGAGGAGAAATTTCATAAGAAGGGAGATTGTAAAACCCCAACTTTTTGAATAAAGATGAATTTTCTATAAATATTATTTTTGAATATTATGGAGTGAAATTGATATAATGTTATAGTTGTGGGTAATATTTATAAATTTTGCATAGTATCTGAGTTGTTATATTATATTCGATTGGTGGGGAATATTCGTTTTAGCGAGGGAATATTAAATGCACATGACGCAATCATTGGTGGACCCCTAATGAAATTATTGTCGGATTGAGAAAAGCGACAAAAATATTTTTATATGAAAATAACGGCGGAAGTTTTCCGTTTAATCTTGTTGAACTACTCGGTAGTAAAAAAAATGCGATGTCTGGCGTGGGTTGCGTAGTAGCACTGCGGTATTGATTATTGATGCTTACGTGAGAAGTCATTCGGTTTTGTTCAATTATTGCTATAGTAATTGTTGCATAGTATCTCGCGTTATTTGATTGATTATTATCGATATTTATTATATTGTTAAAATCAATAATTGAGGCGAAAAAATTATTAATATTATTATTTGCAATATTAACGATGTACAGAAGTTACATCGAGGAGAGGTTTGGTCACCTAATTTGCGGCATGATAGGGAGAAATCCTTATTGGAAAGCCCCTCTTTCTGAGGAGCGACTGAAGTCGATTAATATTGTGAATTATAATAAAGGTGATAAATGTTGTTAAAATTATTAAGGTGATTTTTATGAAGATTTGCTTATTTTATGGACCCCTATTTACCCATTTTCCAAAATAATCGGTAAAAAATTATTTAAAGGTGGGGCCCACATGTGGGGGCCACATGTGGGGCCCATATGTGTTGGAAAAATGATTGGAAAAATGGAAGAGTATCGTATGGAAGTATATGTGTGTATTGAGTATATGGTGGGAGAAAATGAGATGTGAAAGTGATGGGTGTGTGATGTGTGTGTGTGAGTGGAAAATGGTGGAAAAGTGGTAGTGTGATAGTGATGTGTAAGAGTGTAGTAAATTTGATTATGGGTGGGTGGGTGGGGATTGATGTTGGTTATGGGGAGAAAAATTAAGTGGTGTATATATAATATTGATATATATAATTTGAAAACATGTGTTTATATATATATGTTATATTTTTTAATTTGTGTTGTAATCTTATTGGTTAATGGTTTGACTTAATTATAGTTGATTGAAGAAAATGATTTTGAAAAAAAATTATTTCGTTCATGAGCGATACACTTCCATTCTCTATAAATAGAAGCTCATTCCTTCATTATTTCTTACGAATTCAACTTTGAAACTAGAGAGAAAATTATAGAGAGAAAAAAAGTTTTACTGCTACTTAACTACTCTTATATTCGGTTCTTTTTTACGGTAAAGGGTGTTATTCTTTCTTATTCATGAAGAAGCATTGTTATTCCATTTCTTATTATTACATTGGAATAACTTTTTGTATATCTATGATCTACCTATACTTGGTGATTGACATTCTTTATTATTACATTTGGAATATCACATGCGTGTGTTTTTTACAGGACTGGTTAAAATCTTTATTATTATTACATTGGAATATCACATGCATGTGTTTTTACACGGACTGGTTAAAATCTTTATTATTCTGTTGGAAATCATGTGTTATTTATGCCGGTTGTTATTCCATTCTTTATTATTTTGTTGGAACATCATTGATACACATTGCAACATTATTAATATTCGGTTTATTTATAATTATTCTATTGGAATAACTTTACATTGGAATATGCAAGTCACTTGCATGCATGGTGATTTCTTTTGTTATTCCATTCTTTATTATACTCGGTTGGTTAAAGTTTTGACTTCTATACTCCATGAAATTAGTAGAATATCCTTGATATTTACGCTTCATCCGATATCTTTTCATGAAAATATTCTTACGATCATTCTTGAATTTTACTCTACAAAGCGATATCGTGTTGACAATTTGGACATTATTAGTTCTGGATAAATTAATTCTTGAACTTGTTTTATTGAATTCTTATATCATTGTCATCATCCTCATATTTATATTTTTTTGAAAGTCATCGTGGCTTTTGTAGTGCATAGATGGACTTGGTATGATTATGACCGGGGATTATTGATTGTAATCATGGTAGTAATGTTACAAATGATGTGGTAAAAGTCCTCATTGGCCCGTAGTGCATTGATGGACAGTTGTTGGCATGATCATGACCATTAATGAATACACAAATATTCTTGGCCCGTAGTGCATGGATAATTGTGGTCGTGATACTAAAGAATATCCTTGGCCGTAGTGCAGGGGTGATTCGATGATGTGGAATATTTATTAAGCTGAGTCTCAGCGATAATAGTGATGAAAAACCTTTTAAATCATAAAAGATAGTAGATTTTATTTTCTACTTGACTCTTTTAATGGATTGCTTGTTCATTGTGATTAAACTTGATGTCTATTATATTTTATCGGTTTAACATTATTTGGAGACTAATGATAATTTATTACGCATTATCTTAGTCGTAATATTTCTTCTTGGGCTAGTTGAGCTCACCCTTTCTTTTCTTTGTTCTCTTGAGGAAATGAGAATATAGTTGGGATGAGTCGGGGAGCGGGTGATGGTCGAAGGATAGCATTAGTAGTCCCTCGTGAAATAGTGTGATAATAATTGTAATGAGGACTCCTTTTGAGTTTGTATATTACGTGAAATAGTGTGATAATAATTGTAATGAGGACTCCTTTTGAGTTTATTTATAATCTCTAGTAGACCCAAGAATATTTGTATTCAAACTGCAATTTGGGACGATAAATTAATTTTATGTTTTATTTTAATCGTATTGTGGTGCATAGATATTTGGTATGATTATGACCGAGGATTATTCAATATAATTGTATTAGTAAGTTGTATTTGAATTGGCATGTACCATTGTAAATCTGGAATATCCCGCAAGATGGGTGATGAATATACCTAATTTTGGGTGAGTTAAACTTGATGTTTGTTATATTTTATCGGTTTAACATTGTTGAAGGCTAATGATAATTTATTACGCATTATCTTAGTCATAATATTTCTTCTTGGGCTAGTTGAGCTCACCCTTTTACTTTCATTATTCTTTTTAGGAAATGAGAGCGTAGCGAGGGGACTAGTCGGAAACAAAGTGATGGTCCTAGATGGTGCATTAGTAGTCCTCACTATTTTGTGAAATAGTGTGATAATAAATAATAATGAGGACCCCATTGAGTTTAGATATATTGTCTAGATGACAATATTTTTATTAAAACTCATGAAATATATGTTTAGTCATATTTTACACATTGTTGTATAATTAAGTTTGTATTTGAATTACATACCGTATATATGGCGACCAAAATTGGGTGATGTATACCTATTTTGGGGCGTCACTGATTTATATCAAAGCTTAGGGATATGATCCTGGCTAAGATGTGAGAATATAACTAGGAGGGAGAGCGGAGAATTCCTTTCATTAGTATGACCTACCTAAGTTTATTTAGTATTTTATTGGTCGGTCGTAGTATAGAGATAATATGTGATATGTTAATTAACCCTTGTTTTGTGGCGTATTTGAAAATGGCATCCGAAAATGTTGAGATAAGCTTGATGAGCACACGAAGCTGTTGAGTCTCCACGATCAATAATCGAGACAATGTGCAACAGGATGGCGATAATCCTCCGTAAATAATAACACGATCAATCGATTGAAGCGGCAGTGACGTTTAGGAGCTTTTTAGAATTCATACAACATCAGGTGAAGGCGGCTCCTATTCATAATGCAGGAGGAAACAATGGCAACCTATGGTTGGTCACCGCTAAGAAATTCAAGGAGCTGGGACCACCGGAGTTTTTGGGAAAGCCAGAACCACTCAAGGCGGAGACGTGGTTAAAGCAGATCACCAAGATATTTGTGAAAGTAGTATGCACACAAGCCAATCATGTTTGATGATAAAGCATATACTTTGTAACAATCTTATTCATTTATTAATAAAAAGTATTAATTTATTAAAGGCTTTTAATTATCTACATGATGCTGTTTTATAATATGTGATAAACCCATAGTTTTAAGCAATGCTTTTAGAATAATGATGATGATCATTCTAATGAGATCTAAATTCTTTAAAAGCTTAAAACTAAAATAGTTCCCAATCATTGGATTACTAAATTGGGGATTAGTGAATCCGGATAGATTGGTACATACGTTGCTTTTCATTGGATGAGGATGATTGATCTCGTGATCATTTGTGTGGAGACACTAAAGCAAGTAAGTATGTAGGTGCTTATTAGAGAATAAGTTCATTTGAGCGTGGCTCGCTAAGGAATACCTAATGGAGTTTTATTTGCTCTGTCAATAGGAATTCTGTAGTGATAGTAGTACAAGTAATCCTTGGACTTGAGATCATCATAGTATCTTGTGTATGATGAGTTATACTTTGACTTATTCCTTAAGACCCTTAGGGTATATCAAAGGGTATGCTTGGGTATAATAAGTTATACATGGAGATAATGTATGATCGATAAAGAATCTACCACTTCTAATAAAGAAGAGAAATGTCTATGTGATTCGATAAATGACAACCCCAGAGAGTCCTTGGTGCGTAGAATGAAATTAGAAAGGAGTTTCTAATTTGCATTATTTGGGGTTGTGCATTTAAGGATCGAAAATATAATATAATTAAATAAAATAAGACTTGTGAGAATTCCGTGTCTTATATTTAATTGGGACATTGTATGGTGGAAGGATTGAATTATGCAGTAACTATTTACTCAAAGGTTCTTTTATGATTAATGTTGAAATCTATATTATACGGAAAGTCGTTGATCGCTAGGGAGGCTTATCCCTATTGTAGAATAAATATTATTTATTTAAATAAATTAATTGTTTAATTTATTTATTTAAATAAGATTAGAATTATTCTAATTGATTTATTCACAATAGGTTTAATATGGAGAACCAAAAAGGTCACACCATAAAAGGAAGAATAATTATTTAAGAAGTTAATGGCATAATCGTAATAATATGTTAAGTATATTTAATTTAATCTATGGTGATAGAATAAATTAAATAGCTTAATATTTATTATTTATTATTTTAGAAATATTAAATATAAATTAATAAGAGGAGTCTTATTAATATTATTACAATTATTATTATTTTAATTTCTAAAAGAGTTTAGGAATTAATTTAATATAAGTATTTCTCATTTATTCCTAATTGGATTAGGAAGAAAAATTAGTTAAAGGAGTTTAATTAATTATCCCTAATAAGATTAGGGAGCTTAATTAATTAAAAGAATTTAATTAATTAAATAAATCCCAATTCCTTAATTGTTAAGGTGGGTTGCCCACATCTATAAATAAGAGAGTCTTATTATGGGTGGAATGGGTTGTTGACTTTTTTCAACATCTGACATAATTTCAATTGTTGGGAGAGTACACCTTTTTCTATAGAGATAGAAAACTAGGGTTTGAGCGAAATACCCATAATCTTGAATTTTCTTTCTTCTTGGTGGATCACCTCCAGAGGCCAAACATATGGGTGGCTAACGTTGATCAAAGGAAGGAACAAAACCTCCGATGGATTCAAGATTGAACGCGAAAGGATTTGGAGGTGAACTTGTACCCGAGGAAGCTCGATCTTCAAGGGTATGATTTATTCTTTATCTTTTCGTTTAATTAATAATTGTGCATAAAGGGTGATCCGGGTATATGGTTTGTAAATTTTTTTAAACTCTGATTTTACACGCTTCCGCTTAATTTATGCAATTTGATTGTGTTCAAGAATATTACAAACCTAACAATTTGATGTCTTGAGATGCTCTGAGGAGCAAAAGGTTCACTTTGCCACCTTTATGTTGCGTGAAGAGGCAGATTACTGGCGAGAATCTGTAAAACTTATCCAGCCTGACGTACTCAAGATGTCTTGGGAGAAGTTCCAAGAGCTGTTCAATGACAAGTACTTTCCCGAAAGCATTCATCACATGAAGGAGGTGGAATTTATCAAGTTGGAGCAAAACAACATGGTCAAAGGTGTCGCGATCTGAAGCCAATTTTGCCGAGTTGTCCCGATTTGCGTCCCATTTGGTTGGTAATGAGGAGAGAATGACGCGAATGTTTTTAAGATGTTTGAAACCTGAGATACGTCAATATCTTATCTCTCATAAACTGTGTTTGTATTTAGATGTTG
This sequence comes from Panax quinquefolius, assembly GCA_020205615.1. Classification (NCBI taxonomy): domain Eukaryota; kingdom Viridiplantae; phylum Streptophyta; class Magnoliopsida; order Apiales; family Araliaceae; genus Panax; species Panax quinquefolius. The sequence continues at coordinate 97,751,158 of CM035165.1, read as the reverse complement.
TTAATAGGGCTCGCTTATTGGAGTAGCGATAATGAGTCAACCCAACCAAAAAGAGAGCAAGCGGTAGGTAAAATGATAATCTTGGTGATACTTGATCATCAAAGCGGTGACAATAAGCATGGAGGAATCAATATGCGAGAAATGGTAACCACTTGGTGGTAATCATGGTCAAAACAATAAGAATGGACATTTCAAGAAGAGAAGGTTCAACAATAGCGTGAAGACGTCAAGCATCAAAGACTTGCGTTTCAAAGGAAGAAGAAGAACGACGGCCGGTCAGTATGTTTCAAATCTCTGGACGGGAGGACACATCCGATTTAAACTGTGACGCAAAGAATCCAAAGCGTGTTTTAATTACGGAAGAGAAGGTCACCTAGCTCGATTTTATCGTATGGTGAAGTCAAGTCCAGCTGGGATAATGATGCCAAAGGATGTCCTAGACAAGCTAAAGCCGGTAGTTTAAGAGAGAGTGTTTTTTTTCGTGACAAGGAACCTTAATAAAATTATCACGGGTATGTTAGTCATTAACTCTTGCGAAATCTATACCGTGTTAGATACCGGTTCTACTCACTCTTTTATTTCACCTAGTTGTGTTCAATGTTTGAATTTAACTCCGGAGAAGTTAGATTTTGATTTATCTGTTGAAACTCAATTGGGAGAAACCTTCGTTACATCCACTATTTATAAATCTTGTTTAATTCAAATTGACACTTTCACGTTACCTGTCAATCTTATCTCTTTGAAAATACTTGCCTTTGATGCGATTTTAGGAATCGATTGGTTAACTACTCATTATGCTTTTCGTAAGGTTGTTAGCTTTCATATTCCTAACCAACTTTGTTATATGAATTCAAGTAACCAAACCACTAAAGTCAATCATTGTCATATCAAGCCATAAGTAAAGAGCCCGGTCCTTTCGTTGTTGACTTCCTTGTGTGGAATGACCGAAGCGCCGGACTTTTGTAGCGACGTCGTGAATAGACGTACGGCAAGTTGATAGGTATCAATGTGACGTCTTATCCAAGTCTTGGATGAGGGTCACAGTTTTGAATGATATTTCTATTGTTAATAAATTTCCTGACGTATTCTTGAAAACTTCTTAGCCTACCCCTAGAGCGTGAAATCGAATTTTGTATTGACCCCAGTACAAAACCCATTTCTAAAACCCTAAAATATTTCTTTACTTAAAACGAACGTAACATGCGCCAAAGACGTTGGCTCGAGCTGTTGAAGATTACGATCGTTCCATGCAATATCATCGTGGAAGTGCGAACGTGGTAGCTGACGCGTTGAGTAGAAGATCGTATGCGAGTGCGATGTTGTTAACACAAAGACCCATTTCGTATAACTTACAAATGATGAAGATAGAGTTAAAGACTATAGAGACCCACGTGAAGATAACAAATATACGATTAAAATCGACTTTAATCGATAAAGTTAAAGCCGCTCAAGCTACACACCCAGAGCTGATGAATATGAAGAAGAAGGTTCAAGAGGGCGTTATTCTAGAAGCAAGAATCGACGAAGAGAGGAAATCTCAACCCTCGATTTAATTGGCCCATTTGAAATCCTCGATGAAGTAGGAACTGTGGCCTATAGACTCATTTTACCGCCAAGTATGTTGCGTGTTCAGAAGGAGGGGAGATTAGGAGACCCAAAATTTTATGAATAAAGATTTAATTTTCTCGAAATATTTTTTTGAATATTATGGTGTGGATTTGAGATAGTGTTATAGTTGTGGGTAGTATTTATAAAATTTGAAAAGTATGCAAGTTGTTGTATAATATTCGATTGGTCGGGGAATTATCTTTTTGTCAGAGAATATACGTACGACGGTACAATCATTGGTGGACCCCGCAACGGAATTATTGTCGGATGGAGAAAACGACAAAAATATTTTTATGAGAATAACTGTAACGACCCCAAAATAGGTCCATTCCATCCAACCCATTCTGAGTCGCCAAATACATGGTACAGAAACAACTACAACTTTATTATTACAACAGTAAAACTGTGAGTTAAATACAAATATTGTCTTCTAGACAATATTTATACTCAAATAAATCCTCATCACATTTATTGATACATTATTTTACAATAATGGTGAGGACTACTAAACAACTCTCTCTAGAACCTTCATTCCATACCCCGACTAGTACTCGCTACATTCTCGCCTCCTGAGAAGAAAAATGGAACAACAAGGAAAAGGGTGAGCTCAACTAGCCCAGTAAAGAATGTTATGACTAAGATAATATACAACAAATTATCGTTAGTCTCCAACAGGAAAAATCGATAGAATACAATAGGCAACAAGTTTCGGATCAATATTCATAGTGAAATAATAATTCATGAAGAGTTACGTAGAGAATGAAATCTACTATAATCTATGAATTTAATAGTCCATCATCAATATTTTATCCTGTAACATCAATCAATATTCATCTCAAATCAAATATTCATCTTTGCACTATGTGCCAAAGATATTCATCAATCGGTCGTATTATGTTCATCTCAACACTGCTCATCTTTGCACTAAAGGCCAAAGATATTCATCATCGGTCATGTTCATTTAAACACTGTTCATCTTTGCACTAAAGGCCAAAGATATTCATCGATCGGTCATGTTCATTTAAACACTGTTCATCTTTTGCACTACGGGGCCAAAGATATTCTTGAAATCATTCATCTTTGCACTACTGTGCCAAAGATATTCTTCAGAAATCATTCATCTTTGCACTACGTGCCAAAGATATTCAATACTATCATCATTTAAGACCGAGGATGATGAAAATACTTTTAAAGAACGAATCCGATTGAAACAAAATGACAAATATTATGGATTCGTATTTTTAAACAATCCGAGTTCAAAAATACTTCATAAATAATCATAGTGAAGTAAAATTCAAGAATGATCAAAACATGGATACAATCAAAGCTAGTATCCGAATAGATATTTTAGATTTAAAAGAAAATTTTCATTTTTGGTGAATAAAGAATCAGATTCGTGAATAGTGCCAGTATATCACGTGAATAAGTAACTCAGACACCAAAAGATAGAAATTCCAAAAAAAACATTTTCACGCTTCATTGAATAAGAACTCGTGAATAGTAACTCGTGAATAGTAACTCATGAATAGTAACCCCGACATGAAAAAGTTCCAAATTTGATAAAAAGTACCAACCAATATTTCAAAGATAATGATATTGAAGAATTAATATCATTTGAGAAGAAAATAACATCCTTACCTCAAAGAATCAAGACTTGGAAGGAAAGGCTCAAGTGATCTTTGAATGAAACTTATCTTTGAACAAAGAACTCTCAAAGTATCTAAATACTCACAAAATACGCTCAATAATATAGAGAGAGAAGAGAAAACTTTGTTTCGGTGTGATTTTCAATTCTAACTTAGCCCTCTATTTATAGGAAAATGTTAGCAATCTACCAAGGCAGACTTGACCGCAATTGATGGCTTTACACCGCTACTATTGCCACCCACCACATTTGAAATAAAATTCAGCACATTTTTTCACCAACCACAAGTGGGGCCCACTCAATTCTAGAATTTTCCACCAAAATCAATTATAAACCTAATTTAGAATCGACACCTCTTAAAATTCACAACAAATCATTCGTGCATTTTTAACGGTTCAAAATTTGTGGACATATACTCAACTTATGTATGTATAACATACCCAAAAATTACCACAATCCAACGGTCGGATTAAAAATTATAACCCCCATGATATATCTCAAAACCCACGATTTGATTTTTAATACCTCCAATCCGATAAAATACCGGTAAAACACCTCAACATTAATTCCTTCATTAATAACCACATAAATAAATCCATCATTTATATTCATATAAAATAAATATTTCCTTATCATATGAATCAATAATTAATTATTCACAAATAATATTACGTAATCACATTTATAATGACAACCAGTTGTTCCCTGGGAAGAGGGGCTTTCAATAAGGATCTCTCTTCATCGCGTAGCGCAATTAGGTGACCAAACCTCTCCTTAGATGTAACTTTCTAGACATTGCCAATAATGTTATCTAATAATATTATTCAAATAATATGAATTATTGATCCGATAATGGGAAATATCGTGCGATGACAATTATTGAACAACAATAATATAAAATATCAACGCAAGCAATTATTGAATCAATAAAATAAACTATTGAACAAGAACTCACCGTAATAATTATTGAGTAGTGCCTTCACTTACGTAAGGATCAATAATTCAACAATCTTGTCGCAATACCGGTAAGCATCTTTGTGCGACCACGCCGACATCGTATTTTAACCACCGGTATTCCAATAGTCTTAATTGAATAACAACTTCAAGTTATTTATAACCACCCAAACTTTGTCGTTTTCCTCATCCAATCGCTTTCAGTTATGGGGCCCACACACGGTCGCTACTGGCCGTCATCACGAATATTCCCGATAAAGCATTGAATATTCCACGACCAAACGAATATTCCCGACAAAAATGAATATTTTATAACCACTTGCTTATTTTGAAATATTTGCGTATTTAACCCTTAACTATCCACATTAATCAAATCAACCCTTACTATTTCAAAATAATAAATAAAGGAAATTCTTTTTATTTAAAAAATTCGGGGTCTTACAACCTCCCTCCTTATGAAATTTCGTCCTCGAAATGGACGACGATACACTGGTGTTTGAAAAGGTAAAGATACCTCGCTTTCATTTTCGTTTCCAACTCCCCAGTCATTTCCTCAATAGCATGGTTTCTCCACAAAACTTTAACTTATGGTATAACCTCGATACATAGGTCATGTTCTTTCCTCTACAAAATCTTTGCAGTACCTCCTCAGACGTTAAGTCTTGGCTATCTCGTCCGGTTCTAACTCAATGACGCGTGTTTCGGTCGTCCACATATTTACGTAACATCGATACGTGAAAAGCGTTATGAACACGCGTCATACTTGGTGGTAAAGCGAGTCTATAGGCCACGCCCTATTCGATCGAGAATTTCAAATGGATTAATAAATCGAAGGTTTGAGCTTTCCTCACCTCACCGATTCTCGCTTTTAAAATAACAACTTCTTGCACCTCCTTCTTCAAATTCATCGACTCCGGTGTGTAGCTTGAGCAACTTTAACTTTATCGATTAAAGTCGATTATACTCGTATATCATCACGCATCAGTATATCATCAATCTCATATATCATCAAATGGGTACCTAGAGTTTTCATCTCCATCTCTATTATTTGTATATTATACTGAAATGAGTCTTTGACAATATTGTACTCGTACTTGTATACGATCTTCTACTCAACACGTCGCCTACCACGTTCGCTTTTCCAGGATGGCATGGGTGAACATGTCTTTGAAATGAGTCTCTCTTGAGTTCTTCAAGCTCTTCCCACATTCCTTGCTCCATTCAAATTTTGTATCTCTACGAAGTCATTGCGATAATGAAATAGCGATTCGAGAATATCCTTCAACGAATCTCCGATAATAACCAACTAAGCCTCAGAAAGCTACGTATTTCGATTCATCGACTTAGGTTGCTCTCAACCGTGACTCATATCCCAATCTTGGATACGTCACAATGACACCTATCGATTTTACTATCGCATCGAATATGGCGTCCCCTATAGAGAGTCTCGCTTAGGTGAATTCCACAAAGGAAGTCACAAGATAAAGGCTCATGTACCAAATTCTATAGTTGAATTTTTAACTCTCGAAGTTCAATAGAGCCATTCGATATGAGATTTTAGAAATGAGTTTTGTACCGGGTTCAAATTCGATACAAAATTTAATATCGGTCTTTGGGAGTAAGCCAATAAATTCTTCAGAAATACGTCAGGAAAAATCAATAACAACAAGAATATTATTCAAATCTGACGTGTCTTTATTCAAATCCATAACATGGACTAAGAAAACTTGACATCCGTAATAAACGAATGACTTCATGGCTTGATATGAAAATGTTTGACTACAATGGTTTGACTGCTTGAGTTCGAATAACAGGTTGCTTAGGAATATGAAAACTAACAACCTTACAAAAGCAATCAATTTTGGCATGATGAGTAGTTAACCAATCAATCCCCAAAAGCAAGTATCTTTAAAGAGATAAGGTCAACAGGTAAGGTAATGGTGCCAACTTGAATCAAACAAGATTTTTTAAACAACGGATGTAATGAAAGTTTCTCCTAACGGATTCTCCATAAATAGGTCAAAGTCTAATTTCTCCGTAGTCAAGTTCAAACGTTGAGCGCAAGCAAGAGAGATAAAAGAATGGGTAGAACCGGTATCTAGTAAGGTATAAACTTCGCAAGAATTTATAATTAACTAACCTGCTAACTTCGTTCGTCGTTCTCGTATTTTAATGACCGGTCACGACAAACGCTCTTCCAGAATCGTTAACTTTGACTTTTACGGGACATCCTTTTGAGTCACCGCTTCATTGCACTAGGTTTCGATATCGCATAATCTCGGCGATATGTCCTTCTTTTCCACAATTATAGCATACCTTAAAGCTGTTAGGCGGTTTGGGATATGTCCCTCTTTCCGCATGATTTGTAACATACGACCGATGGTCTTTCTCCTCCTTGGAACGATTGCCCACATCGGTGTCGACATCTTCACATGGTCGTTGTTGAATCTCCTCTTTTAAAATCTCCTCCCAACTCGCTTCTTCTATTTTCATGGCCATGATTACCACCAGAGTGGTTACCGCCTTTGTCAAGTATTCTTCTTTCTCCATTTGGTTATCGTTATTTTGTTGACTACTATCTTGGTATAATCTCGGTTATGGACCCTCGGTTGAACGTCTTCGTTATCTCGCCTAACAACCTGAGCCCATTGACAACACATCGAATAGAGAGAAAATTTATGAGAAATGAGATATCGACGTATGCGGGTTTCAAACCTCTCGTAAACATCCGCGTCATCGTTCCTCATTCTCCACCAAATGAGGTGCAAACTCGGATAACTCCGCGAACTTCGCCTCGTCATTGGGACACCGTCATGTTATTCTCGCCCAGTCTAATAAACTCCACTTCCTTCATACGACGAATACTTTCGTGGAAGTACTTGTCATTGAACTATTTTCAAACGTCTCCCAAGACATGCCGAAGTAATTTGGATGGAGTACGCCTCACGATTCCCACCGATGAATCGCCTCACCACGGAACATAAAAGTAGCGAATGGAACTTTTCGTTTCTTCGTGCATCCCAAGACATCGAATATCTTGGTAATTTGCTTGACCCATGTTTCCGCCATGATCGGATCGCTTTCCTGCACTCGGTGGTCCCAACTCTTTGAACTACTTGTTTGTGACCACCGTGAATCGCTATCATCTCCTCCTCGTATTTTGAACACGAGTCTCCTAAATGCGATTTTGCATGAAGCGCAAAAAGCTTTTAAACATCCCCTCGTTCATCATCTCGCTTTCGGTGGTGTTATTCACGGAGGTACATCACACGACTGTTGCACGTTCTCCTCGTTGTTAAGCACAGGGCATCTCCACGGTCTCATTTACACCACTATTAATATTCTCAACGACATTCTCAAAACCGTCATAAAATAAGGGTTAATTAAGGAAATCAATATATCACATAATATCCCTATATCTTGACCAACTAACAAATAAGCTTAGGTAGGACACACTAGCGAAGGATTTACTCGCCTCCCTCCTAGTTCTATTCCCCGATCTCCGCCAGAGATCATATCCCTAAGCTCGATACCAACCGTAACGACCCCAAAATAGGTCCATTCCATCCAACCCATTCTCGAGTCGCCAAATACATGGTACGTAAACAACTACAACTTTATTATTACAACAAAGAAAAGCGTGAGTTAAATACAAATATTATCTTCTAGACAATATTTATACTCAAATAAATCCTCATCACATTTATTGATACATTATTTTACAATAATGGTGAGGACTACTAAACAACTCTCTGTAACCTTCATTCCATACCCCGACTAGTACTCGCTACATTCTCGCCTCCCGAGAAGAAAAATGGAACAACAAGGAAAAGGGTGAGCTCAACTAGCCCAAAGAAGAATGTTATGACTAAGATAATATACAACAAATTATCGTTAGTCTCCAACAGGAAAAATCGATAGAATACAATAGACAACAAGTTTCAGATCAATATTCGCAATGAAATAATAATTCATAGAAGAGTTACGTAGAGAATGAAATCTACTATAATCTATGAATTTAACGATCCATCATCAATATTTTATCCTGTAACATCAATCAATATTCATCTCAAATCAAATATTCATCTTTGCACTACGTGCCAAAGATATTCATCAATCCATCATGTTCATCTCAACACTGCTCATCTTTGCACTAAAGGCCAAAGATATTCATCGGTCGATCATGTTCATTTAAACACTGTTCATCTTTGCACTAAAGGCCAAAGATATTCATCGCCCATCATGTTCATTTAAACACTGCTCATCTTTGCACTAAAGCCAAAGATATTCTTCAGAAATCATTCATCTTTCAGACCACTGAGCCAAAGATATTCTTCAGAGAATCATTCATCTGCACTGCTCTGGTGCCAAAGATATTCAATACTATCATCATTTAAGACCGAGGATGATGAAAATACTTTTAAAGAACGAATCCAAAGTGAAACAAAATGACAAATATTATGGATTCGTACTTTAAACAATCCGAGTTCAAAATACTTCATAAATAATCATAGTGAAGTAAAATTCAAGAATGATCAAAACATGGATACAATCAAAGCTAGTATCCGTAATAGATATTTTAGATTTAAAAGAAAAATTTTCATTTTTCGGTGAATAGTGCCAGATTCGTGAATAGTCCAGATATCGTGAATAAGAACTCCGACACCAAAAGATAGAAATTCCACAAAAAAAACATTTTCACGCTTCATGAATAGTAACTCGTGAATAGTAACTCGTGAATAGTAACTCATGAATAGTAACCCCGACATGAAAAAGTTCCAAATTTGATAAAAAGTACCAACCAATATTTCAAAGATAATGATATTGAAGAATTAATATCATTTGAGAAGAAAATAACATCCCTTACCTCAAAGAATCAAGATGCCGGAAGGAAAGGTGGGAAGTGATCTTTGAATGAAACTTGTAATCTGACAAGAACTCTCAAAGTATCTAAATACTCACAAAATACGCTCAATAATATAGAGAGAGAAAGAGAGAAAACTTTGTTTCGGTGTGATTTTCAATTCTAACTTAGCCCTCATTTATAGGAAAATGTTATTACCAAGAAGCAGACTTGACCAAGCTACCGATGGCTTTACTCGCTACTATTGCCACCCACCACATTTGAAATAAAATTCAGCACATTTTTTCACCAACCACAAGTGGGGCCCACTCAATTCTAGAATTTTCCACCAAAATCAATTATAAACCTAATTTCCGAATCCGACACCTCTTAAAATTCACAACAAATCATTCGTGCATTTTTAACGGTTCAAAATTTGTGGACATATACTCAACTTATGTATGTATAACATACCCAAAAATTACCACAATCCAACGGTCGGATTAAAAATTATAACCCCCACAATATATCTCAAAACCCCTGATTTGATTTTTAATACCTCCAATCCGATATAATACTGGTAAAACACCTCAACATTAATTCCTTCATTAATAACCACATAAATAAATCCATCATTTATATTCATATAAAATAAATATTTCCTTATCATATGAATCAATAATTAATTATTCACAAATAATATTTACGAATCACATTTATAATGACAGTCGTTCCCAGAAAGAGGGGCTTTCAATAAGGATCTCTCTCATCTTGGCCGCAATTAGGTGACCAAACCTCTCCTTATTGCGAACTTTCTAGACATTGCCAATAATGTTATCTAATAATATTATTCAAATAATATGAATTATTGATCCGATAATGGGAAATCTTGTGCGATGACAATTATTGAACAACAATAATATAAAATATCAACGCAAAGAATTATTGAATCAATAAAATAAACTATTGAACAAGAACTCACTGTAATAATTATTGAGTAGTGCCTTCTTACGTAAGGATCAATAATTCAACAATCATGCGCAATACCAGGCCATCGCGCAACCACGCAGCAGACATCGTATTTTAACCAACCGGGTATTCCAATAGTCTTAATTCAGAATAACTACGCCAGTTATTTATAACCACCCAAACTTTGTGCGCTTTTCCTCATCCAATCGCTTTCCGTTATGGGGCCCACACATGGTCTTGGTTCGTCGCATTTAATATTCCCGACAAGCGATGCTAATATTCCACGACCAAACTAATATTCCCAAACAAAATGAATATTTTATAACCACTTGCTTATTTTGAAATATTTGCGTATTTAACCCTTAACTATCCACATTAATCAAATCAACCCTTACTATTTCAAAATAATAAATAAAGGAAATTCTTTTTTATTTAAAAAAATTCGGGGTCTTACAATAACGGCGGAAGTTTTACCGTTAAAACTGTTGAACTACTCGGTAGTAAAAGTATAATAATACACGTAGTTACATAGTAGCACACAGTATTGATTATTGATGTTTACGTGATAAGTTACTCAGTTTTGTTTTATTAGTATTATTAATGTAATAAAATAGAAAAACTTTTTATATAAAAAATAAAGATACTTTTATAAAGTTATTCTATAAATAGAATATATTATATTCTATTATGCATAGTGTTTTTTGCATAGTAAAATCTTTTTATATAAAATAGAATACTTTTATAAAGTTATTCTATAAATAAAATATATTATATTTTATTATATTCATAGTGTTGCATAGTATCAGATATAGTGTTTTTGCATAGTAAAATCTTTTTATATAAAATGTAATACTTTTATAAAGTTATTCATTTTATTAGATTATAAATAGAATATATTATATTTTATTTAAAAGATTTTGCTTTAAATATGGACCTTCCGATTAAAAAGTAAATCAATCTGGACCGCTCATGAATTAGTTACTATGCGTGATCCATTCTTCTATAAATAGAAGCTCATTCATTCATTATTTCTTACTTAATTCATGAAACTCAGAGAGAGAAACTATAGAGAGAGTTCTTCTTCTATAATCTTGAAAGTATTTCTTTAGAGTTTAAGAAAGCATTGAGCGTAGTACAAGTTTTTTTCGAGTATATCATCGTCCTACCAGTCAGAATACTCTTCTTTCAAAGGTAAGGGATATTATTTGTTGTACTCGTAAGGGGTATTATTTCTTTCTTATTCGTGAAGAGAACTTACGTTATTCCATTCTTTATTATTCATTGGAATAACTTTGATATCGTGAGCTACCCTATACTTGGTGAAATTCTTACATTATTCCATTCTTTATCATTATGTTGGAATAACTTTGTCACATCAAATACCAATACATAGTGAAATTCTTACGTTAATCCATTCTTTTTATTATTCGTTGGAACATCATCCCATGCGTGCGTTTACGCATGACTGGTTCCGCTTTCTTTATTATTCTGTTGGAACATCCGCCTACATTGCGTTTACACATAACTTTGGTTCCATTATTTATTATTACATTGGAATATCCTATCTCGTGCATTTACGCATTTAATTTATTTCGTTATTTTTTATATTCATTGGAATAACTCGCTCATGCAATCTATCGCATGCACGGTTATTTCTTTTGTTATTCCATTCTTTATTATACTCAGTTGGTTAAAGTTTTGACTTCTATACTCCATGAAATTAGTGGAATATTCTTGATATTTGCGCTTCATCCAGTATCTTTTCATGAAAATATTCTTCTGAGCATTCTTGAATTTTACTCCACAAAGAAGTATCATGTTGATAATTTGGACGTTATTGGTTCATGGATAAATTAATTCTTGAACTTGTTTTTATTGATTTCTTATATCATTGTCATCATCCTCATGTTTATAATATGTTGAAAGTCATTTGTGGCCTGTAGTGCATAGATGGACTTGGTATGATTATGACCAGGAATTATTCTAAGATAATCATGACCGTAATGTTACAAATGATGTGGTAAAAATCTCTCGTTAGTAGTAGTGCATTAATGGATGATTGTTGGCATGATCATGACCATTGATGAATACACGAATATCCTTGATTCGTAGTGCATGGATAATTTGTGGTCGCGATATTAATGAATATCCTGGCCGTGGTGCAAGGATGATGTGGATTATTTATTGTCGAGTCTCAAATGATAAAAGTAATGAAAACCTTTTAAATCATAGTAGATAGTAGATTTTATTCTCTACTTGACTCTTCTAATGGATCGCTTGTTACCGCAGATTAAACTTGATGTTTGTTATATTTTATCGGTTTTAAACACTATCAAGGCTAATGATAATTTATTCGCATTATCTTAGTCATAATATTTCTTCCTGGGCTAGTTGAGCTCACCCTTTTACTTTCATTATTCTCTTCAGGACATGAGAACGTAGCAGGGACTAGTCGGAAAACAGAGTGATGGTCCTAGATGGTGCATTAGTAGTCCCCACTACGTTGTGAAATAGTGTGATAATAAATGTAATAAGGACCCCATTGAGTTTGTATATTGTCTAGATGACAATATTTGTATTAAAACTCACAGCATATGTTTAGTCATATTTTACACCACTGTTGTATAATTAAGTTTGTATTTGAATTCTGTACCATGTATCTGGCGACCCAAGATGGGTGATGTAAATCTATTTTTGGGGCGTCACAATTATCATTATTATTATTTAAAATTTTAATTATTTAAAATTTAGTATTATTATTACAATAATAATTATTACAATTATTATTATTATTACAGTTATTATTATCTCATCTTCACATGTATATAAACGATGCTAGGTGGTTTAAATATTAGTGTTACATAAATTTTAGCATAATAGGTAGTTGGTCCAGTGGTTTTTGTTAGAATATAAGGTTCTAGTTTGGGGAGGTCTAGAGTTCAACACTTGTTAGCAACATTTTCTTTAAGAAAATTTTTAAGGCAACCCTTCTACCCTCCGTCGCCAAGAAATAATCAGCCACGTCAACCAAAAATAAGCTGGTCGATATAACAAGCATTTAAAATCAATTTTTTGGACTAAATCGAACAGAATGACCATTTTATAATTTTTGAGAAATATGATTATTCGATTGTAACAAAAAAGTTTTTAGAATAACAATGAAAACCGGACCCTAGTACAGTGACCAAAACGTTATTTATCCTGATGGTAGTCTAATGCTCCTTCCCAGGGTTAGACATGTATTTGCTCAATACTTTCATTGTTTGAGCAATATCTGATCTCATACATACCATTGCATACATCAAGCCACTAACTACGATTACATATATAATGCAAGCCATTTACTCCTCTTTTTTCTTGGTCTTAGGACACTAATTAGCAGATAATTTTCGTCTTGTAGCCAGGGGCAGATCCAACCCTTTAGTTCAGTGGGGTCAACTTTTTAAATATAAAAATTTATAAAGAAATAAAATACAATATAATAAAGGCAAAAAAGATGTGAGGGGCATTGTAAATAATTGCGTGAGATATCATATAAAATCGATGTCGTTTTATGTAATTGAATATACTTCCTCCCATGTTATGTATAAAGTGATATTTTATAATTTTTAAAAACATTGTTATTATAAGAAATACCTCGCGCAAGAACGTGAGAATATCCCCCATCGTGTCCTCTAAAATAAATTATAAAATTAAATAATATTATAAATATATTATTTATAATAATATTTTTTGAGACTTCATTACTTTAAACCATTGCAATGATAGTCTCATTTCAATAGTTACAAAAATATCATGTTCACTATAAGTTACTAAACAATATAAAAGAGTGGAATGATAGTACTAACTTTGTATCAATTCGATTTTATTTAAACAAATGTAATTAGGTTTATGAAATTAAAATTAAAGCTAAAATTATTAAGCAATGGTTGATATAAGATTTATAAAGCTAAGATTAAAATTTTCCTCAATGCCTCATCTAAATCTCTTTACTCTATTTTCAATTAATCAATCATAGTAAATCGTTAACCGAGAATTCATAATTATTTATAAAACCTCTTCCGATAGTTAAATAAATATATATCTTCAAAATAAATCACTATATTCCTATGTGAATTAACTTAGAACAAATTTATTAAGTTCAAATTCTCAAATTGGTTACACACGGTATATAGGTATATTCAAATCTTATACAAGAATTAGTTATTCAATCCTAAGAAGAATAAACTAAAAACATGTTATCATATTCAGATCTAACCCTAGAATCCATTTTTCAATTTCATCTAGGCTATCAAATTAATTATTGATCAGACAATCACACATTAAGCACAAAATACGGTAAACAACTTGCATATGATTAATAGTAATTGATACGAGAGTAAATAAATTCATACTAAACATTGGGTTTCATTGTAATCTTAATTAAAATTTAGTTCTTAATAGAGTTGAAAAACATCATCATAAAATTAAATATAGCACCTTAGGATTACAAAAATATAAAGAAGAGATAGGAAAACAAAATATGTGTCACCCAGCCTCGCTCTCCGAATCAGCCTTCAATCCTCAATCTCCTTTGTGCTCCTTTAATTCTGATATGCAATCCCAGCTCTGTGACGCCCCCAAATCCGGGTATCTTCCAACCAGACAGATGGTGTTACACGGTGCTACAGTTCACACATACATTCAATTGAAATGCCTCAAAAAGAATGAATATGTCTTGTATATATTCCAAAAACAATATTTCCATTCCCAGGTTTTTTATTACAAAGGCAACCTATTCGTTTCATATTCCTAAATTTACACTTACTTTGACAAGTATTGCTTCTATAATCCCTGAAATTAATAGAATATCCTTGAGTTTTGCGTTTCATCTAGTATCGTTTCACTGAAATATTTGTCTAAACCTTCTTATTAAATTTTAATATTTTCATACGGGGTACTATTCACAGAGTACTATTCATACGGTACTATTCACTCGGGGTACTATTCACGGGGTACTATTTACGACAAAATTGGTTTCTTTTCTGTCCAAATTATTTTTGATACCTGAATATCATTCTTGAATTTTACTCCACAATTAGTTATCATGTTGACAATTTGGACATTCTTGAACTCTGGATAAATTGAATTATAAATCTATAATATTTATCCTTAATCTCACTTGATTCATTCTTTATATCATTGTCATCATCCTCATGCTAATATTGTGCTGAAAGTCATCTTTGGCCCGTAGTGCATATATGGACTGTTGATTGGTATGATTATTGTGAGACCTCAGATTTTATGAATAAATATTTAATTTTCTCAAAATAATTTTTTAAATATTATGGTGTGGATTTGATATAATGTTATAGTTGTGGGTTATATTTATAAATTTTACAAAGTACGCAAGTTGTTATATAATATTCAATTGGTCAGGGAATATTCTTTTTGTCAGGGAATATCCGCACGACGGTATAATCATTGGTGGACCCCGCAACGGAATTATTGTCGGATTGAGAAAACGACAAAAATACTTTATGAAAATAACGACGGAAGTTTTACCGTTAAGCTTCTTTGAAACACCGGTGTTAAAAAAACGATGTCTGGCGTGGTTGCATATAGTAGCACACGGTATTGATTATTGATGCTTACGTGAGAAGTCACTCAGTTATACTAAATGTTGCTTCTGATAATTCTTTGCATCATATCTTTCATATTATTGATTCAATTATTATTACGATTATCATCCGCATAATATGACATATTATTAAATCAATGATTGAGACGACAAAGTTATTCATATTATTATTTGCAATATTGACAATGTATAGAAGTTACATCGAGGAGAGGATTGGTCACCTAATTGCGCCGCCAATAAAAAGAAATCCTTATCTGAAAGCCCCCTCTTCTCACAGAGCGACTGGTTGTTAAATATTGTGAGTTATAATTTTAATGATGAATGTTATTAAAATTGAAGTTGTGTTCTGAGTTGAATTTGGAGACGCGGACGTGATATTTTAGTCTGGAACGATGAAATTAGTAAAAATAGTCTATAAACACAAAAAATTTCGGGATTCACTATTTGGTCAAAAAGTCAATAGTTGACTTTTTTGGGAAAAGTCAAACTTCGAAATTTCAAAATTTATATTTTTGATAAAAATAGTTTCATTATGTTGGAATTGTTTGTGTTAGTGAAAATCTACATCTATTCCGATGATAATTGATGTCTGGGGGTTATATTGATAAATCGGGTAATTTATCGGATAAATAAGCAATTAATTGCTACTAATTCACATGCTTATATAACTATTTGTTCACATGTGTGTACTATTGAATCACATTATTGTACTATTAGGGGAGTTGGTGCAAAATTGAATCACATGTGTGTACTATTTCTTTTGTATTCATGAAGAGAACTTCTGTTATTCCATTTTTTATTACTCTGTTGGAATAACCTGTATACGCGGGCTACCCTATACTTGGTGACATTCTTCTATTATTCCGTCTTTATTATTCTGTTGGAATATCATGTCTGTGCATTTTACGCCGGACCTGATTCCGTCTTTATTATTCTGTTGGAATATCCATCACATGCGCTTTTACTGTGGGACACAGTTAAAATCTTTATTATTATTACATTTGAAATATCCATATACTGTGTGTTTTCTGTGGGACTGATTACATCTTTATTAGTATTCTGTTGTTATATTTGAATTATTTACCATGTATTTGGCGACTCGGAATGGTTTGTGTAGACTTATTTTGGGGGCGTCACAAAATGGGTTAGGGTATGGGTCAATTACAAAATACTTTTGCGCTACCATGCATCTACATTATTTGAGCCACACAAACAAACACATGCCCAACAAATTTAATTCACAATACCCTTTTTATTTAATTAGGGTTACTAGTTCACCTAATTTGGACTTTAATTAATTACCCACATTAGTTTAATTATATAACACAATAAGACTTTCTATTAAATAGGTTGAGATAATAAATTAAAGGGTTATTTACACTTCCTAGTACATTTTTAGAAAAAATTACAACAAAAGTGCATCTAGAAAATATTTACAAAACTAATACATTTTCAATATTTTATTTATAAAATTAGTGCATTTGGTATGTCTAGCTATAGATTTTCATCAGAAAATGAGTAATTTGTAGGAAAAAAGAGATTGAAGATGGTGAAGTTATGGAAATTAAGAAGGAAATGGAAAAAAAGAGATACCAGCCGCTGGCAGCGATGGTCATCATCGGCTATGACGTCATCATCGGTCATGTCTTCACACTAGCCGCTAGCAACGACTGTCGAATGATGGGGACGTGCTTCACTACGGAGAATGCTTTATTCAATCGTACAACTTGTCTCATCATGTAGTCCTACCGGTAGCTACTTACCACCGGGGTTGTCCAGCTCATTCCATCGTAGTCAAATGCGACTAGTAGTCAAACCTTCATACAAATGTAACCAATTCAGTTTTATTGGGTTACCAATTAATTATAAAAAATTTAAGAACAATTTTCAAGTGTTACCTGAATTTGTTTTCTTCAAGTACATGTGCATCCATGAACATTTTTATTGGGTTATGCAATGGTCGTCGTCGGTACATTTTTTTTTTCATAGTGCAGTTGGTAGCCAAACCTTCATACAAAGGTAACCAATTTAGTTTTATTGGGTTACCAATTAATTTTAAAAAATTTAAGAACAGTTTTCAAGTGTTACTTGGATTTGTTTTCTTCAAGATGTGAAACCATGAACAATTTTATTGGGTTCTGCAATGGTCGCCGTCGGTACATTTTTTTTCCATAGTGCAGTTGGTAGTTATGGGTAAGGAAATCGTGCCTTGCTAGGGTTAAGGTTTAATTTGTGTTGACTGAGGAGGAGAGAAATCTACGAGAGCACATAATTGATTGATGGATTGAATAGGGAAGAAGAACATGTGATCAGTTACTCCAATGACACGTGACAGAATTCTCAGAATCTGAAAATATTGTTAGGGTATATAATAGGGATTCAGAGAGTCATCTTGAGTGGTTCGAGTTGAGGGAATGTCCAGTGCTTCGAGTTGAAAGAATGTCCAAGTCCCAAAGTTCAAAGAGAGGTCCCCTCTTTCATAGAATGAAAAGGGTATTTATAGAGTATCCTGACACTTAAGTTGTCACATGTCAGGCACATGTCTTCAGAAAATTTTTAGAAATAACCTTTAGTCATTAGAATAATGCTCATATCGTCCTGTCCTTCTAGCCACAAATTCAATCCCTAAATCAATTTCCAAAACGAGCCGCCTCCACGAGCCTTCTGCCCCAGGATACGTGAAGGCTTCTCTTGGGATCTATCGTATTTGTTTCTGGCTTTTCTGTCTTCATTCAATTAAGTTATGTGAACCCTAATTTATACATTTAATTTAATTAGGTCATGTGAACCCTAATTTGCACTTGGGCCCATAGTAACCAAACCTTCATAAAAAGGTAACCAATTCAGCTTTATTGGGTTACCAATTAATTATTAAAAAAAATTAAGAACAGTTTCCAAGTGTTACCTACATTTATTTTTTTCAACATGTGCAACCATGATGGGATCATAGAGTAGTCATGTGGATTTCTCTTACTTTTTTTAATTTTTCTCCTTTGATCTCCATGCTTTTTGGTAAGTGTTATGTGATTATTGTGTTGCACTCTTTTGTAATTATTTTGTGGATGCACTAATCTTGTAATTACTTTATAATTGTTGTATATTAATGTAAAGAACCCTAAATTAAATATTTTAGCTAGTTTATAATTAAATACTTGGGGTCTTAAATAAATATAACACTTAAGTTATTTAATTATTATACCTACAATATTTATAAATAGGTCTCAAGACTTTTCTTTTTATTCATTAGTCAACTTAAAATACATAAATTAATTAACTTACTTAATTCACATCGCATAACACATATTCACACATATGCTTAAGACAATTCCTTATAAAAATTCATTTCATAATATATATATATATATATATATATATAAAGTAAAGTTCAGGGACAGAACTATTAAGTAGCATAAAATCTTAAGTAACATAAGTATATAAGAGCCTTACTATCGTGTATTTTAAAGAACCCAATTTTGCGTTCTGCGTCTCCTCTCTCCAAATCACGAACTCTTCTCCCCAAATTCGCGAATCTTAGAGAAGCCTTGAAGCAGAGCCCAATCCTAGCCCTAGGTGTTGCGTCTCTCCTCTCTCCAAATCCCTAGCCCTAGGTCACGAACTCTTCTCCCCAAATTCGCGAATCTTAGAGAAGCCTTGAAGCAGAGCCAAATCCCTAGCCCAAGGTTCTGCGTTCTGCGTCTCTCCTCTCTCCAAATCAGGTATGTGTATGTTTGAATCCTTTGTTTGTTTTATCTATCCAATCCTGCAATAAAATATTTAAGAATGTGTCAAATGTATGTAAAGTTTGCTACATGTTGTATTCGGGATCAAAATCAAAATCAAGTGTAAAAGAGTCTGGTTTTGCACTTTCAAAAAACTTTGGAAAAAATATACTCTCATGTACGCCTGTTAAGTGTTTGTGTTATGGTTACTGGCTATTACATACTAGTGTTTGTGTTATATTGTTTTGAAGTTTTTATTCTCAGATGGCTTTGTTTTTATCCTTCTTTGTAGGGAGTTGTTTTCCAGAGTTGTCAATATGGATTTTTTGAAAATTTGGTCAAAATGTGTTTGAATAGCTTCACTTGTGATGCAACATTCAAATGTTGAAATTTTTACATAATTTCATCATTTCATCTTTTATGTTGGCAACGTATTAACCTTAATTAATTCTCTCTCCCCAGCCATGAGCACAATTTCATCAGGAAGTTCATCACGCAATTGCAAATGTGGAGTTCCTTCTGTTAGGTTTGTAATATTCATGAGCGCAATCAAATTTCACAAATTAGCGGAAGCGTGTAAAAATCAGAGTTTAAAAAATTTACAAACCATATACCCGGATCACCCTTTATGCATAATTATTAATTAAACGAAAAGATAAAGAATAAAATCATACCCTTGAAGATCGAGCTTCCTCAGGTACAAGTTCACCTCCAAATCCTTTCGTGTTCAACTTGAATCTACCAGGGTTTTGTTCCTTCCTTTGATCAACGTTAGCCACCCATATGTTTGGCCTCTAGAGGTGATCCACCAAGGAATAATAATGATTCAAGAAAAAGGGTGGTTGGCTAAACCCTAGTTTTTCTATCTCTATAGAAAGGGTGTGTCAACTACCCCTCACCCATAATAAGACTCTTCTTATTAATAGATGTGGGCAACCCACCTTAACAATTAAGGAATTGGGTTTTATTTAATTAATTAAATTCTTTTAATTAATTAAGCTCCCTAATCTTATTAGGGATAATTAATTAAACTCCTTTAACTAATTTAACCTCCTAATCTTATTAGGAATAAATGAGAGTACTTATATTAAATTAATTCCTAAACTCTTTTAGAAATTAAAATAATAATAATTGTAATAATATTAATAAGACTCCTCTTATTAATTTATATTTAATATTTCTAAAATATTAAATAATAAATATTAAGCTATTTAATTTATTCTATCACCATAGATTAAATTAAATATACTTAACATATTATTACGATTATGCCATTAACTTCTTAAATAATTATTCTTCCTTTTATGGTGTGACCCTTTAGGTTCTCCATATTAAGCTTAGGTTGTGAATAAATCAATTAGAACAATTCTAATCTTATTTAAATAAATAAATTAAACAATTAATTTATTTAAATAAATAATATTTATTCTACAATAGGGATAAGCCTCCCCTAGCGATCAACGACTTTCCGGATAATATAGATTTCAACATTAATCATTAAAGAACCTTTGAGTAAATAGTTACCGTGACAATTCAATCCTTCCACCATACAATGTCCCAATTAAATATAAGACATGGAATTCTTTGTCAAGTCTTATTTTATTTAATTATATGTATTTCGATCCTTAAATGCACAACTCCAAATAATGTAAATTAGAAACTCCTTTCTAATTTCATTACGCATTGCCAAGGACTCTTTGGGTTGTCATTTATCGAATCACATAGGACATTCTCTTCTTTTATTAGAAGTGGTAGATTCTTTATTGATCATACATTATCTCCATGTATAACTTATTATACCCAAGCATACCCTTTGATATACCCTAAGGGTCTTAAGGAATAAGTCAAAGTATAACTCATCATACATAAGATACTATGATGATCTCAAGTCCAAGGATTACTTGTCTTTACTATCACTACTGAGAATTCCTATTGACAGCAAATAAAACTCCATTAGGTATTCCTTAGCGAGCCACGTTCAATTGAACTTATTCTCTAATAAGCACCTACATACTTGCTTTAGTGTCTCCACACAAATGATCATGAGATCAATCATCCTCATCCAATGAGCAAGCAACGTATGTACCAATCTATCCAGGATTCACTAATCCCCAATTTAGTAATCCAATGATTGGGAACTATTTTAGTTTTAAGCTTTCTAAGAATTTAGATCTCATTAGAATGATCATCATCATTATTCTAAAAGCATTGCTTAAAACTATGGGTTTATCACATATTATAAAACAGCATCATGTAGATAATTAAAAGCCTTTAATAAATTAATACTTTTTATTAATAAATGAATAAGATTGTTACAAAGTATATGCTTTATCATCAAACATGATTGGCTTGTGTGCATACTACTTTCACCTTCACCTGTGAAGGTTTCATAGACCAAAACAAATCCCGGGAGACGATTTATTGGTTGCACAAATTATAAAACAATACCATGTAACTCTTTTGAATGGATTGATCCACCAATGTCACCGGGCTCAAGAATTGCTCAGTATTATCGCGAAAACAATGAATTGAAGTCTGAAATAGAAATTTTAAATACAAGGATTAACGAGCTGAGTATTGTTATTGTCAATGCCAAAAATGACAAAGCTATTGAATCAAATAAAAATCAAGAGCTGGTGTAAAAAATTGAGGAGATGACATTGAAGAATGAAAGACTGAAGAAAAAAGTGGTGTACTCGATTTTCCTTTTTCCTTTCATGTTGTGGTTTTTGTTGTCTGTAATGTAGTTGTAGTTGTGTTGTAATGAAATTACAAGTTGTAGTTCCTATAGAGAGGATGGCTCCAATGTCTTTGCGCAGCTCCATGTCACATGTTTTTTTATTTAAGTTTACTTCTGAATTTTAGTCATTTTATGTACATGAACTACTGAGATATGACAGACTGCATTTTGGAATTATAGAGTTTATTGCACTTGTACTACTGAGATATGGTATTTTAATAACTCGGTATTTGAAAAGGAGCGAGCACTTGTACTACAGACTGCATTTTGGAATTATAGAGTTTATTTGCACAACTTATGCTTTATATTGCCTCTGTTATTGGATTGACATGACCACATTACAACTGCCCACTTCATGTATTCTTGATATATTTGAGACCTTCTGATCACTGTACCTGCATCATAAAAGATAATTTATCCAACCATGGCAGACAGAGGATGTATGAATTTTGTATGCAAGGGAAATTCAAAAACACCTAAAAGACTACAGTAGTCATGACTTTAAAGATCTCACTAAAACCCCAGCTGAGACTAGGAAAGTGTTATCAGCAACAAGCACATCTCTGGTAACATCCTTTCATGTGCTGTAGAGATTACTTTATTTATTTAAAAACAGGACAACCATGTTAAACCAACATATATGGCTTATATCACAACAACTCACAATAACTTATAATTGGAAGAGGATATAACCAACATCTTACCACTGTCCTTTCAACAACTTTATGACTAAAATTGTAAATCAAAACACAAGTTAAACCAGGAGAAGATTATTCTTGAAGTCAATTGTGACGCCCCCAAAATAGGTCCATTCCATCCAACCCATTCTGAGTCGCCAAAAACATGGTACAGAAATAACTACAACTTTATTAATACATTTGTCGTGCAAAATACGACAACACATAAACTGTGAGTTTAAATACAGATATTGTCATCTAGACAATATCCACACGCAAATAAATCCCCATCATAATTATTGATACATTATTTTATAAAAATGGTGAGGACTACTAAACAACTCTCTCTAGAACCTTCATTCCATACCCCGACTAGTACTCGCTACATTCTCGCCTCCTGAGAAGAAAAATGGAACAAAAAGGAAAAGGGTGAGCTCAACTAGCCCAGTAAAGAATGTTATGACTAAGATAATATAGAACAAATTATCGTTAGTCTTCAACAGGGAAAAATCTGATAGAATACAATAGACAACAAGTTTCGAGATCAATATTATTAGCGTGAAATAATAATAATTCATAGAAGAGTTACGTAGAGAATGAAATCTACTATAATCTATGAATTTATCGGTCCATCATCAATATTTTATCCCAGTAACATCAATCAATATTCATCTCACATCAAATATTTATCTTTGCACTATGTGCCAAAGATATTCATCATCGATCGGTCATGTTCATCTCAACACTGTTCATCTTTGCACTAAAGGCCAAAGATATTCATCATCCATCATGTTCATCTCAACACTGTTCATCTTTGCACTAAAGGCCAAAGATATTCATCGATCCATCATGTTCATTTAAACACTGTTCATCTTTACACTATGTGCCAAAGATATTCATCATCGGTCATGTTCATTTAAACACTGCTCATCTTTGCACTACTAAAGCCAAAGATATTCATCATCGGTCATGTTCATTTAAACACCTATTCATCTTCAGACTACGTGCCAAAGATATTCATCGAAATTATTCATCTTTGCACTACTGTGCCAAAGATATTCTTCGAAATCATTCATCTTTGCACTACTGGGCCAAAGATATTCAATAATATCATCATTTAAGACCGAGGATGATGAAAAATATTTTTAAAGAACGAATCCAAATTGAAACAAAATGACAAGGATTAAGGATTAAGGATTCGTACTTTGTTTTATCCATGTCCAACAATACCTCAAAAATAATCATAGTGGTGTAAAATTCAAGAATGATCAAAACATGGATACAATCAAAGCTAGTATCCGAATAGATATTTTAGACAAAAGAAAAATTTTCATTTTTCTATTGAATAGGTCAGATATCGTGAATAGTGCAGTACACGTGAATAAGTAACTCAAACACCAAAAGATAGAAATTCCACTAAAAAACATCTTCACGCTTCATGAATAGTACTCGTGAATAAGAACTCGTGAATAGTAACTCGTGAATAGTAACTCATGAATAGTAACTCATGAATAGTAACCCCGATATGAAAAAGTTCCAAATTTGATAAAAAGTACCAACCAATATTTCAAAGATAATGATATTGAAGAATTAATATCATTTGAGAAGAAAATAACATCCCTTACCTCAAAGAATCAAGATTTCGGAAGGAAAGGCGGAAGTGATTTGAATGAAACTTGTCTTGAACAAAGAACTCTCAAAGTATCTAAATACTCACAAAATACGCTCAATAATAATAGAGAGAGAGAGAGAAAACTTTGTTTCGGTGTGATTTTCAATTCTAACTTAGCCCTCTATTTATAGGAAAATGTTAATTACCAAGGACTTGACTGCTTTACGATGGCTTTACCTGCTACTATTGCCACCCACCACATTTGAAATAAAATTCAGCACATTTTTTCACCAACCACAAGTGGGGCCCACTCAATTCTAGAATTTTCCACCAAAATCAATTATAACCCTAATTTTCGAATCCGACACCTCTTAAAATTCATAACAAATCATTCGTGAATTTTTAACGGTTCAAAATTTGTGGACATATACTCAACTTATGTATGTATAACATACCCAAAAATTACCACAATCCAACGGTCGGATTAAAAATTATAACCCCCGCAATATATCTCAAAACCCCTGATTTGATTTTTAACACCTCCAATCCGATAAAATACTGATAAAACACCTCAACAATAATTTCTTCATTAATAACCACATAAATAAATCCATCATTTATATTCATATAAAATAAATATTTCTTTATCATATGAATCAATAATTAATTATTCACAAATAATATTACGTAATCACAATTATGATAACCCGGTAGTTCCCAGAAAGAGGGGCTTTCCAATAAGGATCTCTCCATCTTGGCGCCGCAATTAGGTGACCAAACCTCTCCTTAGATGTAACTTTCTAGACATTGCCAATAATGTTATCTAATAATATTATTCAAATAATATGAATTATTGATCCGATAATGGGAAATCAAAGTGACAATTATTGAAACAACAATAATATAAAATACCAACGCAAACAATTATTGAATCAATAAAATAAAATATCGACAAGAATTATCGTAACAATTATTGAGTAGTGCCTTCTTCACGTAAGGATCAATAATTGATGCAATACCGTGTGCCATCGTGCAACCACGCGCAGACATCGTATTTTAACCACCGGGTATTCCAACAGTCTTAACGGTAACAACTACGCCGTTATTTATAACCACCCAAACTTTGTCGTTTTCTTCATCCGACAGTTATCCGTTATGGGGCCCACACATGGCTGCGCCGTCGTACGAATATTCCCCGACAGTACGAATATTCCACGACCAAACGAATATTCCCCGACAACAATGAATATTTTATAACCACTTGCTTATTTTGAAATATTTGCGTATTTAACCCTTAACTATCCACATTAATCAAATCAACCCTTACTATTTCAAAATAATAAATAAAGGAAATTCCTTTTTATTTAAAAAATTTCAGGGTCTTACAACCTCCCCTCCTTATGAAATTTCGTCCTCGAAATTGACGTACGTACCTGGTGTTTCGAAAAGATGAGAATACCTCGCTTTCATTTCCGTTTCCAATTCCCAGGTCATTTCTTCAATAGCATGATTCCTCCACAAAACCTTAACTTGTGGTATAACCTTGGTACATAGGTCATGTTCTTTCCTCTACAAAATCTTGACAGGTACCTCCTCGTACGTTAAGTCTTCGGCTATCTCGTCCGGTTCTAACTCAATGACGTAGTTCGTGTCTTCCACATATTTACGTAACATCGATACGTGAAAAACGTTATGAACACGCGTCATACTTGGCGGTAAAACGAGTCTATAGGCCACAGTTCTTATTCGATCGAGAATTTCAACTGGATTAATAAATCGAAGGTTTGAGCTTTCCTCACCTCACCGATTCTCGCTTTTGAAATAACAACTTCTTGCACCTCCTTCTTCAAATTCATCACTCCGATTGTGTAGCTTGAAGCGACTTTAACTTTATCGATTAAAGTCGATTATACTCAGTATATCATCACGCACTCAGTATATCATCACGTGGGTACCTAGAGTTTTCATCTCCATCTCTATTATTTGTATATTATACTAAATTAGTCTTTGACAACATCGCATCATTTTCGACTTGTATACCATCTTCTACTCAACACGCCGCCTACCACGTTCGCTTTTCCAGGATGGCATGGTCGAACATACGTTTGAAATGAGTCTCTCTTGAGTTCTTTGAAGCTCTTCCCACATTCCTTGCTCCATTCGAATTTTGTATCTCTACGAGTTAGCTACGTTAATGGAATAGCGATTCGAGAATATCCTTCAACGTATCTCCGATAATAACCAACTAAGCCTAGAAAACTACGATTTCGATTACCGAGCTTAGGTTGTTCTCAATCGTGACTCATATCCCAACCTTGGATAAAGACGTCACAATGACACCTATCGATTTACTTATCGCATCGAATATGACGTCCCTTACAGAGAGTTCGGCTTAGGTGAATTCCACAAAGGAAGTCACAAGATAAAGGCTCATGTACCAAATTTATAGTTGAATTTTTAACTCCACGAAGTTCAATAGAGCCATTCGATATGAGATTTTAGAAATGAGTTTTGTCTGGGTTCAAAGTCGATACAAAATTTAATATCAGTCTTTGGGAGTAAGCCAATAAATTCTTCAGGAAATACGTCAGGAAAAATCAATAACAACAAGAATATTATTCAAATCTGACGTGTCTTTATTCAAATCCATAACATGGACTAAGAAAACTTGACATCCGTAATAAACGAATGACTTCATGGCTTGATATGAAAATGTTTGACTACAATGGTTTGATTGCTTGAATTGGATAACCAAGTTGCTTAGGAATATGAAAACTAACAACCTTACGAAAATAATCAATTTCGGCATGATGAGTAGTTAACCTTAAAATCACATCAAAAATAAATATCTCTATAGAAATAAGGTTAACAGGTAATGTGATAGTGCCAACCTGAATCAAGCAAGATTTTTAAACAACGGATGTAATGAAAGTTTCTCCTAATGGAGTCTCCACAGATAGGTCAAAGTTTAATTTCTCCGTAGTCAAGTTCAAACGTTGAGCGCAAGCAAGAGAGATAAAAGAATGGGTAGAACCGATATCTAGTAAGGTATAAACATCGCAAGAATTTATAATTAACTAACCCGTGCTAACTTCGTTCGGGTTCCTCGTATTTTGACCGGTCACGACAAACGCTCTTCCAGGAATCTTTGACTTTGACTTTTCTGGGACATCCTTTTGAGTCACCGCCTTATTTGACTAGGTTTCGATATCGCATAATCTCGGCGATATGTCCTTCTTTTCCACAATTATAGCATACCTTAAACTGTTGTGGGCGGTTTCAATGATATGTCCCTCTTCCCAAGATTTGTAACATACTGACCGATGGTCTTTCTCTCTCCCTGGAAGCGATTTACCCTTTCGGCCGACGTCTTCACATGGTCGTTGTTGAATCTCCTCTTTTAAAATCTCCTCCCAACTCGCTTCTTCTATTTTCATGGCCACGATTACCACCCAGAGTGGTTACCGCCTTTGTCCGTATTCTTCTTTCTCCACTTTGGTTATCGTTATTCGATGATCGCTATCTTTGGTATGATCCTGGTTATGGTCCCTCGGTTGAACGTATTTCGTTATCTCGCTTCTAACAACCGAGCCCTATTTACAACATCCGAATAGAGAGAAAATTTATGAGAAATGAGATATCGACGTACGCCGGGTTTCAAACCTCTCGTAAACATCCGCGTCATCGTTCCTCATTCTCCACCAAATGAGGTGCAAACACGGATAACTCCGCAACTTCGCCTCGTCTTTGGGACACCGCCATGTTATTCTCGCTTCCAATCTAATAAACTCCACTTCCTTCATATAGACGAATACTTTCGGGAAGTACTTGTCATTGAACTGCTTCAAACGTCTCCCATGACACGCCGAGTGAAAATTGAATGGGTACGCTTCATGATTCCCACCGATGAATCGCCTCGCCACGGAACATAAAAGTAGCGAATGGAACTTTTCGTTCTTCGTGCATCCCAAGACATCGAATATCTTGGTAATTTGCTTGACCCATGTTTCCGCAATGATCGGATCTCGCTTTCCCTGAACTCGTGGTCCCAACTCTTTGAAGCGCTTGGTTTGTGACCACCGTGAATTGCTATCATCTCCTCCTCGTATTTTGAACACGAGTCTCCTCGTCGATTTTGCATGAATCGCAAAAAGCTTCTAAACATCCCCTCGTTCATCATCTGCTCAGTGGTGTTATTCACAGGAGGTACATTGCCAGCCTGTTGCACGTTCTCCTCGTTGTTAAGTACAGGCATCTCCACGGTCTCATTTACACCACTATTAATATTCTCAGTCGACATTCTCAATTACTGTCATAAAACAAGGGTTAATTAAGGAAATCAATCACATAATATCCCTATATACTGACCAACTAACAAATAAGCTTAGGTAGGACACACTAGCAAAGGATTTACTCGTCTCTCCCTCCTAGTTCTATTCCCCGATCTCCGCCTTGAGATCATATCCTAAGCTCGATACCAACCGTGACGCCCCCAAAATAGGTCCATTCCATCCAACCCATTCTCGAGTCGCCAAAAACATGGTATGTAAATAACTACAACTTTATTAATACATTTGTCGTGCAAAATACGACAACACATAAATCTGTGAGTTTAAATACGAGATATTGTCATCTAGACAATATCCACACGCAAATAAATCCCCATCATAATTATTGATACATTATTTTATAAAAATGGTGAGGACTACTAAACAACTCTCTAGAACCTTCATTCCATACCCACTAAGTACTCATTACATTTCTCGCCTCCCGAGAAAGAAAATGGAACAAAAAGGAAAAGGGTGAGCTCAACTAGCCCCCAAGAAGAATGTTATGACTAAGATAATATAGAACAAATTATCGTTAGTCTTCAACAGGAAAAATCGATAGAATACAATAGACTACAAGTTTCGGATCAATATTCGCAATGAAATAATAATTCATAGAAGAGTTACGTAGAGAATGAAATCTACTATAATCTATGAATTTATCAGTCCATCATCAATATTTTATCCTGTAACATCAATCAATATTCATCTCACATCAAATATTCATCTTTGCACTACGTGCCAAAGATATTCATCATCGGTCGTATGTTCATCTCAACACTGCTCATCTTTGCACTAAAGGCCAAAGATATTCATCGATCGGTTATGTTCATCTCACACACTGCTCATCATTGCACCTCTGTGCCAAAGATATTCATCGGATCGGTCATGTTCATTTAAACACATGTTCATCTTCACACTACAGCCAAAGATATTCATCGAAATTATTCATCTTTGCACTACAAAGCCAAAGATATTCTTCAGAAATCATTCATCTTGCACCACTGTGCCAAAGATATTCAATAATATCATCATTTAAGACTGAGGATGATGAAAAATATTTTTAAAGAACGAATCCAGTGAAACAAAATGACAAGGATTAAGGATTAAGGATTCGTACTTTGTTTTATCCATGTCCAACAATACCTCAAAAATAATCATAGTGGTGTAAAATTCAAGAATGATCAAAACATGGATACAATCAAAGCTAGTATCCAAAATAGATATTTTAGACGAAAAGAAAAATTTTTATTTTTGGTGAATAAGTGTCAGATATCGTGAATAGTGCCGTGATACGTGAATAGTAACTCGACACCAAAAGATAGAAATTCACAAAAAAAACATCTTCACGCTTCATGAATAGTACTCGTGAATAGTAACTCGTGAATAAGAACTCATGAATAGTAACTCGTGAATAGTAACTCATGAATAGTAACTCATGAATAGTAACCCGACATGAAAAAGTTCCAAATTTGATAAAAAGTACCAACCAATATTTCAAAGATAATGATATTCAAGAATTAATATCATTTGAGAAGAAAATAACATCCCTTACCTCAAAGAATCAAGATTGCCGGAAGGAAAGGTCGGAAGTGATTTGAATGAAACTTGTAATCTTGACAAAGAACTCTCAAAGTATCTAAATACTCACAAAATACGCTCAATAATATAGAGAAAGAGAGAAAACTTTGTTTCGGTGTGATTTTCAATTCTAACTTAGCCCTCTATTTATAGGAAAATGTTAGCCGTACCAAGCGGACTTTGACTGCTACCGATGCTTTTTTACTGCTACTATTGCCACCCACCACATTTGAAATAAAATTCAGCACATTTTTCACCAACCACAAGTGGGGCCCACTCAATTCTAGAATTTTCCACCAAAATCAATTATAACCCTAATTTTCTAATCCCACACCTCTTAAAATTCATAACAAATCATTCGTGAATTTTTAACGGTTCAAAATTTGTGGACATATACTCAACTTATGTATGTATAACATACCCAAAAATTACCACAATCCAACGGTCGGATTAAAAATTATAACCCCCGCAATATATCTCAAAACCCCTGATTTGATTTTTAACACCTCCAATCCGATAAAATACTGATAAAACACCTCAACAATAATTTCTTCATTAATAACCACATAAATAAATCCATCATTTATATTCATATAAAATAAATATTTCTTTATCATATGAATCAATAATTAATTATTCACAAATAATATTATGTAATCACAATTATAATAACCAGTAGTTTCAGAAAGAGGGGCTTTCAATAAGGATCTCTCTCATCTTTGGCAAGCGCAATTAGGTGACCAAACCTCTCCTTAGACATGTAACTTTCTAGACATTGCCAATAATGTTATCTAATAATATTATTCAAATAATATGAATTATTGATCCGATAATGGGAAATATTGTGCGTTGACAATTATTGAAACAACAATAATATAAAATACCAACGCAAAGAATTATTGAATCAATAAAATAAAATATCAACAAGTAATCATCGTAACAATTATTGAGTAGTGCCTTCTCACGTAAGGATCAATAATTGATGCAATACTGCAAGTAATCTTCTTGCAACCACGCGCCAGACATCGTATTTTAACCACCGGGTATTCCAACAAATCTTAACTCAGAATAACTACGCCGTTATTTATAACCACCCAAACTTTGTCGTTTTTTCTTCATCCGACGCTTATCCGTTATGGGCCCACACATGGTCAAGCTACCATCGCATTTAATATTCCCCGACAAAGCATTTAATATTCCACGACAAACGAATATTCCCCAACAACAATGAATATTTTATAACCACTGCTTATTTTGAAATATTTGCGTATTTAACCCTTAACTATCCACATTAATCAAATCAACCCTTACTATTTCAAAATAATAAATAAAGGAAATTCCTTTTATTTAAAAAATTTCTTGGTCTTACATCAATGCATGTGGTGAAAAGAAAACGTGTATATATACCTCTAATAAACTCCATAGCTTCAACCAAATTGAGTTCGGTTGCCTCACATCATCGTATTTGACAAAAAGTCACAAAACTGAAACATAAGACTGAATACAAAGACATGCTTCAACATAGGAAAATAACCATGCTCTAACAGTATTAGAATGACTAGATTGAAAAATGTTAAAAAAAATACTTTAGTACGTCATAATCTCAGTTGCACCTGGGGGTGAATCACTATCATCGTCATCTACACTTGGATCCTGAGTAGCATCATCATTTGATGCTCCAGTTCTACATTTAAACAAAGTCAGATTTCAACAATTAGCAAAGTCAAATTTAAACATGCCGACAAAGTTAAACAACTTATAATTGCTTACTGAATATTAAGCACGAGACAATTTCTTTTATCGTGTGTCACACCAACTCTGCCACATCCATTACAATGTCTACCCTTGGAATTCTTTGCTTTACCTAAAGCCCTTTCTTTGCCACCCTTTAACCTTTTGCCACACCCTTTTGGGCGTACTTGGTTTGGCTCAATGTAACTATGATCATAAGTACATGTCTTGTTAACCGACTTGGACACTCTCATTCCACCACACTCCATTTCATTGTTTCTTTTGGAACCATTCTTTCCAATAATATGATTGATCTTTTCATCCACAACACCAAACTGTTCTTTTAAGACATTTGTTGCTTCTTCATTTGTGAGAGCCGTATCAATGAAATCTAAGGATTGTTGAATCAATTGACTCTGCAAGAGTAAGTAGGGCTTGTCATCTTTTATCGCCACACCATTAGCATCAATTACACCACTTATTTTTGATGTCTTTGTCCACCTCTTCAAAATATATTTGGTAGGCAATTTGTCAAGATCATGATACTTATTCAAGTAAGCTATCACATGTTGACATAGGATTCCCGAACTCTCCCACTTTTTGCAAGTGCATGTTGCATAATCTAAAGATTTGTCGTAATGAATTTCTCTTACTTTACAGTTGTTAACATTCCTTCGATAAATCTTATAAACATGGTAGTTGACATCCTCTTTAATAAGATCAAACCTATAATTCAAGCTCCCACACAACTCTTCTTCAAATTTATAATATATAGAGTGTGTATAAATGTCAACCATTTGGACTAAAAAGTCATGACGATATTTGATTCTCGGCCTCTTAACCAAATCTTTGTTATCCGAAACCAACTCCCCATGTCGTTGATGTTGAAGGCCCCGACCAAATTGAATCATAAAATCCACTAAAGAATTTTTTTTTCAAATAAATTTTTTAAAAAAGGAATGAGAACTCTCCGCTCGTTGGCTACTTGACATGCCGGCTGAGAAAACATGATTCACATGTGCGGGTACCCATCTAGAACGGATGTCATACATTGATTGTAACCATTTATTAGCATTCAACCCACTTTTCTCCATCAGCTCCACCCAAGTGGACTCAAACTTTTCTACAATCTCTGAATTCCAAATGCAATCTGCAAACTCTTTATAATAATCCTTGAATTTTACTGAGTCAATCTTCTATGAAAATTTGGTCAAAATGTGCCAACTACAATACATATGATAGGTATTAGGAAGGATATGTGAAATTGCATTTGTCATAGCCGGATCCTGATCGGTGATAATCATCATAGGGGCATCACCTGGCATTGCTTCCAAAAAATACTTGAAAATCCAAACAAAAGTTTCTATGGTCTCATCACTTAAGAAAGCACAACCAAATACAGTAGTTTGCCCATGGTTATTAACCCCCGGTAGTGGTGCAAATATCATTCCGTAACGATTAGTATTGTATGTGGTATCAAAAATGACAACATCACCGTAAAAGCTATATGCCCGTCTAGATGTTGCATCGTCCCAAAAACAACGAGTAATCCTGTTTTCATTGTCTGTGTCAATTGTGAAAGTGAAAGCAGGATTCTTTTGTTGTTCTAACTGTAAGTACTCATTCAACATATCACCATCATGTCCCTTTAACTCATTGCGCTTGTCTCTTTCGAGGTTATACAAATCTCGTTGCGTGCAACCAATATTTTCAAACCCTCCCGCCTGAACTGCAAGAAAATTGTATTGTTGGCATTGTGGTATATTCACCATGCCAAGTTGTTGACTCAAAGATTTTTGTGCAGTTGACACATTACGCTGCGATCGTAAAAGATGCCTCTTATGTGGGTTGACAATGGGCGAGAATGACCCTCCTCAATTTTCTTAATTATGTATAAGTCATTTCTTTTGACCACTACAATTCTTGCAGTACAACCTTCTTTTGTCGATCCACGCTTTCTTTTTACTACCACATCGACTAATTGTTTGCCCTTTCCTTGCTTATAACACACATACTCCTTCCTACAAATCTCATCACTTCCTGCCTTTTTTGTCTCACACCACTTCCGCACACTAAAACCAGCATGCATTGCATATGTATTGTAAAAAGTGTGAATTTCATCTAATGTTTGAAATTCTTGACCTAGCTTAGGCGTAAACTCATCAGCAACTTGAGGATAGTAGACAAAATTGTTAGTATTGTTCACATTCAACCCCTCTGAACTCAAGTTATCCTCATTCATTTCTATTTCCAAATCCATTTCTACATTATCCCCACAACTCCCTATTTCATGGTCCATGTCATCCATTATACCTGATATAAAAAATCATCAAATGTTCAAATAATGTGAATATAGCCCTCTAGTGGATTAGTATCAAGCAGACAATTAAATTAATACCGAACTGTTATACTAAAATTGAAGAAGTCTGACAATCAAGGGCTGTAACAGGGAGGTTTTAGCAAGAATTCGAGTTATATGAACTACTTAAATGATATTGAGTGAATTTTAACAACTAAAAACAAGTACTACTCAAATTCATTATTCATGAACAAAATACTCAAATTATCCAATTAACAAAGTGCCTACTTTACAAAGTGCCTCTTCCTTGTGAGATTTAGTCAACAACTTTCTCCTTTATAATAGGGCAATTATAGGGGAGAACAATGGAAAACCCAATAGAAAGGCATGAGCTATATAGTAAATCATTTTTAGATATTTTAATTGATATATCCATGTTGTATCCAGATAAAAAAAGTACTGCAGTTAAATTAGAGAAGGAGGCTTTCGAGTACCAGAAAATTAGAGATTCACTGGTGCTTTCTCAAAAATCAGTTTTAGAAATTGGAATTTGATTAAGACAGCTGATTTTAAGGATACGCTCAGCTTAAACAAACAAGAATAGAGAACAAAAAAACACAGGATAATCAGATTATAACACATACCTGATTTGGAGAGAAGCGACAAGAATAGAGAACACAGAAGCTTGCCCTAACTTCTAAATCGCTCAACTAGGGCAGACGATTTGGATTTGGGTTTGGAGAGAGGAGCTCAGCTTGTCAGATTCGCGAATTTGGAGAGGGAGGAGAGAAGCGAGAAATAGAAGAGAACGCGTTTGGGTTAGGGCAGAGGAAAGCTAGGCCTAGACTGAAGTTTGGGTTTTTTTTCCAAAAGGCTTGGCTTTTAAATACTTCTGTTACTTAACGAATTATGCTACTTAATAGTTCTGTCCCTGAACTTTACTGTATATATATATATATATATATATATATATATAGGGATTCCATCCACAAAGAACCCATTGTTGGGAATGAACTCATTTTGTCCAAGTAGCTACAAACCCCTGCACTTCTGGTCCTTATCAAATTTTTTTTTTTTAAAAGCCGCTACAACTTTGTAGCGGTTGGGTAAAAATGGGTTGCTCCAACAATGGGTTCTTAATAATTCCATATATATATATATATATATATATATATATATATATATATATATATATATATATATATTGCAGCACATAGAATTCTGATCATTACATAAAGTATAATTGTTTTAAAAAAATAAACTTCAACGTTTCTCTCTCCGTCTCTCAATCTCTCCATCTCCTCTCTCTATATATCTATATGTGTTTGTAAACGCCACTCAATCGGCCTCTTGATGATTTTCAGAAAAAATTAGTTGGGTTTGTTGAATTTTCTTACCTTGCTTACAAAGATAAAAATGAAGCATTTATAATGTATATTCAGTGATTAGGACCTAAATCTCGATTTGGTACCAAGTAGAAATTACTTAAGAGACTTTATATGTGTTTGGTGAGACAAATGTTTAAACCACATGCTTTATCTAGAAACTAAACATACCTTTCACATTTATATTGAAACAATCTCATTTGAAATGTATATAATTATCAAAAGGTAATTAAGTTGAATTTGGATCGATCATCTTCATCATCATGTACTATATATCTCTTTGTTTACATTAAATATGGGATTATTATATATAATCATTCAAGTTAGAGGAGCTCACAAGAGTAACATTTATAATGTATTAGTTCATTCATATATTAAACAAATTTTGTAAATGTATGAGAAATGGAATATGTGACAAATTTAATTTTGACCTCTGGCCCCTTTCTCAGGTTTCTCCGATGAAATGTATTTTAAATATCGAATTGTAATAGAATTTCTCTCTCTCTCTCTCTCTCTCTCTCTCTCTTTCTCTCTCTCTTTCAATATATATATATATAGTCCGGTTCTAGTCCGGACGTCAGGATTTTAGTCCCGTCTGGACTTTTTTTTTGCTTTTTTTTTAAAACAACTAAAAAATAATAATTAATATTTTATGAAATTGAAATTTTTCATATCTGGTGTTTTAGGCGTGATTTGATGTACGTATAATAAAATATGTATATGCGATGCAGCAGATTGTACCACCATTTTTTTGGTATAGGTATTCAAATCACCCCCAAAACACATATTATGAAAAATTTCGATTATAAATATTAAATAATTTTTTTAGTTATTTTAAAATAAGCAAAAAAATAAAAAATATTGATTTTTGATCGGTCAGGAAGTTCGGAGACTGATCCATCATATATATATATATATATATAAGCAAGAATAATTTCTCAATTAAATTTATTAATTGTGCAATAAATATAATTAAAGTAACAATTATTTTATTCAAATTTTTCTCTTGCACTTTCTCCTCTCTATTCTTTCTTCCCATTCTCTCATTTTCTTCCAGTCTATACATTTTCCTATGATAAAAGAAAAGAAACTACAGGTTTCCTAATTTCTCTCCTTAACATCTTCACTGTCAATTTTTAACTCTGACATTTGTAAATAAAATAATCGCGTTTCATGACGATTAGTATATTTTAATGTGATTCATTGATGACATTTTTATCATTTAATAAATAATAATTTTGTCATTTCATCACTTTATTGTTAAAAACTTTGTCGTTTTAGACCCAAACACAATCAAGATTAATTGATATTTTCCGAGTATTTGTTTCCCTTTTATAAAGTAGTGTAGCAAACTAGTTGATGAATTAGGAATGCCTTATTGGATAACTTCCTAGTGTTGCCTTCCACTAATTGGCTGCCATATGGGGCCAATCCAGTTTGTTTCTATTCTCAGCAATCATCAATGGTAATCTATACATACACACGTATAGATAGGGCGAATAATTCATTAATTAAATGTATTTGCTATTAATTAAAAATAAATATATATTATTTTCATCGTCTAATATAAAAATCAACGATCGAGATTAATTCACGTTTCTTTATTAATAGTAATGGATACCATCATCCGCTATTAATAAGTAATTTCATTATTATTAATGCGAATGTAACGTGAAGTCGTTGCTCGCTACGTACTAATATATAATATATAGTAACGGATCTGAATTAATTTTTTCTATTGGTTCATATATTAAACGATAGAGATAGTATGTCTATTTTTTATATATAACAAATATATGGACGTATATATATTTAGAGAGAGCATGTGGTTGTTTTCATACATGGGACTTTCTATCAATTCTAGCATTTGTTCTTAATTTGTTTATTATTAATATAGGAGGGTTTTTGGACAGACGTAACTTTGTTAGGGTGTGGAGAGGCTTGATCCACATTGCCTGCCTATGCAAGCAGCCTCTCACTTTTGCTTCCTTTAACTACTGATTATCCTTTTGAATATTTGTTGTACCATCACTGCTTTTGTCTATTTTCTTCCTGTTCCTTTGTCCGTCTGCCATTTTTCTATGGTATATTGCATGTGCCTTTGCTTTTTGGGTATATGCCCCACTCCAAATTAATGTATTCCATCCTCTTTTACTCTTGACATTATTCTTTTACACAAAAGAGGAATTGTTCATGAATCTTTAGATCGATTGACTTATTCCTAATTGGTACAGAACAGATGTTACATATATTATTATTTGGCGTCTGAATTATGCAAGTTGAAACTGGTTGAAACATAAAAATAATTTATTAGAGTTTGTAGTGGATACCATTTAGTGAATTTGCCCACCACACTAAAAAAAATGATGCAGGTCGTAATTTGAGCTTGAAACTCTGCAATAATTTAAGCTCCGAATGGTACGTTTATAAGTTAAATACTCTGATTGTATATCTCTAGCAGAGGACGAAGAAATATTAGCTAGGAATAAACAGAAATTGACAGAATATATTTATCCAAATTGAGGGACTCTTGTTTAAGCAAAATGTTTTGTACGTACTACTAAACATTCAAACGTTAAAATTGGGAAAGTGTTTTTCTGGAAAGAAACGTGCATGATTAAAGTTCATCTTTTTGACATGCATGCATCTGAATCTGCATCTGCATCTGCATCTGCATCTGCTTGTGCTTCTGCCTCTCCATGTTAAATATATTAAAGTAGTTTAAAATATAGAAAAGAGAGAAAAAGAAATCTTGCCAAAAACACGGATGAGATCTCTCATCACCAGGCAGTGGGGGGCGACAGTAGTTTGCCTCCTTGTGTGAGACATGTTTCAAGGTCTGGAAGATTTACGAAACAAAAAATAATTAATAAATTAATTAATTAATAAATGAGCTAGTGATCCTGTCCTGTCCCACTATCTAAGACCAAGCTTAGGGTCCTTCCCCCCCCCCCCCCCCCCACGCCCACCCCCACCCACCCACCGAAAAATAAAGCTTTCAATCACATGCTATAAAGTTATCAAACAATTGACCCTATTGACAAACTTGTTCCTCTCTCACAAAAATGAGGAAAAGTAAATCTTGGCTACCTAATATAACTTGTAAATAAATTAATAATTAGTGGAGGTAACTAGATTAATTTTTCATTATTATTGTAATACAAAATTTATTTGTCCTTTACTAATTGTGAATTTATTTGTAAATAGTTAGTATGCACAGATTTATTTAATATTATTTATTCTTTTAATAAATTACCTTTTCCAATTTAAATAGAAGAAGATAACCTTCCTATTTCTCTCAAATCTTTTCAATGACTTTTATAATTGTAATATTGATACTATTTAAATCTGATTTGGCTTATCTTCGTTACACGTGCATTTCTTCTAATTCCATCCAATACATCAACAATTTGATCTTAAAAATTTTGTTAGTAATGATCAAAATATGTTAATAGATAGTTGATGGTATTAAGATCGATCATACAAAAAATTAGAATCATAAAAAAATGTTTTCACCGGTAAAAGTCTAAAAGAATTTTCATCCATTGAAATTTTGATTAAAAAATGCGGATTAGTTTCATTTTTGAAATAATTATGCTATTCAATATAATAAATTAGTTGATCGATATCGATTTCAATTATATTTTTTACAACTATAAAAATATAGTGTATTCGATAAAATTAGAGAAAAAGTGTAATGGAGGTGATCCAAATCCATTTAAATCAATTTGTACAAGTATATATTCACTCTATTTCAAAATTAAAAAATTCTTATTGCTCTTTTATAGCAACATGCATGCATAAGTTTTTAAAGTTATCTAAGTCAGAAAAGGAGATTTACTAATGATTCTAAGATATTCGCAATTAATCTGTGCAGTTTTGTTCCTTTACTTTATGTTATCCCTGTCAGGAATTGGGATTTACTCCAGAGTAGATTATGGGCAAATTCCCCAAGCACATTTGTTTATTGCATTCTTAATTAAGCAACTAAAGTGTTGAAAATGAGTGTTAATTAGTAATATATTAATCAAGTTGATGAATAGATTAAGATGATTAAACTTCACATCAGAGGCAGAAATCATCCGTCTAATCTTAATTTGATGTTAGTGCTCACCAACATTATTAATTTTCGAATTAAAACTAATGATTTAGGTCAAGCTTATCTTTAATAAACACTGTCTTGTCTTCTTTTTCATTTATTCAATAACAAGAATTGATTACTCTTCTGAATTAATTTCGTAGGCAGACCATCAATTTGTCTCCTTTGTCACACATGGTTGGTACGTTATAGTTGGAATAGTTAGTTATTTTTCTTTTCCTTTTGGATTAAGGAAGCTTATTTTAGTTTAAATTATGGAAATTGATATTTTTCACATGACTTTTTGATATTTTCACATGAAAACCGTCGTTATAAGTGACGATTTTTACTGTCGTTATACATCTATAACGACACTTTTCATATAAAAATATAAAAAATCATATAGAAATATCAATTTCCTAAATTATATGCCAAACAGTTTCAAGGGCCAAGTATTAATTGTCAATGAGCCAAATCTTAATCTTGATCTGTTTTGTTTCAGCACAATTTATTGGATCAAAGGTCCGGTTCATTTATTTCCTGATTTGATCCATTGAATCAATATTTCAAATGAGCCAAATCATCGATCAACTATTAATAGTTAAATGATTAACATGGTAAAATTAGGCTCACAGAACAATTTAATTGTTTAATGCCCTTTATTAGTAAATATATGAGTGAAAACTTTACACAAACTTTTTATTCAATTGAATGACGATTCTTTGCACAAACTTTTGAGTTTAGTAGAAAATATTCCGATCCTTGGATTTTTATTTTTCTAGTTTTTGACCATCTTACACCAAATATATATATATATATATATATATATATATATATATATATATATATATATACTGTTCCATTGTTAACTTTGTGTGGAAGGAACTTTTTTCGACTTGTAATTTTTATTTTTTTTTAGATTGAAATTTCACAGTAAAAAAAAGTTGCTTCCACAATAAATCTAACCGATTCTTAATAACCTCATATATATATATATATATATATATATATATATATATATATATATATATATATAGAGAGAGAGAGAGAGAGAGAAATGAAATTGTTTGCCTTTTCAACTAACCCATGTTCTTGATAACTTTTTCACCTCAATTAAGATTATGGGGCGGTTTGAAATGTTTATGTTAGGATGTACTCTTTTTAATCGGTGTGTTTCATTGTCAAATTTTTGTTTTACAGTATAGTTTATTTCTTACTTTTATGAAAAGCAGGTTATACTAACTTTTGATTACAAAGTGGAAGGGGTTTTGACACAAGGATGGAAATCAAGGATTCTTGTGTTTGATTGTATTTTAATGAATCTTAACAACTCACATTGTAATACATCTTAACAGCCCACATTTTTGTATTAAAAGATTCTCTAAATAGTTTAGACTAATATTTATATCTTAACTATTCAGATGACCTCTTAATACAAATATATGAACTCTTAAGAGTCATTAAGAAGTGCACTGTTAAGATGCAATCAAACACCACCAGTTCAGACCCAAAAAGCTCTCTGTGGCATTTATAGTACTCCCTCCGTCCCAAGATAAAAATCATGTTGGACTTTTCACGCATATGAAGAAGATGAATAAAATGACAAAATTGCCCATAATAATGTCATTAAATATGGAGAGAGAATTAAAATAAGAAAAGTATGAGATATTTAATGCTACGGGTATAATAGAAAAATGTGTAAAAATTTAGTTATTAAAGGAAAATGGACATTTAACACGAGACTACCCTTTTCATAATCGGTCCAAATTAAATTGCTCGGTTTGACTTTTTTAAAGTCAAATTGACTATTTTAAGAATTAATAATTAAGCATATATAAATATATTTCTAAAATTATAAAAATTAGGATTAATAATAAAGTGTATATACTTTCTTTTGGTTATAATCTTTCACCTATATTTTAGCAAAAATAATAAAAATATTAATTTTAAAAATGGTCAATTTGACTTTAAAAAGTCAAAACTGAACAATTAATTTGGGACAGAAGGAGTAGTAATAATAACTTTTATCATGAGACGGAGGGAGTATGTGTTAGTCTTGGTACACCATACTCATGTAAGACATGGAATGAGAAACGAATGCATAATGTCGGACTATTTATAACTTAATTTGACCAACCAAACAAGAAGAACGTCACCTTCGAGTGAGTCTTATAATACAATTGGATCCATTAAAAAAACATCAGAACACATGAGAATACGTTAAAAACCAAATTCAGCCTCCCAGTTCGGCTTCAATTTCTTGGAAGAAAGTTGTTCCTATCTATGGGTTTACACATTAACCAGGAAATTACCAGTTATGCTGCTATGCTAAGCCCTACCAAGGAAAGAAACAAGTACGGAAGGCCAGTAAAAACTCAACTGATCTTTGTGCTTTGCAATTTCTAGTCAGACAAAATTTGTTGAGGATAAGATAAACATGGATTTGGTGGAACTAAACGCGTTTTACGCTGTCAACAAATAATATCTTAATGCTTTATTTAAATCTTGAATTGATCAAACATAAAATAGTTCTCATATAATTGATCAGAGCTTGCTTACAGATAGATAGATAGGCTTTGTATACTAACATATTCTTTGCCTGGTATGTAGGGAACTAACCTGGTCCTCTGCATCATTACACAAGAACATATTATATATGTTCCAAATAATTGACCTCTTCCTTAATTAGAAATCCAACCCTTGCTTAGCGCAAAATCAATGATAACTGTGACGATGATGATTATAATAATTAGAACTAATTCAAACAGCTTTGCCGCCTGCCTGCCAACCCCTTTAATACAGGCACGATAGCAGCCATTATAAACCCAATCAAGCATGTGCACATCACAATCACATAACTCTCAATTAGCAATGATAAGGATCAACCATGTGGCACTAAATTAATACCAAGTACATGTTCTCTCAGCAGTTTATTCCAAACTTGTTGGTGAAGCATAGGATAGGACAACCTACTTCCTGCCCCTTGATTGAATATAT
Source organism: Panax quinquefolius (assembly GCA_020205615.1). Taxonomy (NCBI): domain Eukaryota; kingdom Viridiplantae; phylum Streptophyta; class Magnoliopsida; order Apiales; family Araliaceae; genus Panax; species Panax quinquefolius. Next base: position 97,708,372 of record CM035165.1, on the reverse strand, counting down.
ATTTGGTTTTTCATGTATAGTTCAAGTCAATATGTATGCAGATCCACAGCCAAAGATCTAATAACACTAGAATTCATACACGCACTATATCACAGATGTAGATACACCTACTGTCTATATTTGCGAGTCAAAATTAACAAAATGAATTTAAAAAAAAAAAAAAAGAGAGAATTAACGCTGTGATATTGCATGATTTTAATAGATAAAAGGTTTTTCAGACATTATGCCTAAAGGTAAATTTAAACTATATTGGCAATTTGAGTAATAACTGAAACTTGTCAGATGCTCGTCCTTTGTATGAGAACAGATAAAAGAATAAAAAGAAAAGCAAGCCGTGACAAAAATTTACATATGGTATATTTACACTTATTTCCTCCAATCACTTGTAAGTAACTGCCCGCATACCATTGTAAATCTTATTATATAGACAGAACTATGGAAAATATTATTGAAATAGGAAGGCTTACATACTATTCACATGTATCAAGTCAGCGAACACCTTAAAGCTGCAAGCTGTCTGTGGAAGTTTTTGGCTTCACGACATAAGGAAGTGTAATCTCTTCTGGGGTAGAGTTTGGAATCACCTCTTGGAATAGCACTTCAAAAGTGAGAGACTGATACAAACAAACCTCATCTTCCTTGCAGTAGTATACCTTCAGAACATGCCAAGGATACCAAATCGGTTACTGGCTTAAATTAGTAAATTCCAGTTGTGGAATCGATCTGAAGTTATGTTTTGCTTTAATCACTCATAATCTCTCTTCATTTCTCTTACACACTATTGCGAAACCAGAAAATACTGGTGCCTTTTAATATTACACGGAAGTCGGAACACACTCGAGTGAAATGTGACATTACCAATTATTAATAGTAAACCTTACTTCATTTTTATTTACTCATGGTTATACACATGTAGTTTATACCAATTAGATTGAAAAATGGGATTTGGAAGCACCAGTAGCGAATCTATCATCTTCCTTGATGGATTGAAGTGTTGCATCCGACTGTCACAGTTAATGGCAGCTAGAAACTACATAAATGAAGGGATAAGTGCTAAGACTGATTACCATTGATCAATAGGATTCCCCAGTAAATTTTTACTGTCAAAGTCTATTACTAGGATAAGCCTATAATAATGCCTAAGTCAAGTAAAAGGGATAATGGGTCATAGACTGAGCACTGGAAGGGAATGTCCCGGCAACATAGTTAAGGTTCAAGGTTAAGGGTTTAGGGTTTACAAAGAAATAAGCCTCTTGGATGAAAAGGTCACCATTTCGAGCTTGCATGTAATATTTGGCCAATCGCTCCAACATCTATTTTAGAAAGCACATTGGTGCAATGCAAAGCCTCTGTAGGGTGTATTGGTGGTTCGAATATATTATATTTTATTTAAAAAGTAGGAGAATGCAATATTTCATGTAGTAGGATATGTAATTTGAAAGAACTTTAAAAACAAAGAAAGCATACCTTGCAGTTAATTTTCCTGTGGAAGGAAGCTGAAGGGAGGATCTTTTAAAATGAAGCACGGCAGTTCCTTCTCGTTGAGATTTTCATCTAAGGGGTCAATAATCGCTGCATCTTCTGGCTCTTTTTAAAATGAAGCACGGCAGTTCCTTCAGCGTTGAGATTTCCATCTCTACACTGTACTTGCTTGCTTGCGTGCTTCCTACATTTAGAATCACAGTGTGTATTGGAAGCCAGAGCTTATAATGTATAAGTGAAATGCTGAAAGCCTAATGGATATAATATGGTAGTAAGAATGGTGAAAGAAAGGGAGAGAAACCATGAGAGAGAGAGAGAGAACCTTGGAGAAATGATACCCTTCAGGTACTGATATTTTAAGATACAAGTTACCCTCATTAGATGAACCACCATCAACTTTAATGGTCACTGTATCAACTGCAGATCGCCTTCTAAGACGCTTCAAAGACCTCGATTTTAGTGTAGGGGGCTGAACTCCTTTTAACTCTAGAGTGAGAAGTTCAGCCTCGTGCTTATTCAGGTCCAGATATCTTATCAAACTGTTGTTTGTATCAGCTATGAAAAGTTTCCCTGCATGACATCAAGGAATTATATCAATTTTCTGTTGTGTGTGTAGTGCCTGATTTTGTACTTCATTTACTGCATGATGAGTTAGTAATCTCTACTAGATCTTGGTAGTTCACACGATCGAGATTGTGAAAAGCTAGATGTGCTTAAGAAGAAAATAAACGTCTTTGACAAAATAGATGCAAGTGTAAGCTAAAGAACCGATTTAGGCTATTTTAGAAAAATAAGCATAGAGAAGGGCAGTGTTCTAAAAATCCCCGCCTAGGTACGCCTAGGCCCCACCTAGGTCCGCCTAGGCGCTAGGCCCTTCCTTGGCGCCCCGCCTAGGCGCTAGGCCCCCTTTGGCGCCTCGCCTAGGCGCTAGGCCCCCTGGTACCTCACCTAGGCCCAATGCGGCAAAAAAATTCCTCCAGAAAATTAGGTGGGGTCTAGGCGGAGAGATTTTTTATTTTTATAACTACCCAAACCAGATCTTGATATATTTATTTTTCTAATGATTTACCATATTCATAATATATGTAGCATATCATATCACAACAAAAAGTGAACAATATCAAGTCAAAATGGATAATTTTATTATAATTGTAATTTTTTGAACTTGTACTAACTTCAAATTATATAAATGATACATTTGTAATATTTAGTTTAATTCAATATAATTCTTAAATTTATGTTTAGTTTCTTAAGTTTTAATATAGAATTTAATTCTTGAAATTTTAAATTTTATTATTTAATAGCAATCTTGTTTATGAATAAAACTAATACGTTAAAAATATGTTTGAACTTTGAACAATTGCATATTTGTGTTTAAACTTTGACATTAACAATATGGATATGTGTTTGAACTTTAAGCAAAATCCTTTATTATCTTTATTATAGATTGTTTTTCTTTATATTATTGTTTTGTTTGGATAAATGTAAGATAAAATATTAAAATTGGCTTAAAATAAAAAATTCCGTCTAGGCCCCGCTCAGACCCTACCTAGGCCCCCCTCGGCCAGCCGCCTCCCGCCTCCCGTCTAGCGCCTTTTAGAACATTGGAGAAGGGAGAGTAGGGGATTTCCAACAATTACCATTATATTATGCCCAATTATATATACATATATACACACACACAAGAGAGAAGCTCTACATAAAAGAGAAACTCTAAAAGATGAGGAAATTTAAATCCTACTAAAACAAGGATTCTTGTAAAACTCAGAAATTAAACTAAAAAATTAAATTAGCCCATAGATTTACTTAAGGCAGAAACATCAGTTCACACACTATTTAAAACAAGATAGGTCATATAAATGAGTTACATAAATATATTATCTAAGTCTGATAAAAGCATCCTCTCAAGCATCAAATAGAAAATATTAGAAATGTGCGTTACCATTTCCTGCTTCAACAATTCCTGATGGCTCTGAAAGCTGCATAGACAATTGTGCAAGTTTGAGAGATGGCATCTAAATACAATAGAATAAAATAAACAGTAGAATGGAAAAATATAGGTGAATAAATACTTAAAAAGAGTATTTCTCCAGGTAGAATTGGTCCCAAATCTATGAGGCTGTTTGGATACACTTTCCTGAATTTGATCATTGCTTGTTTAAACCATAAATTGAACTTTGGATTTGCAGATTTGATCCCCGTAATCAAAATTTGGAAAAACATGAAAAAGCACTTTCAGATTTTATTAATAAGTTTTGCAGTAGGGTAAATGACGCTAAAAACCAATCAAGTTTCACATTCATTCAATCTATATTTAACAATCAACTAATTTTTTCACACTTTAAATGATAAACTCATGAGATAGATTCTGTTTCTCCTAGAAACATTATCATGAGTTGACCACGGTTGACGGTTAAAAAATACTTATTTGGCAAACTAATTAATTTCTAACACCACAAATAATGATATGCATACAAACATTTTGCATCCAGTGTCGGCATATGTCTCTTTTAACCTACCATCATGCTTCCACGCTTTATGGTCAATTCTGAATCTCATTCAAATGTTTAACAATCTTACAGAAGAAAGAACGTTTTTCATAGTCTGGAATGATAGTCTGCCCCTTTGCTCTTGTTAACAATCCACGCTTTATGCATGTTTAAATTTTTTTGACTTCATGCAGACCGAAAAAACAAGACAATTGCAGAATAATGCAGATAAGAGAATAGAGTATGTGATTTTACCTGAGCTTCTAGGGCTGCTCCATCCTTGAAACCAGCTTTGCCAAGGCCTGCTAACGTACTCACGTTTCTACTAGATGGATCCAACTTCTTGATCTGAAATTTGGCTACAAACTTCAGCATTCCATCCCAACTTTAGCCATTGGATACAGTTATAATGAATTCCGGAAGCAAGTTTATTTGTTCTGAATCACCAGTCGTTACAAAAGATTAACTAGTTAAAGAACGATACTAATAGACACACCCACCCACACACACACACACACATAAAACCTATATAATTCTTTAATATCCCCATTCAAATGCGATAACTCCATTATGGGGAGACAAACTAAGGTTCATCCAAAAGCAGAAACAGAAAGAGGTGTAAATTACAATAACAAGTGCAATTTGCACCAAACAGAAGCAAACACCAACATAATGAAACAGAATGATGCTTAGTAATTATATATACCTAGTTGCATCGATTCACATATATTTTTCAACAAAATCTTCCTTTCCACTGTTCTCTTGTTATTATAAAGCTAATGGATTTTGTGTGTTGTTGATTTACAAAATGGCCTCTCACATTAAATTTAACATGTACTAGACAAAAATCAACTCTTTTTATGGAACTTTTTTTTTGTAACAAATGGGACACTATTTTGAAGAGGCGGTACTAAAGTATGCTTTGATGCATGGTCATGATCAAAGTCAAGCAGCTATTAAGAAAATGCGAAGTTCGAATTGTCATGTTTCTCGTGCAACATTGTTCATTCGTTAAAATGTAACTCTATAAGCTACATTAAGAGTATAATCAGAAGCTTAAAAGGAGAGGATAGATGTAACACCCCAGTCCCACATCGAAAGATAGGGGAAAAATTTGTCTTCATATAAGAAAATAAGTTACTACCAATAGTACCTTCAAGTCATGACCTTTTGGGAGCCTGTGGTGGGTTAAGATGACCCAAGAAGATACTATTGGGCCAGTAGTTTGAAGCCTTATTGTGATGGATTTGATTCGATTCGGACTTGGGATTTGATCCAAGATTTGTTCCGGACTCGGGATTTGACCCGGGTTGTTTCAATAGAAACCACCACAAATTTTTTTAAGGTGAAGGTAATGGCAAAAACTATGTCCTTATAGGCGAATGGAACATGTTTAAACAGTACGCTTCAAATTGAAATCAGAAAGTACCTTGTGATTATAAGAATCTGCAAAATAAATTTGACCATCATTTCCACATACTACACCCAGGGGATGTTGAAGCAGCACTTCAGAGCCTATTCCGTCATGATCTCCAAACTGCAAAAGTTAATCCAAGTTAAACAAGTGTCAACCAGAATATATATTAATATATAACATACTAAGCATGGCTTTTCAAATTCATGAGACAGAATCAAAGACAGTAAACTACTTTAAAGATGAGTCGCATGTTTTGAATGGAAAAGAAATACCCGAAACAAATTGTCTGAGAAAACTGGATCACCTCCAGCTAATAATTTTGACCCTCCTGTTTTCAGATCAAGTGCTCGAATGGAGCTACTCTCACTATCAGCAATATATGCCTCCTTCAAATCTATGAAAGCATAACGAAGAGATACTCATGGCATTGCTGAGGTCACGCAGAACTTGCAATGGACTGAAAGATATGAAAACTATCAATTATTCCAATATAGTACCAGGCGACAACGAGATTCCGGAAGGTTGGGCAAATGATGTGCTTGTAGAGCTGTCTCAACAAAATTAAAAATCTAAACTTAGCAAGAGTGGCATTTGAACATGAAATTAGAAAAAACAACACGAGCAAAAGTTTAGTCTCGTTGCAGAAAACTAGATGAACTGTAAGTGAACAATCAAGAATCTACAAGATTTTCTTGTTAGAAGTACTTATAGTGAGTATGGATATTATCTATAAAAATCTAACAAAATATGCTGATCGTATTCTCCCTTTGTTTTTAAAGGAAACTGATGCGGCCAAAAACTGTAGAACCGAACTAGCTGTGTTGGAGATCTTAGAGTAGGGACAACCAAACCAGAGAAAGTTAGCAAAAAACCTAAAAGGCTAGCCGTGGGTGGACTCTTTGATGACTAAGTTAGAATTCGGATATAGAGGAAATGAAATAATAGATATGTAGAAGCTAAAATTGTGCGGGTAAACCAAGGGAGATATTTATAGGGACATCCCCCGGTGGAGTACCCTCCAAGGAAGGAGATTTAGTAGTTCAGTCAACCTAGGATTGTATCCCCCGGCCGTACTCAATCAGGAGTATGTTACTTGGTAGAGTCCGCATAGGATCCTTAGTTATCTAGAATCTTCTTTAACGTGTCCAAGGTAGTTAGGGTTTTTTGTCCACCGCCAAGGGACCATAGCACCCTCTAGTAGATAGGGCCTTCAGGTGGTGTACACATGGAGATATCCTACAGGTGGATACTTGTACCCACATCAGTTGCCCTTACTCCTTTGTAACCTAAGAGGTTGGAAAGGAGTAAGAAGGAAATAGAGAATATGATTCGTAGGAGGCTCTTGCTATTTGGAGATAATCCCGGAGATATTGACCAAAAATAATTTTTTGGAATATTCGTAAAATTTGTAGTACCATCATAATTATTTTATAAAATTTAAGAACCCACTCTGAAACATCATTGGAAATTCGGCATTCCCAAGCAGAGTAATATGCTCATGGAATGAGAGGTGATGATAAATTTTCACGAGCGAAAGAGTCTCCTTGGAGAATACTAGTGAGAAGGTCCTCTTTTGGTAAAATAATTTTTCCCTCCTTTTTTTTAACTTAAAAAGAGATACAGTACATGAATAAATTGAGCCGCCTAAGTAACCAGCTGGCCCAGTGGTATGAAGCACCCCTTGATAACTCGGGAGTCCCAAGTTCAATCCTTGGCAGCATGGAAAGTAGATTTTTTTTAATTAAAGGAACACCAACGTTAGCACACCAGCGCGCGCCCACGCCCACACCCAGGGGGTCCACATAGGGATGTCGCGCTTGCCAAGCACGCTCCGCACCCAACCTGTCGCACGACTGTGCGCGCTTGTTCACGCCCACGTCCAGGGGGTTCCACCTAAGGGACATCGCGCGAGCCCAACAAGTCGCACGACTAGCAGGCTACGTGCCCGCTCGTGCCAGCGCCTTGCCTTGTTCACCCATGTATGGCTAGGGGGTTCTCATGACACCCCTTCCCAGGAGACATCCGCCTAGGGAAGGTCCATATAATAAATTTTTCTTTCAAATTGAAGGTATGCTTAGAGAGATCCAAGCGGGGGAGTTAACATATAGGCTATTCTAGACACCAAATTATATGAACAAAATCAAGCTCATTCCTCCTCCACGCTGAGGTAATTAGATGATATCATACCAATGACATCACATAGGGGGCATCACCCCTAGTGATGTCACTTTTAGATATTTTATCTTGGATGGAGAGGTAAATTACAACCACTCATTTTCACCCATCTTCAAGTAAACTTCTCTATAAAAGGGGAAGTTCTCTAGTAAATTCTACACTTTCAAAATTACATTGGGTGAGATTTCCACAGAGAGAGAATGGAGATATCTTTAGAGAGCTTAAGATCTTCATAATGTTTTTCATGTTCTAAAGAAGTTCTAAGGCGCTCTTGGCGTTTTTCGTCAAAGTTTTTCAAGATTCCATTCTTAGATCATTTTTTTCATCTTTCCAAAATGCTTGTCATGTCTTCCACAAGTAAGCTTACTTTCACTTCCTCCTCACTTTTTTCATGATCAAGTAGGTAGCAATAATAATAATCTTCATTTATCTAATTTCCAAAAAATATCAAAGTACAAAATTATTAGGACAATAGCAATGTACCCACGGGGGTACCCCCTCAAACCCCCCACGAGTGGAGGAGGCCTTCCATGGCCTCTGAAGTCTATCGACCAATATAGTTGCTATGAGGCTTCTAGGATGTGTTCTAGTATCCTTTCAAACTCCCGTGTAGCCCAATCAGCGAAAAAGTACGAAGTACATTTCCCTGACTTTGAATGTTGCCCGGCCTATACCAATGATTGTGCATGTTATCGCACCAATGATCTTTGTGTCTCTAGGGGGCCTTCCTAGCAGGTGTACATTTTCCACTTCACCCCTTTATTATTGAAGTCTTAAATAGCTACCCAATTGAACATGAGGCATCCTAGGAGTCTACTCATCACTAGCAATAGTGTCATTAAAGGCAGCTCTAGCACTAGTGCCAGCCTTTGTAGTAGCATTTCTCCTCTTTGTCTCCTCTCCAATCACAATGCACTTCTCAGGGTCAACATTGGGATAAGACGATCTAACCTTCGAGCACTAGTCCCAAGCAGCTGTGAATATCTCATCTCAAGTAGAGATTAGCTTCTGCCTCCCATGAATGTGACTTCTTGTATGCCTCTATGGCCAAGATATCAGACTTTTCCATCTGCTTGATGGCTTCATTCAACTGCCTCTTCAGGTTAGCAACGTCCTTTTCCAATCCCTTGTTTTCCTCCTTGGCTTCCTTGAAGCTCCTCTCTGTTGCTTTGGTCTTCTTGGAGTTCTTCGCCAACTTCTTCTTGGCATCCTCCAAGGCCCCTTCAAATTCTAGGATCTTGCTTTATAGCTCCACCTTTTCCCTTGCCCAATATTCTGAGTGCTAACATAACTAGGAGGTGAAAACAAGGTTCTGTAAAGAAGAGGGTGCACCATTAGTTTCTAAGAGATATTTTAAAGGAGGATGAAGAACAAAAATAAAAAGTGGCTACCTTCATAAATTTTTGGCCCACTAGTTAGCTAATCTTCTCACCACTCTTGTTTTGCATTGCTCCCATTGGTTGAAGTTGCGACACGATACAACTTCTCCTTAGAAGTCTTGGGGTCACAAATATCCCAAGGGGCAATGTGCCTTCTTTCCCTTCTCTACATTGACAACCTTAGTAGAGGAGGGGCTTCCACTGGCCCCCTTGGAGGGGGACTCATCATGGAGGTGCAGGGGGCGATTCTTCAGGTGACTACTATCTTGTGAAATCTCAATCTTTTCATTGCCCTCATCTCCAACAACACCCATCTCTCTTGCCTCCTCAACGTCGATTATGCCCATCCATCATGACTTGAGAGAAGTGAATTGGGTAACTATTCAAGACTTCACAGCCTAAATATACTTGTGCTCTCACGGCCTAAATATACTTATGTGCTCTAGTCATTTTATCATTGGACTTAGGTGGTGTTTGATAAAACTAAGTGTTAAAGATCTAAACAGTTTAGACATCTGAATGAAAAAATATTGTTTGATAATTAATTTTTCCAAAATGTCTGAATAACAGTATTTTACCATTTTAACCCTCTGAATAGTTTAAACAAAACCTGTTTGATAATAAGAAAGGTCTGAATAATATTTTAAATACATATTTATAATATTTTGACCACAATATGATTTAAAAAAATGTATCATGTTCAATGAAAACATCAACATAGCATAATAATTCAACCATAGCATTAGAAAATGTGTAATCAATAAAGAACAAATATTTAAATAGTTTGAACAATAAAGAACAAATTAGGAAGGAAGTAGTATCCAACAACTATAACATAGCAAAGGCCTATGCACACACAATGTATTACAGAAAAGAAAAGGAAACCTGAGATCCCCTCATAAACACTACGTTTATACAGAAAAAACTCAAGAGAAAACCAACATTATAATCCTATAGGAAATGCACCCTAATTCTTGCAAAAATAATTAAGAAAACAATGGGAACTAGTAAGCTTAATTAATGGTTCACTATTCATAGACCGATCGACAGTAACTACAGTTATACACATTGTCTTAAAATGTTGTAAAAGTTCTTTCCGTCTGGCATTAGTCACTCAATTTCATTATATAAATCCTTTTTTCCTTGAGAATGAATTTAAAAATACGATAATAATAATATTAAAAAAAATAGTTAGAACTTTATGTTATATAAGTACTTGGTTTATATATGTTGAAGAATAAGGTTTTAATTATAGTATTATGTATTTCAGATTCAGCTTGAACATATACTTAATAAAAAGAAGATAAGTATAGTATAACACTCGTGTGAATTAGTCATGGTGTCCATTTAATTCGTAATTATCCCAAAAAAAAAAAAAATTATGATCAATTCCTGTTCTGTTTCGTGAAATTATTATCACACTAGATATATAAGGCTTTGTTCTTATGAATTATGGCGACAAAACTAATGAAATACCCACGGTAGTTGACACGTTTTACTGATTACACCATTGAACTTTTAATTTTTCAAATTACCACACTAGTTAGCTAATCTTCTCATCACTCAATTTCAAAATATTAATTAGTTTAATAGAGCAATGCAAAACAAGAAAGTGATGAGAAGATTAGCTAACTAGTGGGGTAATTTGAAAAATTAAAAGTTCAATGGTGTAATCAGTAAAACATGTCAACTATAGTGGGTAATTCATTAGTTTTGTCGATAAAAAATTAACGTCCGTTTATTTTTTTTAACGGAATTACTCAATTTCAAAATAATAATTAGTTTAGTGGTATAATTTGAAAAATTAAAAGTTTAATGGTGTAATCAGTAAAACGTGTCAACTACAGTGAGTATTTCATTAGTTTTGCCGAATTATGGCTAATACCCAATATATAAGCAGCAACCGGATATAAAAACCAGCAGTTTCGAATCTCTCTGGTAACTTCACATAACAAACACCTGCCAAATAAATAATATAACAAAAAAATGCAGAAATTCTGGTCCTAGCAATTAATCAAAGAGCAAAGGAGATGTAGCATAGCATAAAAGAAAGAAAAATGTTTTTCATTGAAATTCTACTGTTTGTTTTGTCTTTATTTTTACATTATCTTTGAAGGTTTACTGGTTAGCTACCACAAAAGACGTCAGAATATGAACAAGGCTAGATACAAGGGTTGCGACCTTGCCCTATACATAATTACAGGAAACGGAGACTACTTAGTTGAAGGATGTCAAATAAAATGCACTGGAAGAATACCCAAAGCAGTGAAGGAGATTTGAAAAAAAAGATTTGAAATCACAAAAAAATTACAGTAATCACTAATAGAGCAATAATGAACAATAGATGAAGAAGATTAATAAGAACAAATCAAGCAATAACAAACAATAGATGAAGAAGGGAGAGAAGATTTACCAGCGAAGGAAGAGTGAAGATTTGAGAGGGAGCAACAGACAGGAGCGGCAAAGTGAAGGAAAAGGAAGAAATCAGTAGGTTTAAATTGTATTAGAGATAAAGGAAGGATTTTGTAATATTGTTGAGGTTATTTTTGTCCAAAAAAACATAAACTCACTCAAATGTGGTTCTGAATGGTTTAGCATTATTTTTGAATCTTATCGATTAAAAGACATAAAAAAATTTACCAAACAAGTTGTGCCTCTGACAGAATCAGGCACAACTATTAAAGTCTTTAAGACAAACAAACACCACCTTAGAACTGGTTTACTGACTTTATCCGATATGGGTTATGATTGTGAAATAATATGCCCCACAATATTATTATATTTAAACCTTATTCTTTATATATATGTATATATTTTGGTGTATTTAATTGTAATATTTTGATATATATTAAAAATAATAATAATAATTTTTAAATATATTTTTGGTACCACTTAAAATCTATCCCTCTAAAAAATTGTATTTAGTATTGTTGATTGTAAACTATGAATATAATTGTGAGTTATTTTTCTATGTTTAATGTATTTTTTGATGTACAAAATATACATATAATTATACATGTATAAATTGCTTATTGTAAACGACTAATTGCCTTGCGGACGACTAGGTGGGCGCTTTATCGCTTAAGCACTTAGTCACCCGGCCACCAACTTGCGTCGCCTTAGCGCCTTGACATCTATGGAGCATAAACAGGCGTGGGCGGACATGCAACAGGTTGGGCGTGCAATGTGTTGGGCGCGCGACGTCCCCATTCGGATCCCCTGGGTATGGGCGTGCGACAGGTGCATGCTACTATCAAGGACTAAACTTGGGAATCCCCCAGGTTATCAAGGGGCGCTTCATACCGCTAGATTGCTTGTTACTTAGGCAGCCCAATTTATTCATGTACTGTATCTCCTTTTTAAAATCATATTCTCCATTTTCTTACTCCTTTCCAACCTCTTATGTTACAAAGGAAAGGAGTATGGGACAACTGATGTAAGTAAAAATATCCACATGTATGACGTCTCTACATGTACACCACCCGAAGGCCCTATCTACTAGAGGGGTACTATGGTCCCTTAGTGGGGGAACAAAAACTTTAACCGCCTTGAACACCTAGAGAATTCTAGATAACTAAAGATCCTATGCCGACTCTTACCAAGTAACATACTCCTAATTGAGTACTACCGGGGATATAATCCTAAGTTGACTAAACTATTAAATCTCCTTTCTTTGTGGGTACTCCACCAGGGGGACGTCCCGATAAATATCCCCCTCAGTTCACCCATCAAGGTACGCAAAATTTTAGCCTCTACATAGCTATTATTTGCTTTCATCTATATCCGAGTTCTAACTTAGGCATCCGAGGGTCCACCAAGGAAAACCCTTGCAGATCTTTTAGGTGTTTTGATAACTTTCTCAGGTGTGGTGTCCCTACTCAAATATCTCCAACACAGCTGGTTCGGTTCTATAGTTTTTGGCCGCATCAGATTAGCCATGTAATCTTCTTTGGCTCTGGGAAAATCATGGGCATGGCCAAGGACTTCCTGGAAGGTCTTGGAGTTGTTCCTCATGAAAGCGTGGAAGGTAGTCTCTAAGGGTCTCCCCCTTCTTCTACTTCACTAATATGAGAGAGGCGGAGCTCTTGTGGATCTTATGGCTACTAACGAAGTTGCTACAAACTTTCGGCGGAACTCCTTAAATTTGTCTATGTAGTTTCGAGGTAGGCGATTGTACGACTCCCTTACTGAGCCATCTAGGGTTGTGGCAAATGCCATGCACAAGATTTCAGCCTCCACAACCAGGAGATTTATCATGGTGATAAAGGAATGGACGTGATCAAAAGGATTAGTAGTCCCATTGTACATCCTGAGTTGGGGCATATGAAACCTCCTTGGAAGTGGGACGTCTCTTACCCGTTGAGTGAGTGAGGGGTGTAGCACTGATGTCTAGGAGGTACTTTTCGCCTAACTTGGTTCCCATAATCTCTTCATACTTGCATTTAATATCGTCCAACCTTCGATTAAGTCTTGTACTCATGTTCCCCCTACTTTGACTCGAGACAGATGGAGAACGACGACCCCTGGTGGACCTTGACCTTTGACCAGAGGTTGCCCCTCTCGATGCCCCCGGAAGTGATGTCTTTCCTTAGGGGGAGAGGAGTCACCACTAATGACTATTGTCTTGGACTTTTGCCCAGAATTGGCTTTGGAACCTACTCCTTGTCCTTGACCAACTTTATTTGTGCCTTTGCGACCATCATATCAACGAGCTTCTTCTCAAGGATATCTCAATCTTAGCCTTAAGATAAGTTGGATCGTTCACATTGAACTCCATCTCAGAAGGGACTTAGTTTGACGAAGTACTTTGTCCGCCTTCTTAATTATGAGTAGTCGCTCTTGGAGGCACCTGATTCTGAGTCGTGGATCTTGGAGGAGCCTGGTGGTGAGTTGTGGCTCCTGGAAATGGATCTGGTGGAGATCCCTTCTTTGGAACTGGGTGGGGTTAAGAGTGCGCTGGTGGCTTCAAGTCCACCGGGTTGTTTGGGATGAGTACCTGTAACCTTACTAGCGGTCTTCTTTAGAGGCATCTTGAGAGGTGATTTTTCGCAAGTATGGTTATTGTTCTAGCTGCATTGGAGATCTTTGAATAAGGACAACCATACCTGAGAAAGTTAGCAAAACGCCTAAAAGGCCTACGTTTGGACGGACCCTCCGACACCTAAGTTAGAACTCAGGAAGCCAATAATATCAATGTAGAAGCTAAAATTGTGCTACCTTGATGGGTGAACCGAGGGGCGTATTTATAAGGACGTCCCCCCAGTGGAGTACCCTCCAAGGAAGAAGATTCAATAGTTGAGTCAACTTAGAATTGTATCCCTGATAGTACTCAATCAGGAGTATATTACTTGGTAGAGTCCGCATAAGATCCTTAAGTATCTAGAATCCTCCAGAAGGTGTCTAAAGCGGTTAGGGTTTCTGTCCCTTGCCAAGGGACCATAGTACCCCTCTAGTAGATAGGGCCTTCGGGGGGCGTAAACGTGGAGATGTCCTACATGTGTATATTTTTACCCAAAACCAAGCATAAATAAGAAATATACAGTAAAAAGATACAAAATCGAAGGTACAAGCTGTAAGTCCCATTGAAAGTTAAGATCCCTTACGACAACATAGGCTGAAAGTTAAGATCCCTTGCGACAACATAGGCTTTAGCCAGAGTTTATGAAATATGAGGAACTTACCAATATATATGTATTTATGCATCTGCCATTGATCGAAAATAGCATTACCAAACTCAGATTGCTTCCAAGAGGGTTAAATAATGGCAACGTAAATATAACATATAATAAATCATCCCTCCTAAATCCCCACAAGTAAAATTGTGCAAGACATAATAACAACCAATCGGACCCACCACCACCACCCACAAATCCAGATCTAAAATTCCCAATATCTATCACCACCCATCCACCAAAAACTCGACAACTACCAACTCGAAAACACCACCCCCCTGCAAATCCACTTTGCTCTAATCGCCAACTCCACCACCACTTTAGTTGTCATATCCACCATCTCCGCCACATAAACCATCACAACCAGATCAAAAAATTGAAGGTCCAATTATAGGGTTCTCCAACCGCCTTTTCAAAATACTTTAACCACGGGAAAATTGAGGCATCCTGACCTCTGAAGCTCCTGTAATAAGATTTAATAGTAAACCCAACGCAAAGACTCCTCGCCACAATTGAACTAATTGAACTCTCCTACAACACCAAAAAAAGCTCCAACTCCCAATCTTTTAGCTGCCTCCTAAAAATAAGTTTCCATAATATCTTACCACCCACTGTCCAAGCATAGTCAGCAATCATTGCATCCAATCCATAGCTAACAAGAACAAGTTTGGCGCAGACCCCCATCACATCCTTCCAAAACCGGATAACGTTCCCATTGCCTACCACAGAGAAGGTGCAACCCACAAACTCATCCCAACCTCCAAAAATTCATTCCCAAAAGCCATCCCCAAAGAGCGTTTTGGTTTATTTGTGATCCATCCTCTGCTCCAGCCCAAAACTACTTGACCACCCTTTTTGTCAGATTATCCTCCTCTGAGGCGAACCTCCACAATGATTTGCCCAGAATGCTATATTAAATAGAGTAAAATACACTAACACCCCATGTAGATAATCATAATAACACTCACCACCCTTCTAGTTTTTCAAGCAACAGTCAGTACCCCTCTAGTCTATAATATGTAACATTCACTATCCCTAGTGTGGTTGACCAACTAATATTTAAAAATATTTTTAATATAATGTCTAATACACAAGTTATAATGTTTAATTTTTTCACTAAATAAATTTGTATATCATAATTTTTACTTTACTTGATCTAATTAATTAAATTATGAAATTGTGCAATAAATAACATAAAAGTCAAAAAATAATAAATATTCATTTTATCAAGAAAATAAAGTCGTATAATTTTTACTAATTAAATTTCTCAAATATTAAAATTTACGTGATATATATTCAAATATATTTTTTGTAATTAAAAAGTATAATGTTAATGCCAATAAAAATTACAAATTAACGCATAATAAAATAATAATTTTTTCCAAATATTAAAATTTACGTAAAACAAACTTATTATTACAATTTAAACGAATCTTATTACTCATATAAAAAAGTATTGAAAATTATATTAATTATTTTTCTCATATATTAAATTAAACATAAGTCACACTTAAACATAATTATTTACATTAAAAATGACAAAATGTTGTTAAAAAAATATATATATATATATATATATATATATTAAAAAAATTTTTCTTACAAGATAGAGGTAGTAATAAATATAATTATATTTTTTTATTTAACATTGCATAAAAAACAACGTCAATAGTATACTAAAACAATGTAATCAAAATCATAAACATCCCAATTTTTATATATACTCAATAAAAGTTTAACATATAAAAATTATAATATAAAACTAAAAATTCAAATAGTATTTTTTTGTTGTTAAGCACCAAAAACTAAACTACCAATATACTCAATCACTCTAATTAGAATAGCTTCATTAATAATTTAATTTAAAAAATTTAATATTTGTATCACTTATCCAAAAATATGTGTTAATTAAACTAAATTAGTTTTTTATAAGTTACCAACAATTTAAATGAGATAGTTTTAATTACAAATAAAACTATAATTAAAATGTATTGTATTAAAAAAGGATCTATTAAACACACACACACACATATATATATATATATATATATATATATATATATATATTATTTAGTAATTGAAATTTGATAAAATACAAGGGTAAATATGTAACTTTATCTATTTAGTCAACCCTAAAAACTTGCAGGGGTACTAATTGTTACTTAAGAAACTAGAGGGGAGGTAAGTGTTATTATGATTATCTAGAGGGGGTGTCACTGTATTTTACTCTATTAAATAACCCAAAGTCCTTCAACCTTAAATCCTCAATCCTTGAGGGCACGAACTTTCTCTCCATTCACTTAATGGTATTTACCCCCTCATCGTGCCTCCTGTACAAAAAATCTAGAACAAGTTTCTCCAACCGCCTCCCAAATGACTCGGGAAGCTGCATTAGGAACAAGAAATAAGAAGGCTTGCAAGAATACTCTTGATCAAAACAATTCTCCCACCTTTTGACAGATAACTGCCATTCCACTCTGCAAGTCTCCTTTCAGACCTTCCAATATATCCTAGAAAACCTTAGATTTATGTTTTGCTTCCAACAGTAGACCCAAGTATTATGTAGGCAAGGAATCTACCCTACAACCATACTTCGATACCAAAGAGCTCGGATTCTCTACTTACTTTATTGGAATTCCTCATTGCCTTTGGTGGGTTATTTGGAGGGAACGGAATTGTAGATGCTTTGAGGCTAAGGAGCAACCTATTGTGCATAAAAAATTCTTAGTCTAACCTGCTTTTCATTAGGCAAATGAGATGTATCCAGGTCCAACAATCGCTTTTATTGATTTTTTATTGTAGTTTAGCCTAAGGACATGATGTAATTAGTGTCTTGGTGGCACAGACGTGCCTATTAACTTTTAGCTCTGGTTGTACATGGGTAATACCCCTTTGGTGCCTCTTTAAATAAACTTTTATTACTTCTAAAAAAAATGAAAAAATGAATCACATCAATTATAAAATTTGCATATATTGACTTTAAAAAGTCAAAATTGGCCTTATATCTCGAAAATGAGTAATTAAAATTGACCTCCTATTCCACAAAAGACATATCCTAAATCTTTAAAGTGGTACAGCAACTCGATCTTCATAGAAACTATACCACTAATGAAACTAGATCGTTAGGATGCAATATTTAAATGCATATTTCTGCTTTAGGATATATCTTATCAAAAACGCTGCTATTATCAAACAAGTTCTCTTCAAGCACTTAAAAGAGAAAAGGCTATTACACATGGAGAAAACTCACTGAAATATAAGTATCACTAACTCCTTCCCAGATTGAATGTCTGCTAAACAGGCACACTTTAGATAATCGAGCATTGACCAAGTTGTTCCCTTTTATATCTCTTTTAAATGTGTGCGCAAAGGGCAATAGTATGGGGGAGTTGGCGAGTTTTTATCTCTAATCCTTAAAAAGGGGAGTATGGACCATCTAAATTATAGTTGCATGAGATTTGTATAGAAACATGTACACAAAAGGAAAGCATGCATGTTATTAGTGACAGAGTGAGTACTACAGTATCAAAAATATCTCAGTATATGAATTTTCAGAGACATTTTTTCTATATCACGAAGAAACTAGTAAGTATGATTATGGAGAGAAAACATGTTATATAAGTACAGCTCACGTACTCTTCTTCTCTTTATCTTTGGAATTTTACCACAATTACCTTGAACCATTCAAGTTTCTTTCATAACCATCACCACTAAAAGCTTTTGTAACTCCATCTAATGTATTGTGTTCCCAAATCTGATGCTGGCCAGCCATTGCAATGTAAACAATTTCACTATCTGGCTCAAAGCAGAGATCCCAAGGAGAGTTGAGGAGCTGAAAGATCAAAAGAAATTTCATTTCAAAAGGTCACTTATCCCATGACTTTGCAACACAATTGATTCTCTATCATGATGATACTATGCACCACCCCATATAAACATATTGACATTCCATAACACATGCACCAGTTTCATCTAAAAAATGTAAACAAACATGTTTCCGAAAATTGAATGAATCCTCGTCATGCCTGGGTGGTTCCTTTTCCTCCGCCTTTGTAGTCAGAACCTTTGGTTCCGTTTCCAGCAAGAGTTTCCACCATCTCATTAACAAAATCAATCACCCTGCAAAGATAAAAAGTTTAATCAACTGCGATGAACCTAAAACTTTTCAATTTATATAAGTTGGAGAAAATGTGATAAAATACAATCAAGAAGTGAATGTGAATCCTTTATATCTTACAGAAACAAGGAATAGAGTGGCGCAATTGAAAAGGGATGGACGCTAATCAATGTCGTTGCCCTTTGTTAAACATGTGCACTCTTTTGCAAGTTCTCATGAATATATATTATATATAGGGAAAAAGGAATCTAAGGAATGCCTTAGCGAGCTTGGCCACAAATCACTTTAAAAATGATATTTTTTATGTTTTCTTTCAAATCCAACCATATAGATGATGAAAACATGAAGGAAAAAAAACAAAAAGAAGAAGAAAAAGAGAATGACTTGTAATATTAATAAATATAACGTTGTCAGTTAATTCTGGAACTACCACTACCTCAAAGCATGGTTTTCAGTATCCGCAACATACAGGAGGTCTTTCTTTGGGTTATATGCCAGACCCTAGATAAAAAAAATACATCAAATAATGAGTTCAAAGAACAAAAGTTACAAAGAAACATTGGATGCTCAAAACATAAGAAAATACTTTGAGGCTTGAAGTTAGATATATTTGACAGTTGACAAGTATAGAGGATTAGCTGCAATCTTTACCTGTGGGCGATTGAAGGTGGCCTCACTAAAATTACCATCTTGAAAACCCTCCTCTCCTGTACTCCCTACTTGGACTAGAAAATTTCCATCCAGGTCAGTTACCACCTATAATCCACATCAGGTATTTTCTGTCAAAGAAGATTCAGACACACATACAAATATTTCAAATTACAAAGTTGTATAAAGGTTCAAAAAAAACTAGCATAGACTCGAAGTTATCGGCCACTGTAAGCAACTCATTTCAAAACAGAGGTTGAATCTGTGGAAAGCCTTCTCATATAATTGAATTGAAGGTTAGTTTATACAAAATGACGTTTTCCAAGCACCAACTTTCCGTTCATTTTCTTGCAGTGTTCGCAGTCATATATGTTTTAGTTATGCAACAGATAAATGTAAAATGAGCAAGTTATTGAGCATATTAGTAACCTAGGTACTAGTAGAAAAATTATTATAAGATATGTTACTATTGTTGAGTTTATAACAACCATAAGGGCAAACTGCAAAATGTCCCCTCAAGTTTCATCAAATTTGCAATATAGACGCTAAAGTTTCAATTTTTGCAACTCATAGCCAAAGTTACATTTTTTTGCAAGACTATCCCTTCTAACTAGATTTTGTTAAAATAAGTCAATATTTTGCATATCATGTGGGTGTTTAATTGGCAAAATAGTCAGCTTGTACACTAAAATATATTTCAATTTTTGACAGTGGCTTAAGTTGCAATTTTAGTGTACAAAATGAGTATTTAGCTCCTTAACACTCGCATAATATGCACATGATTGACCTATTTTTACCAAAATTGTTCAGACTGGAAAAATTAGCAAAAACTTGCAACTTTATCTATGACATTGCAAAAAATTGAAACTTTAGCGCCTATATTGGAAATCAGATGAAACTTTAGGGCACAGTTTTGCAGTTTTCCATAACCATAAGCTAGCTATAATAAAATCCTGGTAATGTTTACACTATTTACAATATCTCTGTTTCCATCCACTATAAAAGTTTTCCTTAATTATTTTTTTGTGACGATATGACTCCAGTTTGTTATTCTACACATGTACAACGATCTCCACAATACATTATCTATCCCTTAAGATCCAAATACTCCCTTCGTTTCAAAATATAAGATCAAGTTAGACTTTGTTCAGTCAATTTGAGACATTTCCAAATTCCAAATAAGTCGATAAACAAAGATTTATTGTTTTTCAAACTTTAAATGTATTACGTCACTTTTGAAATTAAGAATGTTTCAAATTGACTTCAGAAATCAAACTTGATCCTATATATTAGAATGGAGAGAGTATGTTTTCTCTTTGGGTATGATACTACCCGGACCTCTACAAGCATCCAACTAATCTCTAAACTACTCACCCCTGTATAAGAGTTATGCTTTAGGTGATCCTGAAAAACACGTGTCTGGCCCCCTGAAATGGGTGAGAATCTATCACGTGTTGTCTCCCTTCAACGATCTAAATTCAGATCATTTTCGATATGAGATGAATTTTGCACAGACTTAAACTATTTCCTTGATATTAGTGTCAGTTTTTACTCCGATGGTTGGATAAGAGCACAATTCTACGTTCGGATGCAAACATGTTTCAGTTCATGCCTTCAAAAAGTATAAAATATTTAAAGCCTTATTAACATTTTTCATCATTACCTAATAAAATGGACTTGTACTTTACTTAACACATCAGTAATTTGTATCCCAAACTAGTTAGTTTAGGCTGAAAATAAATTTCATTTGTAAACGTAAAGGAGAAAGGCAAGAGAATGAAAATGAAATACATATGTAAACATGAAGTAGAAAGGCAAGAGAAAAAGATAGAGATAAAACAAATACCTAAGGACTTAAAATTGTAATAATTTAAACTAAAAGAATAGAAGGGAAAGGTTAGAAATAGAATAACAACAAATCCCCATACAGTCATACACACCCCCACATACATTTAGAGAGAGAGATTAAATGCTAAAACAAAAACAAAAAAGGAAAATAATGACAAAACAAAATATAAATTTTAAAAAATATGGACTTATCAATTGCATATTCCACGAACAAAAACTTCTTGTTAACGTAGGGTATTGCATAACAAGTAGTAATCAAACTTTTCATTTTCATGGAGTATCAAGTTCTTTGATCTAAAAACGGAGATATAGTAGGCAATCAAAGTGTGTTGACTATGTGCATGTCTTTCTTGTGTTGTGTGTGTGGGGTCTCGGTATAAATGTGGAGGTGAGAGAGAGAGAGAAAAAGGGCATGTGTTTGTCTATGTGCATGCATGTGTGTGTAAGCGAGAGAGGGAGGGAGAACTTACAACTCTGTTATGATTACTGTCTGAAATGAACAGTCGGTTGTTGAACACATCAACTGCCAGTTTACCAGGAAACTTCAAAGGGGATGCCAGTAAGCGGGGATCATTATCCTTCTCCAAACTCAAGGGAATTGGTGTATTACTCAACATTTTCTTTTCACCATAAAACAAAAGAGCAGCCTCCACTAAATTGTCAAGATCCTATTTGGGGGCCAGAGGAGTAAAAACAACCATTATGTAAACTCTATATATTGTATATCAACCACATGCTAAGGAAGATATTCAATAATAACTAAAACCAAATAAACATTAGTAAATTGCAGAAAGATATTCACAACCATCAGAATGCATAAAAACTTATTAGATTATCGCTAAAACAGTTGATTCAACATAACTAAAATGTGTTTAGTCTGATCCACATTGCCTGTGGCAATGTGTTTACAAAATAAATAAAATATAAAATAATGAATTTGATAAAATTGTTCATATGATATTGAAAAGCAGGATGTCTAATAATATATGGGCTCCATATTAACCCAATAAATCCTACACATGCTTGTAGGACTGCATAATACAGATACTCTAACGATTTGTGCACCTCCAGGCTCCAGCCCCAAGAGGAATACTCAACAAGTTACCACAAGTCACCCAGGCACCACTTATAACCAAGATGCTACCTAGTGAAAGAAATGTAGAATCATACATTACTTTAATGCCAGATAAATCCATTGACACAAGGATCAGTTCGCATTCCTTCAGATTATTGAAAAGTTATTACTGAAAGTAGATTATGAAAAAGTGATTACGCAAAACTCAGGTTCCTGTTTGGGTGTATTTTTCTGAAAGTTCTTTTACGGTCTCTGACAATTTTAAAAATAAATGTGATTATTAAATGATTTCTGTTGAATTTTCCCTAATCTGCGATAAATGTGATGTGCGTTCAACATCACATTGTTAAGAAGACTAAATTATATAACATTCAAAATATCATGCATATACTAAATTTTAAGGGTTGCCAGAACTCACGTGGGTGAGAGAGGGATGACGAAAGGGTGGTTGTTGGAATAAAGCATTAGTTTTTAATGCAGAATATGGAAATATTAGATTCAGGAAAAGAGTGAGGTTATAATAACCCGAGCCCAGACTGAGCCCGAACCCACTATCCTAATAGCACATGGGTCCTCCTGGCCTACTACAAGATGGGTACTAGTGGGCTACCACAAGCACGTGGGACAGGGGGATTTAAAAATTCACAATCCCCCCACTTGAATCCTTAATGTCCTCATTAGGGTCCACACATTCCTTCTGATCAACCTCTATAGTGGAAGATTATAGAGATGGCTTCCGTGCATAGGGCGTCATTTGTTGCCTTGCTTTCAGCCTTAAGGATTGGCATGTGTTCCTTCATTAGGATTTCATTTGTTTCTTTTACATTATAACATACTCCCTCCATTCCAAATTATAAGATCAATATTGACTTTCTAAAAGTCAATTCAAACTCAAAATTGACATGAATTCATTTACCTTATGTCATTACAATTATGAATATCATAAACTATCTAAAAAGTAATACTAGTTATAAGATTTATTGTTTTCAAAACTTAAATGAATTATGCCAATTTTAAATTTAAAAATGTCTCAAACTGACTTTTAGAAGGTAATATTGATCTTATAATTTGGAACAGAGGGAATATTTTAAAATGGGCAAAAAAAAACAATTAGATGGCTAATATCTTAAAGGGATTACTAAAATGGTTTTTGGACATGCTTCTTATTTTCAAATTCCAATAAGCTATTCATTACTACATCCATAAAATATTTAACCATAATAATAATAAAAAAACAAAAAGTTAAGGTAGGATTTAAAAATATAGTTACAAAATTAATTCACTCACAAGATGGTGGGAATTATTGTTTCCAAATTCCAAATAATATTGGTGATAATAGCAACTATTGTAATTCTGATTTCGGTTTTCTTATTCCTTGTTAATATCAGTGATCATGCGAAAGTTTTAGTTTGATTTGAGATTTATTAATCCTTCTGCTCAACACAACAAGAGTAAGAGAAAGGGGGACATGGGATTAATATGAACGAATTCAACAACACCGAATCCAAGACTCTCACCTCTCCCAAACCCCTTTGCTCCAACACGCTATCAATGAAATCCCAACTAACACTACCGTAAGGTATCTCAAAGTCAAAAGAGAACCATTATTTGAAGACCCAACCTACAATATCTTCAACAACCTCACTGGCAACCCAAGCTGCATCCAGAATCTACATACACCCACAGAAGAACTTAAAGCATTGACACCACTATGCCACACTACATCCAAATGCCTAGAAAGAACCTTGGTGACAATTTAATACACATTAGTCACCAGACTAATGGGACGAAAGTCCTTCACCTGCATAGGATATTCCTTCTTAGGCACTAAAGGTGATAAAAGAGGTGTTCAATAATCATGCCAAGGACTTCAGTTGCATGAAAATGCTGAAAAATCTCATTGAATCAGTCCTAAAGTCTCTTAAAACTGCTGAAAGAATTTATAGAAAACCCATCAGGACCAGGAGTCCTGTCACATTTTATATTCATATTGATTACTTACAATTATTGTGGAGTATAAAAGCTTCTCTACAAGTTCACTGTTCACATTAAGTTCATTGCATCAAAAGAAAAAACATGAGCAAACTAGGAAAGGACAGAGGGACATGTTGTTTTACAATTTATAACATTCTTTTATCAGTTTTGTTGAAAATTTCCACTCATATTAGAAAGAAGACACTAAAATAAATTAGTTCACGAAAATTTATTATTTCTTGAAAATTCATTGAACCAGTTGCTCAATGTCAATTATGCAAATGCAAAGGAACATGGAAAGAACTAGAACATTCAGGCTAATATATAAGTACCTTTCGACGACCTTCTCCTGCTATTTGCGCGATGAGCTTACCATTTGGACCAACAATAGCGAACGTCGGCCATGAACTTATACCTAATTCTCTCCATAAATACATATCTCCATCATTGACGACCTACAAAATATATTCACCGATAAATGATCTGTTCAAAGAACATAATTGGCTATAGAACTAAAGATTAAAAGACAACCATTTGAACAACAATATGTTGTTGCAAGAAAGGATCAGAAATTTCTTATAGCAATAGCAGAAAAACTTAGATATAAACAAAAAAGTGCGTAAATTTGTTTTGAAATTTAGAGTCTGCACACACCCCACAATGCAAAGCATTTGTTGCAAAACCAATCCTCCTCAAACACAAATTTACTTGCAAATAAACCAAAATGTGGAATGACAACAAGATTATGGTAGAAAAGCTAAGAAAACATTATATGGCTTATATCTACTAAACAGCTCTAAGAATAAAAATTACAATAAAATGTTTTAAATCCCAATTAAATCCAAAATACAAAAATATAAGTATTTTGTCTCGCAACAGTTCTTTAATGGGAGCTTAGAGGGTTAGCTATCTCAGACATACATAGGAATTGGAGTCCTATCTTATTTTGAGAACATTTCATTTTTCACTTTTTGACTGTCCGAGGACTTCTTGTCTTTTAATTTTGTATTCTTCCTTCCTTTCTAACAGAAATCATCTTTTATCAAAATGAAAACAATGCAAAGCCATGTAATCCTCTTCAATTGTTTTGTGTTGTTTGATGAAGTTGTAACCAAACATGTGAAGCCTTAAACTTTTCTCATCTTTTTCATCATTTTTTATGCACTTTTAATTTTAATTTTATTTTTTTATGCACTTTTAAATTGTAATCGAACTCACACCCTTGATGACCTAAAACAACTTATTAGCTCAAAGCCTTCACCAAATCCAAAAGGAACTCTAATATGCCTTGGTACTATTCTCAATTTCTCTTGAACTGTTTAAGATCCCAGAACAGTCCCTAAAATGTTCATTTACTTCAATCGATACCTAAGACTTACGAAACCCTAAATTTCCTCTGCTTTTAGCCCCAACATTGATCCATGAGAGAGAGTGAACATTTAGGTTTCCAACGCTTTTAGAAACAAAGAAATCCTGTGGATAAAAAGTATTAACGCATTTAGCTTACAGGGTGAGTGATGCCATAGCGTAATACTGCATTGCGAATGGCTTCCAGGTCTTTCTCATTGTCAAACTTTGCAGAATGAACTCCAACAACAGTAAACTGCACAAACATAATTGCATATGAAAATTAGCGACAAAGTGAAAGTGCATGTCAAGCACATGCATATGACACCTAAATAAGGCAAGTATTTCCACAAATATCATAAATAGAAAAATATATAATACTAATTATGATTGTTGCGGCGTGTTATCAATTCTGTCCTATAATAACTGACTTAATTTTACAAGGCTAATTTAAAATTCCCTCAATCAAGCAACAGTGTTACCTCTTCCTTTATCAATAATGTATAAGTTTCATGCGCTTTTACATATCCTCCAGACTAATATCGTATAATGTATACTATAATATAAAGGGCCACAAATACTTTGGCTCAAATAAAAAGTTGAGCTGATCTTAGTGTAACAATCCGGGTCAATCCCGAGTCCGGAACAAATCTCAAGTCAAATCTCGAGAAGGCCTCAAACCACTAGTCTAATAATATCTTCTTGGGCCCACCACATACTTACCCAAAAGGACTTGACTGAAGATATTATTGTTAGTAAATTAATTCTCATGTATATACAAATCCTTCCCACATGTTTCGTTGTGCGATTAGGGAGCTTCAAACTCTCCCACTTAAATTTTTGACCTCATCATAATTGATTGCATTACACAGTCCATAGATTTTTACCTATCTAGCTATAGTGGGATAATACTGCAGAAGCTTCATTTTCCCACCACCAGACCTCTCTCCATTGTAGGATAATACCACTAGCCTTCGTGTCCCCACCTTCGGCAACCCAATCGAATGACTCGGTCCGAGCTTTTGAGAGTTGACTATAATACCATATGTAACAACCCGAGTCAAATCTCGATTCTGGAATAAATCTCAAGCCAAATCCCGAGTCTGAATCGAATGAAATCCATCTAAACAAGGCCTTAAACCACTAGCAATAGTATCTTGTTAGGTTATTTTAACCCACCATAAGCTCACCCAAAATGTCATGACTAAATGTATTGTTAGTAAATTAATTCCTTACATACTGACAAATTCTTCCCAAATATTTCGATGTGAAACTGAGCTGTTACACTCAACTTGTGAAGCATTCACACTTGTCAAGGTCGCATCTGTTTTATGTAGAATGTTGAGCTTAACACTATTGATCAAAGATAACCCTTTCATAACGATTTAAATTTGGTTTCAGATACAAATGAAATCATTACGATGCGTGTAACCAAAGACATAGGCTCCCAACAAAAACGGAAAACCAATTGGCAATTAGTTTCAATTCTTATCGAGTTAAATCAGGCCTAGATAGGCATAATTTGATTAAGGTTGAAATGCATTCAGAAAGGTTACAATATATCATAATAATTTGTACATAATAGTTTCTTATTCTTACAAGGCATAAATATAATTATGTCAAAAATCTTTCTTCCTCTGGTTTGCGAAGAAATTAACCTTTTTTGGAGTATTATTGGCACGGAAGTTTAAAACATGCCATAAACCTATTAAAATATATATCTCCAATATATGTCTATGTTTTATTTTCACATTATGGAACATAATTGTGTATTCCGCATGTGTGCCAAAAGACACTTAAAAGAAAATATGACGCTTCACAAAACGGAGGTAGTATTATATAAAAACCATGCACACATAATATCCTTAATTTGTCATTTAGAAGCATGTGATTTATCTCAAATATTTGAATTTTATGCAAATGTAAATTCAGTCAGATTTTCATAATATATGTTACTCAAATTCAAAAACTCAAGATGATACTGGCTGTAAATAAAAATTTAAAAATGATTAGTTCAAAAGAAAATCAAATGCATGCCATACATAAAAATAACTGACAAAATTTAGGGCATAATGGCTCACAAGGCAAGGAAAATATAAAATTTAATGAAATAGATATTCATCCAGGTGATATATTTCCTCTCTCTCTCTCTCTAAACATGAATTGCGTATGCACCAACAATAAAAATCACATGCATAATAAAGAGGGATTTTAAGGTAGAACAATGTATAAACAGAAAATATGATTAGTCTAATTACTATACAAAGGCTGACTGGAATCAAACAACAGGGACTAAGATCCCAACCATTATACATTTCATCCAATTCCCTTAATAAATATTTAGTGACACAAGTATTGCTTTTAGTGACGACACCAACAACAATATTTATTTGTGATGAATATTTTTGTGTCATTAAATATAGTATTTTTGTTACTAAATGTGTATTTGGTGTAACTGGGTGGAAGGTATAATGGCGGGGGAGCCTGGTCCAAACAACATATTTTTGAGGGAAATGAAGTTAGATATATAGGAAACACACATAAAGCATCTTAAAAAGGCATAAAACAAGCAACTTTATGAAAGCAACCCCTCACAGATCTATGACAAGGAAATATAAACGATCAACAGATTGAAATCGTATAGCATCTTACTGGCATATCCTTGTATTTTTTCTCCAAAAACTCTAGATCCGGCAATACATGCATACAATTTATGCAACAATAGGTCCAAAAGTCCAGCAGAACCACCTTTCCTTTCAAATCCTGGTCACACCTTCAAATATATTAGTATAACTATATTACTGTCTTTTTTATGGAGAAAATGAACCAAAAGAATTCAGAAAGGTTTTCCATCATTGGCAGACTGTTTGATGTGCATAAGAATAGTTATTAAAATCTTTGTTAATTTTCTCATATCCCTAACTAGGTCACTGCCTTATATGCATGTTTTCCTAAGAATAGCATCCATTTATATAAGTAAGGGTGAAAACATTTGAAGGGAAAAGGGAAACCAAAAGGAAAATGAATATCTTTCAGCACTATTGAGTAAAATATTTCTAATACTACATCTATTAAATTACTAGCATTTGTAGCAAAATTAGGAAAGGCAATAATAGCAACCACGGAAATGCTCAGAATAAGTTTGAATAAATATTATCAATAAACCATAACTTGGAAAATATAAGTAGTGTATACAACATAAAGTCCTTCAGTTCATAGAAAACAGCAGCAGAACTATTTAGCCATGTCTGGATTTACCCTGCTTAGCTGAAGGGGAGCTGTATTTAGCCAGTCAAGTTTTGATGGAAATTCCGGTACAACAGTTGCAGTTCCCCTTATTCAATGAAAAATGTCACATATATTACAGATAGGAAAAACTTCAAGAAAGCAATTAAATAATCATGCTGGCATTCAGAGTTATGTAGCATAGTCTCAATGTAGATAAATAACATAATTTAAAAAGGTCTAGGTTCTCCATCATTTCAGTACGGTGTATTTGTTGGGAAATTTCACAATGTCAAGAATACATCATTATTAACTTGTTTATTTAGCGTATATCATAACTAATAAAAGGCAGAAGTTTCACTTACCTGCTCTCCAGATCAGAAATATAGTTCATAAACTGTTGCATTCTCGCAGAGCGAGACTCTTCTGTAACCATTAAAAAGCAAAAAGGTTTTTCTGTCATGATATTTTACTTCCCAAAAAGCATTGAAAGAAAAATATATACATCTACAATCAGAAAGATAAAAATATTTACAATCAAAATGAAAAATTTTCTGTCAATTGTTTGCAGCATGACTGCATGAGTAACAGTTATGGACTTCTTAGTAGAAACAAAAATTATAGAAAAAGAAAACAAAATGAAATGGCAATACAAGATATACCAAGGCATATTTTGTAAACCAGATGGAAAATGTCTTAAATTAATTATTATACCTTCACGTTGTTCAAAAGGACTGCTGAGTCCAAATAACAGATTCCATATAGCTTTTGGAGATGCATATTGCATGGACTGCAAAGGCAGAGCAGCTTCCAGAGATCCAATAATACTAAAGTTAAACAAACAGCATCAAAATGTCCAATATGTATATTTACAGAAAGAATATATCTTTCAGAAAACATAAATAAATTTTTGTTTTCGTTTTTCTCTTAATTCGTTAATCTTCTAACTAATACCTTCCAATTTGAAATGGCAAAAAGAAGACATGATAGTGAAATGCCCAAACTTCCATATCTCAAGATATCTCGTCGAGAACCCTGCAACCTGTAGAAGAATTATTTTCATAACCTCAAGATAAAATTGAACAAAATTGCCTAAATTTTTTTGTTGCACTGCCATTTAATATATTTATGGAACAAAAAGAGAATAATAGAAAATTTTGGGTATTTAAAAAGAGAATAACATTATAATATTAGGGAAAATAAAAGCATTAAAACTTCAGTTCCTATATAAATATTGAAGGAAATCTCACAATAAAAGGGTTCTTCAAGAAAAAAATAAGTTATGTCGTATTATAAAGTACAACATCAGAAAACATCCAGTAAACTCTAATAGCTTATAATTTTGCTTCACTTTAGGATTAATAATTAGATGGATAGAACTGCTAAAGAAAAGCTCCACTGATGGGGACGGGGTGTTTTGGGACGAAGGATAATATCACACAAAACTCAATCAATTATAATTATTCAATGTATCAAAATAATGAAGTACATCACTATTTGTAATACACCTAGACAACTTTCCTAACCTAACTTGAACTCTAATAAGATAACTACAATTCTAATAAGATATAAGATAAATACAAATTAAAGAAACTAAACAACTTCTAATTCATGAGCTTCCAAAGCCTCTTATATTGTTCTAACCAACTTTCACGGGCTCGTCCTGCATCATTTCTTCTCCGTTGAAAAAAACTCGACTCCGTCAAGTTATGAACATCAACACAAGAACAATCACGTCGAATCACAAAGGAAGTCTTTGCAAGCTTCAAATTTAGCATGTCGAGAGTGCAAGTAAGAGTGAATTTGGTAGTGCCTTTCATAATTGAATAGATATTATAGCACAAGCATCATGTTGCGCATGACGATCTCATAGCCATTTACGCCCTAAGATAATGTGACAAATCTTAAGGGGTAGAACATCACACATAATAGTATTTTTAAGCTTGTCAACGGAAAATGTAACCAAACACCACTGGATAACCCATAACTTTGTATTGGTAACCCACGCAACATCATACAGCTCCGGGTGAGGCTCAACTTTTAACCGAAGTTTCTTAACTGCTTCCTCAGAGATAACATCCGTACAATTCCTAGAATCAATCACAAGAGAGCACACATGTCCCACACATATGACTCTCGTCTGAAAAATTCCCCCACGATGGATTTTAGGATCATCCTTATGTTTCTGGGCAACAAGTAAAGGTCGAAGAACACCTAAACATCCTTCCAAATGAGCATCAGCTTCTAAATCTTGCTCATCAGGCTCATATTCGTCGTCTATTGGCTTGCAAATCTCTTAGTTAAAGTCAGCTTTCCCGCACGCTTTGTCAACAATAGCAAGTTGCCTAGAGGGAGAAGAGGCAACATTCATCGGACACTCAAAAGACATGTGGCCAAAACCACGACAGTTATAGCACCTAGACGTATGGTTGTTGCTAGTATTAGAAGAACCTGGGGTACGATGATGTCTGCTTGTAGCTGAAGGGCTTGTTGACGATCTTTCTATTAGCTTATTTAAAACAGACTCCACAAACATACGCTCCGTCCGAGTTTGGACTTGTATTGGAGGTCTAACAGAATTCCTTTTCAAATTATCCTCTATTTGGGTGGCAACTTGAAACAAGATCGTCCAAGACCAAGAGTTTACTTGTAGCTACACCACCTGTTCGTCGTCTATTGGCTTGCAAATCTCTTCGTTTAAGTCAGCTTTCCCGCACGCTTTGTCAACAATAGCAAGTTGCCTAGAGGGAGAAGAGGCAACATTCATCGGACACTCAAAAGACATGTGACCAAAACCACGACAGTTATAGCACCTAGACGTATGGTTGTTTCTAGTATTAGAAGAACCTGGGGTACGATGATGTCTGCTTGTAGCTGAAGGGCTTGTTGACGATCTTTCTATTGGCTTATTTAAAACAGACTCCACAAACATACGCTCCCTCCGAGTTTGGACTTGTATTGGAGGTCTAACAGAATTCCTTTTCAAATTATCCTCTATTTGGGTGGCAACTTGAACAACATCATCCAAGACCAAGAGTTTACTTGTAGCTACACCACCTGCAATCTCCAGATTCAATCCTCGACGGTACATGGAGATTAAAAAATTTCAACCCTAGGGAATTCAGACCGTGTAACCAAACTGTAGAACATTGAAGTATACTCAGCTACAGATTTACTTCCTTGTACCAGCTCAGTTAACTGCAAATATGTTCACTGTTTATAATCTGAAGGTACAAAACGTCGTGTTAATGCAGCTTTCATATTTTCTCATCTTCTCGCAGTTGTATACAAATTTCGTTGATGTTGATCCCACCAAATCCAGGTTGTTCCTTTCAACTTCGTTTCAGCAAAGAAGAGTTTCTTTTCATCGGATAATTCATACCAACGAAAGAAGCTCTCCAAACTATGAATCCAATCGAAGGATGTTTCGGGACCATTATCGCCATTAAAATCTCCAACATCTAATTTTGCTCCTCTATCCACTACATTCATCCTAGGATCTGGAACATTAATTTGTGGATTAGGGTCATGTTGCTATAGTCTCAGATGATTAAGATTCGTGATGTGGTCTTCCAAATTTTTATGAGTATCTTCTTGTCCCTTATCTACGTGTTCCGTGAGTACATCAACTTTTACTGTAAGTGCTGTAATAGAAACCTAAACATTTGCAGCAAGTGTTGTGAGTGAATTTTCAATCCTTTTGACACGCTAATCTTGTTGTAACACATAAGCATCAAGCTTGGCGTTGATTTCTCCAGCATTAACTATGGTTCCTGCAAATAAAAATATAGACTTTTCTTTTTGCTCTAGGGACTTGAGTGCAGAAAGTTTAAAGAAACAAGAGCTGAACTGAAACTGCTAAAACTTCATGGCTAAAATGGAATCAAATGAAACTACAGGGACTGATATGTAAAATTCCAGTGGTATTTTGAAATTTAAGAAAACTTGGGGACTAAACTAGAAAAGTATAAAAAATATTGGGTTCCTAACTGTAATTCGCCAGGAGATATTAGGTTGCGAATCACCTTTCTCTTCTTCTACCTTCCTTTTTGTTTTTCTTTTCTAGTTTTGATGTAGTTGAAGTTTGAGGAAGGGTTCGAAATAAGGTTGTGTTTGGCAGATTAAAGACTTATAGCTAATGTTTTGACAGGATGCAAATAGGTTGGGTAGATTTGATGTAGCAGGGCTTTGTGCAGCTAGGGTTTTCTGGCTAGGATTTAGTCAGTAATGACACTGATTTTGGGACAGAGGTAGGGACGCAGAAGGCAGTGGTTTTGGGTTAGACTCTTATACCAAAAATGATGGTGACGGGGGTTTTGGGACAAAGGATAAATATCACACAATAATCACACACAAAACTCAATCAATTCTAATTATTACATCACTATTTATAATACTCCTTAGACAACTTTCCTAACCTAACTTGAACTCTAATAAGATAACTACAAATCAAATAAGATATAAAATAAATATAAATTAAAGAAACTAAACAACTAATTCATGGGCTTCCAAAGCCTCTTATATTGTTCTAACCATATTCTAAGTTATTATAAATAACTTTAATATTAACATTTAATAACGATTCCTAATGACTTTGAAAATTCATTTATGAATTATAATAAATGTTTAAAATTATTATTAACATTTAAAATAGTATGGTAATCGCTAACAGACAGAGCTTCTTGGACCCGATAATTACTCTCTTATGCTCCTAAATCTACATCATTTAAGATATGACATGGAAGAACAGAATTAGGATCTCTACATCACTGGCGGAAACCCCTGGGAAATTGAAACGGAAGGATTGTGAAAACATTCTATCACAAAAGAATATTAGAAAACAGAAGGTATATGGGAGAAAGAAGGGAAAGTGTTTTTGCATAAGGAGTGAGATTAATTTATATGCAGCTCAAAGATCCTTCTTCAAGGTTACACTAATTCTAATGTACTACATGAAAAATTCAAATGGAGCTCAAAAATACTTGCTCAAGTGTACTTTTGCACTGAAAAGTGCATCGGATGAATACTAACAGTTCAACAACCCATATCTAGGATTATTCCCTGGGCCTTGTGCTGAACTAGTTCAGAATTGGTACTCATAGTTTCATAAAAAAAAAATATAAAGTTTGAGTTCGTATGAAGGCCATAGAAAGTAGAAGACAATATGAATGTTCAAGATGACTTGATCAAAATGGGGGCTCTCTTACCCTCCCAGTGAGAAGGCCACTTCATTTGTGGAATATGCATCCTGGATTGACCCAGTCCCCAATCTGTCGTTGACTGGCTCTGGTGAAGTTTGTGCAGAATAATTGACAGACTGAGGTCCCTGCATCTTTGCATCTGCAATAGCTCGTCACCATTAGAACTCATTTCTCCAGAAAAAGCAAAGGTAAGAAATCATAACCCAACAAAGAATGCAAGTACAAGGATAACAATAAACCAAGCCCCTCATGTCTCAATGGTAAAAAAACTACCCATAAGGCTTGGGTGCATGAGAGCTTGGGATCCATTATAGCAACAAAAAAAAAAGGATAACAGTAGAGTTTTTCCCCCTGCCAATTTAAGAAATCAAACTAGCATTTACAGAATCAATTTAGTGGTGCATAAGGATTAACTACAACAAACAAATAAATAAAAACAATCACATACATAGACTGACATTTACCACGCAACTAGGTCTTTTGATTCTTCAAGAATTGATAGTGTAGCTAAATCACTTTACAGTATTGCTGGTACAAGAAAAAATTCAGTACAATTTTAGAACTACATACTACCGCTACCAGAGGAACCACTGAGAATGTCATGAAGTAAAATATATCCTATCTCCTTCCTGATAAGTGATGGACCGGCACTTTTGAGAGTATCTTCTGATAAAGTTGTTGTCACAGCAATGCATCTGCAAGCAAAGGAAAGCCTCGCAATAATATAAATGAAGTAAAATGCATGATACTATCATGAAAAGTAAGCAAACAAAATAGCAAAACTGGAAGCTATAAAAACACGGTTATAGAAATTACAAATGAATGTTACTAACATATAAACACTAAACTACAACAATATTTCAGGAATCAGCAGATTTACCTCATTTGCGCAGCTTTAGCAGCTTGTACTCCAGCCAAGGCATCTTCAATTACGATACACTGGAAAAAATAATTGTTCACTATTATGAGTTTTGCAGATAACAGAAAGAAACTGAATATTAGTATAGGGGCTTCCAAGATCAAAAGCTCACCAGCTCAAATGAAAGTGAACAACTCTTTGTTTAACTTTCATGCCAAAAGGAAATGGTAGTATGGAAAAAGTTGAAACTTATGAAAATGTTTGAAAAATCAACTTCTAAACTTAGTTGACCGTTTACAGTTAGTTAGCATGTGGGGGAAAAAGTAGTTAAATTGTCTAACTCCTTCAAATCAATCGAAGATACTCTTTCCAACTGATAACTGAAAAAAATAAACATTACATAATCTGAAAGCATACCTCACTCGTGGGCACAATCAGATGCTTTGCTGCAGCCAAAAATATATCAGGAGCAGGCTTCAAATTTTCAAACGCATCAGCTGACACAATAGCATCAAACCTGATAAATGAAGACCAAGAGAAAAATAAGGTCAAAAATTAATAATAATAAGGGCTATATGTATATACACAGTTGTGTAGTACATAGTCGTGCTATGGCGACGGTTTTTTGGGCTATAGCGACGATTCAACTGTCGCCATAGACCAGAATATCTATGGTGACGGTTGAACCGTCGCTATAGCCCAAAAAAACCGTCGCCATAGGCAACTGTGTACTACACAACTGTGTATATACATTTTTCCCTAATATTATTATTAATAATAATAATAATAATAATAATAATAAAATACTAAATAAAAAACACTTTAAAATGTACAAATGGAGGGGAAGAAGGGGAGTTCATGTACCTGAAGAAAATAACAGAGTAATTACTATTTAATAGATGCCTTGAAGAAAACATTGATTTTATATTTTTTATATAAAAGAAGAAATTACGCTTGAAAAAATGAAGAAACATCATAGGTGGACAAGCAGTCCACCAAAAAGGAAAATAATACAGTGGAAAAAGGAAATACACGTTTGTAACGCGAGGACAACAACTCATTCCCTATGAATATCAGAAATACCTATAACTGGAATCCCCATCCCGACGCCCAAATAGAAGCAAAAAAGACACCCTAACCCAGATCAAAACGGAAATGAGATAGCAAAGAAAAAGGCAAGCCCGAGCCTCACCTAGCTATCTAGCAAACAATAAGCTCCACAAACCCTTATTACAAAATAATGGACAAAACAATGAGAATGGGATTCTGAACTTTTCTTGGAAATAGAAAAAATATCAGGGCACAATAACTTATTCTGTCTACGACTCTGGTGCAAATTTTGAGTCTTTACAGAACAACAGAACAGATAAATGTCTTGATCCTTGTGGGAACCTTAGCTTTCCAACTACAGGTGGAGGAGTTAAATGACTAGGGCGTCTACTGCAAATAAGAAAAAAAAAATAGGACTTGGGAAAGAATTTCCTATAAGATCTAAGGACCAAACCTTCCTATACGGACAGGGAGAGGGAGAGCATGAGAGTAAAAGGAGAAGATAAGTAACATCCTCCATCTCTTGATCATTAAAAAATCAAAATTCCTGGATAACAAATGTCATGTGGTATCCAACTATCCATGAAAACCGAAGCATTATGCTGAGAAGAAGGAAGAAAAAGTCCAGTAAAGGAACCCTGAAAAGCAGCCTCCCCCTAAGACATGTTCTTCTCCACAACATATAAGGTAACCAGCCCCCCAATCTAGGCCTGATCAATTGTATAAAAGAGAAAGTGTTGAATCTCTTTTATGGACTCAAATAAGTAACTGCAGCATGACTGGGGTTAGAATCTAACCCATCCCAATGAAGGCCAAGGTTGTTTCTGTCTATGCCAAAAGTAAGTCTGCTCCAACTGAAAAAGTCAAAGCCATGGTTCCAAAACCCTAAACCTCCATCATCCGTAGGACAACAAACATACTACAGGAGCTAAAGATGATTGAAAATCTACCTCATACCTCTGGTTATTCCAAATATATTAGGAGGAAACATAACCACTGGGAAAAGTAATAAGCAAATTGTCTTGGCAAGTCCATGTAGAGGTATAATATAGAACCATGAAGAAGGGATTGTAATAAACTGTTTCAGTCCCCAGCTATTAAAGGATACAAGAATATTCATATAAGCCAATAAGACTGTACATCAATAGTACATTAATAATGAGACAGCAATCAACATTGTACAAATCCAATTCAGCATGACACAATGACGTACATTAAGATTGACCGGTATTTCATCAAGGATAAATTAAACTACATATTAACCTGTATCCACCAACTTCAGGGGGACTACTACATGTTATGTTTACTTTCAAAGGTAATAATGTTATGGTGGCTAATACAAATATGGGAAAACAATAGGCAGTGAAAATATGAACAAAAGAAAAAAAAATCATAAAATATACGAATCTTCCACTCTCTTTCTCATTCATTTTTCTCCGTTGTTTTAATTTTCAACAAAACACCAAGCCCAAAAAAATTATTTAATCAAAATCTCCATCTTCTTTCCAACTCTCTTTCTCATTAACACTTTAAAACATTTTCTAAATAAGATTTAAAAAATATTTTTGGTCAAAATAAATAAGTGATTCTACCCTTTTAATTAATTTATTTTAATTTTCAACTAAAAGTTGGAAACTCTCTTTCTCAAGGTAATTTTCAACAAAACACCGAGTAATGAAAATGAATGAAGGTTGGATTCCAATGTTTTGTTCTAGTTCAATAGGAAAGAGAACTGTTTCGGCTGTTTCATGAAAGAAAGAATATTAGTCATTCGAAACTACACACCTTTGGCCAAACACAGATCTTTGTAAGATTAAAACTCACAACCAGGTGGGCCACTAATCATTCTATTTAAAACTTATGGGTCTAGATATGAAGTGAAGATCAAAGCCTAAAATGTTTAACACAATTCCAAGCTCTTATGGACAGTGCTTTGACTGCAGCAACATGAAAAAACCAAAAGTTGAGATATCTTAAATTCATTGAACAGTAACACATTAGCTTACATTGACACGGGTAAGCCAGCAGCGGCTAGATTTGCATCAACCTTGATGCGGTCAGCGCTAGACGCAACAGCAACTTTGAGGCCACTGTTTTTACACTGTCGTACAGAAACATCATATCAAACAACACAGAACAAAATAACCATATTAATTCGGTTCCAAAATGACTACCCTAAATACCTGAGCAATAAGTTCAAGGGCACCAGGGAATCCTATTCCAGAATTTGGTTTTGCATACTACATGAAATCATACAACTTTTTCAATAGATGTCCATCCAGTACATTAAAACAAAAAATTATAAAAAAATAACATAAAAAAAATATCGAGTATGACAGTCCAATCACCTTGTCTAGATATATCTCAAAAAATCTCTTCTTTGCTTCCTCCGTATTGAATTCCTTCACTCCCTTTGCTGAAGCAACACCTCCTAGAAAGTTCGCTTCACCTAGTGCATTTGAGGGGGCAAATGTAGAATAAAACTAAAAAGGTAAGAAGGGGAAAAGAAGGGGGAAAAGAGGTATATAAACAAATGATGGTAGCCAAAGTTTACATGTGCATATTTACAACTTTTTCTCTCACACAGACAAAATTTACCTATAGGACCTGCTGAATTTAATTAACCATCTGCATATAAATTATATGTAGAGAGAATTACCTATAGGAGCGCTGATTAAAGTAACCATTTGCATAGAAATTATAGTACAGAGAACTACCTACAGAAGTACTAATTAAATTACAATCCCAATTAATAATTGTTAGGGATTCTAGAGAATTCCAAGAGCATGATTATTTTGTCCCGAGTACAACATCGCCAAGTACTCCCACAATTCTTTGACTGTATCAATATGAGTAACCAAATCAACAATCTCACTGTCCATGGAATTAAGCATCTGATAGAGAATCCTGGCATCGACTGTCTTCCATGCCTCATTGGAAACGTTTACTGTCATTAAGTGATCGCCTTGTAGGCTAATCAGGGCCAACCTCACAATCTTCCTCCACTGTGGATAATTGGTAACGCCTTCCAATTTCTTATCAGTAAGACGAGTTGATGAAGATAGTACTTCTGTAACAGTTATTGACGGTCGAGAGTCAAATGAAGATGTACCAGAATTCTGGCTCACAGGTGGCTCGAGTGTTGCTGACATCTTTCTTAAAATATCTTGTATTAAATATTCTCAAGCAACAAACTACGACAAAGGATCACAACTAAACAGTGACCAAATACATCTAACCCAAACAAATATATACTAATGCGTCGAGTACCACATATATCTAATCGCAAAGTAAATCCCATGAGGCAAAGAAACATCAAAAGGATGCAATTAAATCACCGAAAAATTTCCACGACCCAAGTACTTCTCACATGCATCTACCAAAGCAAAACAAAAAGCGATTATAAATCCTTTCATTCACGATGAACAAAATTTTTTTTTTGAAGGAAAAAGAATGAAAGGAAGAAGGATGAAGAATTAAAAAGAGACTCCGAGAAAAAACTTAAAAAACCATGGCTTTCATACCATATAAAGTGGAGAGTTTATTCCTCATATTATATCAAGTACAAATAAGAGTTGAACCTTTTATAGACTAAGACTCATGCTATATAAGGAAACTAAATGAATGACTAGCACATATCACTCCACGCATTACTCCTAAAATCATGCTCATACAATCATGCTCCTGAAATCCTCTAGAATCCCAAACAATAATATATACAGATATTGTAGAACTAGATTTAGTTTTGAAAATCAAAAAGAAAGTTCAAAATGACTGAAATAAATCCAAAAAAAATAAGTAACTTAGGCTTAGGATACCATCTGTAGGAACCAAATAAAATATCAATTTAATTATTTCGCTCAACAAAAGCCATATGTATGGAAATTTGGTGTATGGCACAAAGGAATAAATGGAAAGATTTATATAAAGTAACACACTTTTATTAGGCAATTGCCAATATTTTATTGAAAACACTCATAATTTATTCCTCACACACAAAACAAGGAAATAAAGAAATAACAATGGGAACTAGAACTGTTGTCTATCTGCTCTCTCTATATCAAATCTGAGTATCTGCTGCACTCCTTGATAATATGTGATTGAGTTGCTATTTAATCTACACTCTCTGATACTGCAATTCTCTCAGGATGCAATTTACTCCTCTTGCAATGCAATTATGCAATTCACTCAATTGCAATGCAATGATCTTGTGTTCCACTTCTATTTATAGATGAAAGTTTCCTTCTTGTTCAAAGCCTCCCAAGTGTCAAAACGCCTAAACAATTTTCATTTATTTCGGCGCCTTCATGTAGTAAACTTTATTTGCAAAGTTTTATACCAAGCTCAATATGTTTGACCAGAGGCGGAACCGAATCGAGGGGGTATATGACCCCTAGGATGAAGATTATTACGCGCATGCCGCCTGCCCTTGCCAGTAGTGCCGCCTGCCCTATGCCGAGTCCAAAACTTGATGATGAGTCGAGAGAAAAGTGTCGGGAAATTTGGGATCGACAAATTCAAAGTCTTTTTCGCCATTGATGGTGAAGAAATTGAGAGTGATTATGAAGCAAATAGTGATCTTGACTCCTTTTTCTTTTTCTGGATTGATGAATTTTGCATTAAGACCAAGACAAAAACAGACCTCTGAAATGCCAACACCATTTGATGGTTATTCTTTAAACTAAATAATACTCTAGAAAGAAAATATTGATGGTAGGTGCTTTGAGAATTGAGACCTTACTCAAGAAAATTGAGGTCATTGTTTCCATGTGTTGCAATCAATCGGTTAGGTCCGATTATTAGTGTTCTTGCTTCAGCTAGCGTCTTTGCCTTGTGTATTAGGCCGCGATTCCGGGTCGTATGCATTGGGCGCTAATATACTTTCCATTTTTTCAATCTAGGTCAAAGTCAAACCCAAGGACCTTAACTCCGCTCCCTCGCCGCTACAACCTACACGTCGCTGCTCCGGACCTCCGGTAACCGCACTCAAATTTTGACCCCCTCAAATTTTGTTCTGGTTCCGCCACTGTGTTTGACTAATGAATTACATTTCCTTCATCAAAATGCATACTAAAGAAAATAATCAAAACATGTGTCCATTCAAATGGTTAAGTTGTTGCACAAGTTCCCAAAATCAGACTATCAATTTTAAACAGTCTTCTTTAATTGATATGCAAAACTCAATTTTGATTTCTTCATTTCAGACTAACTCTCTTATATAGTGATACTTGATAGCAATATGTTTGCTTTTGCTATGAAATACGGGATTCTTAGCCAATGCAATTGCTGACTTTTTATCACACATAATCTACGTAGGACCATCATGCTCGTGCTTCAGCTCTTCAAGCATCTTTCGAAGCCAAACTGCTTGACATGCCGCAGAAGTTGTTGCCATATACTCTGCTTCTGCTATGGACAATGCAACAACCTATTGCTGCATTGATGACCATGAAAACACTCTTGATCCAAGATAAAGGACAAAACCGAAAATACTCTTCCGAGTTTCCATATCTCCTGCTCAATCACTATCTGTATACCCTAATTAACTGAAATTGTCGAAGTAGGTATAGAGAATTTCATGATCTTGGGTTCCACTAACAGACCTCAATATCCTTTTTGCTGCATGCAAATGTGACTGGTGTGTTCTCTCCACAAATCGACTGATAAGTCCCACTCCATAAACAATATTCAGCCTTTTTGAAGTCAAATATCTTAGACTGCCAACTATGCTTTCAAAATAGGTGGGATTTACCAGTTCACCTGTTCCTTCTTTCTTCATTTCCAGACGCTCTGCAATTGGAGTCCAGATTGGAGTAACTGATTCTATCTTGAATTTCTTCAGGATATTATCGACTTACTTCTTTTGCAAAATAAAGATGCCCTCGTTTGTCTGTTGTAATTCAATGCCCAAGAAGTACGACGTTAAACCCATATCTGTCATCTCAAACTGGCGTGACATAGCCTCCCTGAATTTTGCAAACCTTGCTTCAGAGTTTTCTGTAAATATCAAGTCATCAACATAAAAACAAACAATTATCATTTCGCTTGTAGGTTTTGACTTGACAAACAACGTGTGCTCATAAGGACACTTCTGGAATATGAGTTTATCCTTGTGTACTAGGCTCATGTATCCATTGTGGCAACTGGTGCGAAAACTTGAAATAGTCAATCCCTGATTTTTGCTTATAGCCCTTGACCACCAACCTTGCCTTAAGTCGGTCCACCTGACCATTGGGTTTGTGCCGTCTTCTGCACCCATTTGTCAACAATTGGCTTTTACCTTCGGATAAAGAAATTAATTCACACGTATCACTCTTTTCTATGGAATGGATCTCCTCACTCATTGCTTGAATCCATCCATCATTCTGTGATGCATGTGCATATGAAACTGGGTCACAATAAGAAAATAAACAAAAATTTACCAGAGCTCATTTGTGACTTCACCCACTGTCATCATCTCTTGTGACCACATAGTCTTGCAAGTGTGCTGACATCACCCTCGTTCTCTTAAAATGTTCTACTGGTATTGCAATTGGTGTTTTTAGAGAAGATGAACCACTAGGTATAGTCTCACCAAAATCATTAACTTGACCACTTTGTCTTTGAAAACAACACCTTTTCCTTAATTATCCTCGCGAGTCCATGTCCATGCCATCTTCAATGAATTGGACGTCCCTACTCACAATCACTTCCTTTGAAACTAGATTATATAGCTTATAGCTATGCAATGTACCCAAATACTTGCAATAAAAAAACATCTGGTTTGCTACCACTCCATCACTCTTTCTTGGACACCTGTTCAACAAATATACTGTTCAACAACACACAGAAGCCTCTACCCAAAATTCCTTTGGCAATCCTTTTTGCCTTCAACGTACTCCTTGTCACCTCGATGATTATTCTATTATTTCTTTCAGCTAGTCTCTGAGGTGTATAATTGGCTGTCAACTAGCGCCAGATCCCATGTTACTTGGACTAATTCTAAAGTTCGTTACAAATGAACATACCGCCTCTATCGAATCTCAGAGTCTTCAAATTAAAGTCACTTTGTTTATCAACAAATGCTTTAAATTATTTAACCATTCACATGGTTAAGTCGTTGCACAAGTTCCCAAAATCATACCGCCTCCCTTAATCTATTCAAGAAATTAAAAGAGTTGCTTGGGATAGCAAAAAATTCAAAGATTAGATTCAGGAAGGCTGTTGGAAATTGATAATCTAATTTTGAAAACTTATGCACCGACTTAACCATGTGAATCATGGTTCACGGCCGTTACGCCGAAATATTGGCATATCGGCTAGGTTTTGGTCGGTGTCGAACCGCAATCTTGACACGAATTGCAAAATTAGAAAGTATCCATCTAAACAGTAATTTCCGACGAAATTTCTACAACTCAGCATAATGTAGCGGTTTCAAACCAAATAAAGGAGAAATCTCAGCATAACGTAGGGGTTTCGGACCAAAAAAGTAGAAATCACGGCATAAAGGGGAGAAACACCACCTAAAAAATCAATTATGCTAAAAGCTATAAAGGGAGACAACAAAAGAGGACGAAATTTTCTCTATAAATTATACCTATGTAGTACCTAGTTAAGTATACCTTAAAAAAATATAACAAAAAATGTACTTAACATATAATTAACTAAGCTAAATTATACTTAAATCATTATTAAATTATACATGTATAGTTCTTAGTTTTACAACTTAAAAAAAATTGCACTTAAAATGTAT
Organism: Panax quinquefolius; assembly: GCA_020205615.1. NCBI lineage: Eukaryota > Viridiplantae > Streptophyta > Magnoliopsida > Apiales > Araliaceae > Panax > Panax quinquefolius. The sequence continues at coordinate 97,664,682 of CM035165.1, read as the reverse complement.
TCAGTTAAGTTAAATTGTACTTAAACTATGAGATCATGTGTGCTCAAGCATTTGAGCTAAGATAACATCAATATCAACTTTATTCAAACATAAAATTGATTAAACATATCTCTGAAAGCGTTTGTTTTATAATTTAGACAATGTTTTATGCACTAGATAGTATTTTTTTTTAACTTAATTAATTCCAATTATTGCTTTTATTAATTAGAATTTTTTTCATAACTCATTTACTATTTTTGAAGTTCTAACTAGCTAACGATGTGTATCGCTTTCGATATTTAAGCTGAAACCTAGTCAAAAATAACCTTAGAAACATAGGTCGTTCAGTTGATTTTGAACCATGATGTGAATGGACATTTTATTTTTTTTTTTTTTTTTTTTGTGGACTATGCATTATGATGAAGGAAATGTAATTCATTAGTCAAAAAATCAGACTTGGTATAAACTCTCTACGAATAAAGTTTACTACGTGGAGGCACCAAAATAGATGAAAATTGTTTACATTTTTTCACTCGGGAAGCTCTGACCAAGGAGAAAACTTTCATCTATAGATAGAGGTGGAAAAAAGTATCATTGCATTGAAATTAAGTGAATTGGATAATTGCATTGCAAGAGGAGTAAATTGCATCTGGAGAGAATTGCAATAGCAGAGAGTGCAGACTGAATAGTAACTCAAGCACATATTATCAAGGAGTGCAGCAGACACTCAAACTAGATATAGAGAGCAAATAGACAGCAATTCTTGTTCTCGTTGTTATTTCTTTATTTCCTTATTTTGTGTGAGGAATAAATTGTCAGTGTCTGCAATAAAGTATTGGTAGTTGTTCAATAAAAGTGTGCTCCTTTATATAAATCTTTCCAGTTATTCCTTTGTGCCATACATCAAATTTCCATACATATAGCTTCCGCTGAGCCAAATAATTAAATTGATATTTATTTGGTTCCTATACCATCGCTAATTTGCTTTAGCAAGTCAGCTAGGTAATCCTTTAGTCAAAATCATCCTGTTCTTTCACATCCTTATTTCAGTGTAAAGGTATACCAGATTTGTACATCAATTTGTTAATGTTAAAACCAAAGGTGAAAAAGACTCACAGTTTTCTTCAAGTTTTAAAATATGATCTAACATATTCAATGTTCAATCTGCTCTTAGAAAGCACATTGAGATAAGATCAACTATTGGTGGATATAAATAAACCATCCATCCTAAAATAAGTCCCATTTGACATTTTACGTTTTTCTAACCCCTATTAATGTTTGTCATAAATTAGTTGGACAATACTCTTTTTTCAATTATTTTTCTTCAAAATTAAATTTCAAAACTAAGGAATTTGTTTGTTTAGGTGCGAATGGTTGAATCGGTCAGCCATTAAATGCGTTTGTTTTGAAAAAAAATTGTACGAATAATTTGAATCGATTGACCATTCGGACCATTTGGGTTGAATGGTTGTGTCATTTTTTTTTTTTGAATAAATTTGAATTAAGTTTTTTTTCCAATATTAACTATTATATTAAGTAATATTAAATATATTTATAACAATTTTGAATTTTTTAGAGGATAAAATAATAAAAATTTTTGTTATTAGCATGTCGATTATAAAACAATTTTTTTTTATTCAGATTCATGGATACACCCCTAAATTTAAGATATGGACATTAGAAATGTTACATTTAACTACAATTACATTACAGTTTGACAAGTATATTAAACATTAGATTTACCCAATACAAAAATTTGAGCCATTTTCAAAGTCAAAATTGACACGCATTTTAATACAACAACGAAATATTGTAAATAGTCAAAGTAATTTGTAGAATTTACCAGTGCCCATGAATGGAACGAAATCTTCGACTGTAACTTCAACTCCCATCTCAGCAAAAACGTCGACTGCAGCCAATCGTGACGCCTCCTCGCTGTTACAAAGCACTCCGTCCATATCGAACAGGACCGCCGACACTTTCCCCCATTCCGTTCCGGTCTCCGATACATTCTTCTCCCCGATTTTCGCGCAGGCTCTCACAGTCACCCCGGCGCTCCCTCGGCGGGAAAATTGGAAGGAGTTTATCGACCGCCATTGGAGGAGAGAGCTCGACCTCGAGATGAATCTCGAGTTCAGGAACAAATTTGAGAGATGTGATTTAGATGAAGAAGAAAGGGGAGGCGATGAGAGTCTCACAGCCATTATCTTTCTCCCTCTACTGTCTTGAATTGTTTCTCTCTAACTAAATCCAGTTGGTGTTAGTGGCGGGTACTCAACGTGATAAAACTATAAATAATTCAAGTTGAAGATACACATTATTATTATCCACTAAAATAATTACATAGTATATATTTTTCCAGTTGTTTTCTATTTCTTCTCACAGGCATAAATCAATTTTTGGTACATGTACTGGGACACGACTTATAAAAAAGTTACAAATTGGTAATTATACTTGAAAAATGTTACACTTCATTAAACATTAAGGACACGACTTACAATTTGGTACCCAAAATGAAAAAAGTTACAAATAGGTGATTATACTCAAAATATTTTGTAATATGGTGTTTGTAGTTTCCAATTTTTAAATAATCGTTCAAATTGATCCAACGTGGGAGAGATAAACATCTGAGAGGAAAGCGAAGTCGACGTGAAGAAGATCCTCGATGTTTTGTTCCATCTTTTTCGCTTCCCACATTCGCACCATTGCTCCACATTAGCAGGCACCGACTTGGGAACTACGATGTAATCTATTCATTTTGTTCGATGAACTACAATCTTCTTCCTCGATTTCATTTACGATTCCACTCCAAGGCGAGCTCATCCATTCAATTAAACACCGAAAATCCTTTAATAAATATATGAGAACCAAGTGAATCAAATGGAGAATCGAGATAAAAAGAATGAGAAGAAGAAACAAGAAGAAGAAACAAGTAATTTTCAAATAGAATAAAGATGAAACCCTCTTGTTTAACGGAGAAAGTAACATTTTTCAAGACAATCACCGGGGGTTGTAATTTTTCACATCGGCACCAAATTGCAAGTCATGTCCCTAATGTTTAAGCGAGTGTAACATTTTTAAAGACAATCACCAGTTGTAACTTTTTTCACTTCGCATACTAAATTGTAAAGTCAATAATCAAAGATGATATACAAAAGTTGATTTATCCCCACTAAATAAGATGCCCAACCAAATCCACAACATTGAAATGAACAAGACAATAAAATAATAATTATATAATCATTATAGTTTTTTTTATATAGATAATTACTCCCTCCGTCCCAAATTAACTTGTCAATTTTGACTTTTTAAAAGTCAAATTAACTATTTAAAAAAAATAATAATTAAGCATATATAAATATATTTCTAAAATTATAAAAATTGGGATTAATAATAAATTGTATATACTTTCTTTTGGTTATAATCTCTTCACCTATATTTTAGCAAAAATAATAAAAGATTAGTTTTAAAATGGTCAATTTAACTTTAAAAGTTAAAACCGAAACAATTAATTTGGGAATTTTAGAAAAGATATAACAAGGAGATGCACAACATTAATAAATTAATAAATAATTATATGACAAGAAGATGCGTACGAATGTTTTCTTGATCATTTTCATATTTAATTCCTAAATTATTGATTGTATTTATATGTAGAGTATTGCTAGAATTTTCTTTCAGATTATTTTTATTCTTATTTCTTTTTGCTAAGATAAACATGCTTTCCTTATTTACCTTATATATATATAGGGAAGTCTGTCAAAACTATGTTTTTTTGGAAGATTTGATTTTTGATTTCTGATTTGAGAGAAAAAAGTTTTTTTTTTTAAAAAAAAGCTCATAATTTTGACAGACTGTATACAAATAAAAAATACACAACTATGTATAGCCATATTGCATATATATATATATATATATATATATATATGTTTAATATAAAATAATAAAGATATTTGACAAACTAATCCCTGCAATAGCTAGTCACCATTAGAACTCATTTCTCCAGAAAAGGCAACGGTAAAAAATCATAACCCAACAAAGAATTCATGTGCAAGGATAACAGCAGAGCTTTTCCCCCTGCCAATTCAAGAAATCAAACTAGCATTTACAGAATCAATTTAGTGGAGCATAAGGATTAACTACAGCAAAAAAATAAAGAAAAAACAATCACATAAACGACATTTACCACGCAAATAGGTCTTTCGATTCTTCAAGAATTGATAGTGTATCTAAATCACTTCACAGTATTGCTGGTACAAGAAAAAATTCAGTACAATTTTAGAATTACATACTATCGCTACCAGAGGAACCACTGAGAATGTCATCAAGTAAAATATTTCCTATCTCCTTTCTGATAAGTGATGGATTGGCACTTTTGAGAGTGTCTTCTGATAATGTTGTTGTCACGGCAATGCATCTGCAAGCAGAGGGAAGCCTTGCCATAATATATAAATGAAGTAAAATGCATGATACTATCAGTGGCGAAGTTAGAAATAATTTTCAGTGAGGTCAAAATTACTACTAAGTTATAAATAATTTGGCGGGGGTTCGGAGATGGTACCCCCGAGCTATTTTTTTCTAATACTTTTGTACTTTCAGCTCTCACACACATGTATATATATATACTATATTACAATGACAATATAATAAGTAATAATATATGGTATATTGACTCATAATAGACTTTTTTAATCACAAATGTTTATAAGTAATTAATTAATTAATTATTTTTAAAAATAATATAAATTTGATTATTATTTAGTTTAAAATATTATAGAGAGATATATATTGAGAGGATATGAGTCATATGTAGTTAAAATTTGATTGACAAAGTTGTAAATTTTTAATTTGACCCTGTATAATAGAAAATTTATAAAATTTTAGTGGGGTCAATTTATATATAATACTTAAAATTTTAAAATTTACCTTACATTATAAACCAATTATTTTTTTTCATTGTGGGTCAATTGACCCCTTAATAGTGTATATAACCATACGGATACTATCATGAAAAGTAAGCAAACAAAATAGCAAAACTGGAAGCTATAAAAACACGGTTATAGAAATTACAAATGAATGTTACCAACATATAAACAGCAAATTACAACAATATTTCAGGAATCAGCAGATTTACCTCATTTGCGCAGCTTTAGCAGCTTGTACTCCAGCCAAGGCATCTTCAATTACGATACACTGGGAAAAATAATTGTTCACTATTATGAGTGTTACAAATAACAGAAAGAAACTGAATATTAGTATGGGGGCTTCCGAGATCAAAAGCTCACCAGCTCAAATGAAAGTTACTCTTTGTTTAACTTTCATGCCAAAAAGAAATAGAAGTATGGAAAAAGTTGAAATTAATGAAAATGTTTGAAAAATCAACTTCTAAACTTAGTTGACCATTTACAGTTAGTTAGCGTGTGGAGGAAAAAGTAGTTAAATTGTCTAACTCCTTCAAATCATTCGAAGATGCTCTTTCCAACTGATGACTGAAAAAAAATTAACATTACATAATCTGAAAGCATACCTCACTAGTGGGCACATTCAGATTCTTTGCTGCAGCCAAAAATATATCAGGAGCAGGCTTCAAATTTTCAAATGCGTCAGCTGACACAATAGCATCAAACCTGATAAAAGAAGACGAAGAGGAAAATAATGTCAAAAATTCATAACAATAATAATAATAATAATAATAATAAAATACTAAATAATAAAACTTTAAAATTTACAAATGGAGGGGAAGAAAGGGAGTTCATGTACCTGAAGAAAATAACAGAGCAATTACTATTTAATAGATGCCTTGAAGAAAACATTGAATTTATATTTTTTTATATGAAAGAATAAATTATGCTTGAAAAAATGAAGAAAAATCATAGGTGGACGGACAAGCAGTCCGCCAAAAAGAAAAATAATACAGTGGAAAAAGGAAATACACGTCTGTAACGCGAGGATAGCAACTCAATCCCAATGAATATCATAAATAGCTATCACTGGAAATTCCTCATCCCGACGCCAAAATAGAAGCAAAAAAGACACCCTACCCCAGATCAAAGCGGAAATGAGATAGCATAGAAGAAAGGCAAGCCCGAGCCTTACCTAGCTATCTAGCAAACAATAAGCTCCACAAACCCTTATTACAGAATAATGGACAAAACAATGAGAATGGGATTATGAACTTTTCTTGGAAATAGCAAAAATATCAGGGCACAATAACTTATTCTGTCTATGACTGGTGCAAATTTTGTGTCTTTTCAGAACAGCAGAACAGATAAATGTTTTGATCCTTGTGGGAACCTTAGCTTTCCAACTTCAGGTGGAGGAGGTAAATGACTAGGCGTCTACATAAATAAGAAAACAAAAATAGGACTTGGGAAAGAATTTCCTATAAGATCTAAGGACCAAACCTTCCTATACGGACAAGGAGAGGGAGAGCATGAGGAGAGTGAAAGGAGAAGAGAAGAACCATCCTCCGTCTCTTGATCATTAAAAAATGAAAATTCCAGGATAACAAATGCCATGTGGTATCCATGAAAACCAAAGCATATTATGCTGAGAAGAAGGAAGAAAAAGTCAAGGAAAGGAACCCTGAAAAGCAGCCTCCCCCTAAGACATGTTCTTCTCCACAACTGATAAGGTAACCCAGCCCCCAATCTAGGCCTGATCAATTGTATAAAAGAGAAAGTGTCAAATCTCTTTTATGGACTCAAATAAGTGACTGCAGCATGACTGGGGTTAAAATCTAACCCATCCCAATGAAGGCCAAAGTCAGGGAAGTGAACTAGGATAAAATTGTGGGGTCAATTGACCCCACTCAATTTTTAAAATCACTTGCAAAAATTTTTGACCCCACTCGATTTTTTTTAATTAGAGATACCCAAGCTGCCAAGTCTCAGGTCCTAAATCTCATACATCAATATTTGTTCAAAGCACTTGACCACACAAAATAGAGAGATGGGGCAAAGCTAAATCGCAAAAAGCAAAAAGCCAAACCGTGAACCATCAAAGCCTTTTCATGAAAGTGGTCGAGGAGATGGTGATCTTGGTGGTGGCAGCAGCGAGTGTGGAGGACCTGAGCGCGACTCTATTCTACTGTGACTCTCTTGCAGTCTTGTGCCCTTGCAGGTAACAGAAATTACTCTCTCTTCAATTTCTCCAACCTCAGTTTTGTTTTCATAAATCAATTGCGGTTTTCCCCTTTTGTTAGTATTATTAAATTGGATATTTTGATGCATTTGTCTAACCCGAAAATATAAAGTCTTAAAAAAAATGGCTCGGGTGCGCTGCCCCCGAACCCCCGCCAAATTTTTTCTAACTTACTAAAAATTTTGACCCCACTACTATACCTTCCTAGCTTCGCTTGTTTCGCCAAAGTTGCTTACATTCATGCCAAAAGTAAGTGACACGATGCTGACCAGGGCCACATCAAACGATATGACAAATTCTTTTCATGAGGAGAGGAATGGTGAGGGCATGCTTAGCTTAGGCGTGGATGTGAATCAAGGAGATCAAACTTGGGTTGATCCAATTCAAGTTCCTATTGGTCCAGTTACGAGGGCACGAGCTAAAAGGTTCAAGGAAGGACTGAATGGATTAATTCAAGCCAAATAATGTCAAATTAAAATCCAAGTGGGCTGACCCAATTTGCTAGTTTAATTCACGTGTGGGCCACCGGACATGCAAAGGATTTCAATTGATATCAGCTAGAATACGTTGATCATATTAAGCAATTACAATACACGGATTCAGCAACCATGCAGCATATCACATGGGCCTACATATTATGGAAGCATTATATTGAAGCAAATCCCGTGGGCCTTATAAACTAACATAATTCAGCAAGTAATTACATGCAGATCATGTGGGCCTTCTAATCAAGCATCATGCTAATTCAATTCAGCATCAAAGTGGGCAGCATGCATGAACAACTAAAGCAAGTGGCTTTTTTCAAATATATGCAAGTACATGCAAAGGAAGTTAAAGCATGTGGACCTTATTTCATGAAGTATTTTTTTCCATGCAATTTTAATCTAAGGATTCTTTGTTCCAATTGATATCATGAAGACTTCCATTCACGTGGCAATTTAGCTAGTCACGCGCAAGAAGATTCAAAGCGCAAGGGAAAAAATCAATTACATGGCAATTGTGGATTCAATTTCAAATTTAAATCTGATTCTTGGATTCTAGAAAATTAGTTTTAATACTAATGTAATTAGGATTTTATTTAGATAGGATTTCAATTTTAAGTTTAATTGTTATGTAATTTGTTTCTTCGTTATTAGGATTATGATGACTTTGAGTAGTATAAATAGGGGTTAAAGGCGATGTAATTGACACACTTCATGTAATTAATAAAATTACTTGTGAGATTTTCTCTTCTTTGGTTCTTTAAAATTTCTAAGTTATTCTTACTTTTCTTGAAATTCAAAATTCAATTTTGACTTATCATTCAACAATACATAGTTGGGTGTGGCGTCTTCTACCGTGATCAATCGTCGATTGTACCAAGATTCTGCTTACATATAACTTATAAGCAATGGGTGAAGGTATCATTGGTGTCCATTCAATGCGATTTCATTGCACTATCAATTTATCAAGGTTCTCATCTCGATATAAAGCGAAGGGTTGAGGCGTTGAGTGTGTTCCACCAATCTGACTTGCTAAAAGCGATCCGGACGACGACCACCTCACGCAAGCGTGCCATGAAGTTTATCCTTTGATATCAGATCTAAGTACCTAGCGGATTAAATTCTTGTTTGAATATCAAAAAAAAATATACAAAAAAAAAGCACCAGATTTCTTGGTTTCAATTGTGCTAACCCAAATCAGTAGTACACCATTAACCCCATCAAGTCCAACCCGGTGAGGCCATAAAATTTCCGCATCCAACAAGCTTTCCCAAAAATTGAAAGCATCACGAGGCGAAGCCAATCGTGAGGCTTGAGATTATTGAAAGTTCATTTAGAGGATCAATCAGTGAGAATCACTTCGTGAATTACAACTTGGCAAATCTAAAGCTTACAATTGGCAACCCGTGAACCTTGTATGTAACCATAGTCATATATCGCTATATTTTGTTCTTGATAAGTTTTTGTTGAATTGAATAGGAAACTTTGATTCTTATTTGGTGAATTCAAAAAGAACCTATAAGAGAGAATATTTGAGCGACAAAAGGTAAGACTGGTGAGATCATTAGAAGGTAAAAGTCGATCGAAAGGTGATCGTGAGTGATTCATTGTTGAGTTAACTACTAACCTTTGTTTTGGCAACAAACAAGTTCGATTCACGAGTTTGAGAGTACTCTGAACTTCAAGGAAATCTTTTTCAAGGCGTAATGATCCGAAGGCGATTTGAAGTGGGAGAAAAAGGAGTGGAGTTTGACTATCGCTGACTATTCCGGCGTAGGGAAGGTCGAACTTGTGGTTCTAGAGTTCTCCGATTACGACTACGTGGTGGGATCGATTTGTGATTAGCAAGAGATGTGGAAAGCGTCCGATCGAGACATGGGAGGAGTTGGAAACCGTGATGAGGAAGCGGTTTGTTCCTTTGTTCGTTCGAGTCAAATTTGAATAGGAGGAAGGAGTATGCATCTCTAAGACGTTTAGAGCAACCTCCGAAGGCGGATCGACATTGGATGACGATAAGTAGGTTTATAGGCATGAAAAGTTGCATTGGAGACGGCCACAAGACACTCCTATGGAGTGTAGGAGGGGGCGAGTATTGCCTAGGGAGGCAAAGAAGGACTTCATGGCAGCGGTTCGCAAGGGACTGGAGGCATGTTATTTGCAGTCACAAGATACTCCTAAAGCGTATAGAGAACGAGTACAACCGAGGTAGTTAGAAGTTGAAGAAGATCATGCAGTCCACAAAGAGCCGTTGGAGACGAGGAAAACTACAAGTGTGCAAGTTAAAGAGGAAAATACAATGCGGCGAAAAGGACACCTTTTATACTAGGTTT